>JAJEJO010000386.1:533319-601008 GCA_020662805.1 Glaucomys volans | reverse complement strand
TAGTTCTCAGTGTAGAGGTCTTTCACATCTTTTGTTAGATTGATTCCCAAGTATTTTATTTTTTTTTGAGGTTAATGTGAATGGGGTAGTTTTCCTAATTTCTCTCTCAGAGGATGCATCACTTACGAATAAAAATGCATTAGATTTATGAGCACTAATTTTTATATCCTGCTACTTTGCTGAATTCATTAATGAGTTCCAGAAGTTTTCTGGTGGAATTCTTAGGATCTTCTAGATAGAGAATCATGTCATCAGCAAATAGGGATAGTTTGATCTCTTCTTTTCCTATTCGTATTCCTCTAATTCACAGAAGCCATTTCTATGAACAACATATAAGCTTACACTATGTGGTTAATAATTAGTTTAATAGGAACAATAGGTCTTGCTAGACTACACCTCCTGCTTTTGCCCAGTAAGCATTAACCTGTCTTGCCCAAGAAAGCTCTTCAGAGCAACTAAGCAAACACCAGCGTTTTACATATTTTAAATATTCTAAAAAAGGGGAGATGAGCTTTCCATGTACATTTTTCATTATAATATACTTGATGCCAACCAAGGTGTATTCTGCCAGTGGGAGATAAAGGGGGGGGGTGTCAAAATCTAAGGGACCAGAAGCTGGTTTCCTAGGAGGATACCATAGTTTTCCATTAACCAAATAGGCATTACCAAATGATGTCTGAATTGTTGGGACTATTTTTCTAGCCTTAACAACTTTGTTTGTGACTTGTTTGTCTGGAGTTAAGGTGGGAACAATGTGTTTTTCTGCCCTAGGTCATCTGGGAGTAGTCCCTACTGTGGTGCCATTTAGCATAAGTTGCTGGAAATGAGCATAGCATTCTTTCCAAGTTACACTTTTATCACTCCAGAACAAGGTCCTTTCTTGGTTATATCCTGTATGATTAGCTGTTTGATTCTTGTGTTTTAAATCCCCTAAAGCCCTAGAATTCCCAGAAATACAATATAATATTATTCCCAAGCATAGGCAAATTAAACAAGACAACAGGAAACAGCAGCCCCAATTCCCAGGAAGATGAGACCTTGCAAACATCTTTATAACTCAGTGGAATCCTTGTCAAGCACTGAGGGGAATTGAAGAGGGCGCAGCATATTTTCTGGATTTCTTTAAATGAGCTTTTTTCTGTTTTTTTGTTGGTTTTTAAGTCTTATTTCTCAGGAGATTTCATTTTTAGTCTAGTGGTCATGTTTATGTTTATGTTTTTACTACTGTTTTATCCCCCATTTTAAAATTTAAACTTTTTAATACTGGGTTGTTCAGCTTTAATGGAATTCTTTAATTCTGACCTAATGTCTAACCAACAGTCTTACTCTGTTGTTTTCCTGTATCTTTTATCTAGCTGTTTCAGTAGCATTATTTTTACCTTGGTAGAATATTCAGCACATAATGTATGCCATGTGTCATACATTTTTTCATGCTTACTCTTTCTTTGTGTGTTATATCTACAAATAAGTATATAAATACG
The DNA here is from genome assembly GCA_020662805.1 of Glaucomys volans. Classification (NCBI taxonomy): domain Eukaryota; kingdom Metazoa; phylum Chordata; class Mammalia; order Rodentia; family Sciuridae; genus Glaucomys; species Glaucomys volans. The sequence goes on along the minus strand of JAJEJO010000386.1, from coordinate 599,527 downwards.
TATTAGTTTTTTTCTTTACTTTCTCAATTATTGCTTGATTGGATAAAATTCAATTTCTGATAGATTTCTCAAGAATTCACGGATACAGAATTCTCCAAACCTTTTGCATGTTTGAAAGCTTTTCTCTAGCTTTGCTATTCAAAGGGCGCTTGAGTGAATATAAATATTTGTACTTTATTTTCTAGTGTTTTAAGAGAATAATACTTACTTGGTGCGCCTTGTTTTGAATCTTGATTTTGACAAATCTGTTATATGTCTGATTCTATTGCTTTTGTGAATTATTTGATTTATTTTGGGGGGTGGCTGGAGATTGAGGATTTTTTCCTTTGTCTTCACTGTCTGCTAGTTTTGAGACTGGCTCTTGACTTAATTATAGGTACTTTATTCCTGGTGCTAAGTGGACCCCTCTTGGTGTGTAGATGCTGGCTTTTTATTTTGGAACACTCTACTGAATTAGAGTTACAAATATTAGTGATATTCCATTTCCTAAAATTTTTCTACAGGAATTCCATTTATATATAAATTAGATCTTCTTTTGTCTGTCTTCCATTTGAACCAGTTTTTCTTTGGCCAATTTTACTTCATTCTCCATTTTATTTTATTAACTTAGTTGATTTTCTGTTCTTTTTCCTATTTCCTGTATTGCATTTTCCTTCAAATCTGTTTTCCCCTGAATATCATGTAATTTAGTTTTCAATTCTAATGTGATTTTGTATTTTTCTTCCAGAACTTTTCTAGATCTATCAACTCCTGATTTTTTGTTTCCTTTTTAAATTTTCTTATCATCTATTTCTCTTCTTAGTTTTTAATTTTCTTTTTCAAAGTGGTTTTTCATCAATCCAAATGCAGGGCTTGTTGATATTTAATTCAGTTTTTTGTGTTATAGTTTTATTCTGTTTTGTCAGTTTTTCTGCAGGAGTTCACATGTTGGGATGGTTATGGCACCCTCTTCTGTCATTGTAGCAAAGGATCATTTTGTTACTGGGTGGCATAGTTTTTGAATAGTCATATAACTCAATTTTTAATTTTCTTTTATCTTACATTTTAAATGTTTCCCCTTCTTTTCCTCTCTAATATAATTTCTGAAGAAACCTATCTTGTTTTAGCTCTTTTTTCTCCCCAAAATGAAACCTTTCCAGGATCATTTTGTATTCCACATGCTTTTCCAAGTTCCTTCTGTGTTGTCATTGTTCTGATCTCACCTTTCAGTATTTTCATCTATAGGATCAACTTGCTATTTATAGCATAGGTTTTAGATCATGTTATGGCATGCTGCTAGCTTCTCTTTTCTGTGTAATATCTACTGAACTCTTGTCTCCATGAAAGATAAGGAGGAGACAAGAGATAGTAGGAGGATGCAAGAGAGATAGGAAGTTCTGATCTTTATTTTTGTACTTGCAAATAATTTGAAGTTGTGAAGTCCTCTGTTTTCTAATCATGTTGAAGTGTTCTTCTTCTGTCATCCTTCCTCCTCGCTTCTTCACTCTCCTTGTTTTCTTCTTTTTCTTTCCAGGATATTTGAAATTTATACCTCTTCATGCTTTGGCCACCCAATTCTATCAGTGTACTTTCTTTTTAATGTTTTTTTAATTGCAGATGGACACAATATCTTTCTTTCTTTGTTTCTTTGCTTCTTTCTTTGCTTCTTTCTTTCGTTTCTTTGCTTCTTTCCTTCCTTCCTTTCCTCCCTTTCCCTTTCCCTTTTCTGTATCCTTTTCCCTTTCCCTTTTCTTTCTTGTGCTAAGGATGGAACTCAGTACCTCACATATGCCAGGCAAGCGCTCTACCACTGAGCTACAGCCCCAGCCCCATATCAGTACATCTTTGATATCACCCAACATTTTGTGGCAACAAATGTTTCCTATTTTTGTTTACAGTGACATTTAAATCATGAACATATATTGATTGTGTATCAAAACTGTATAATATATGAGAATATGTTTTAAATCACAGTATCTTAGTGATGTAAAAATCAGTGGCTTTTTTCCCTTCTGTTATTAATGTTTTAATGTTTTGTGGTACTAATAAAATTATAGTCTTCCTTTTAAGTTGTGATGGATAATTACCTGTTGTCTTTTTTCTAAGATTGACTTGAGACAACTGTGTGTGTTTAGTCAATCCAAGGGCATGATGAACTTTCATATGGAATAGTTACATGGGAATTTGCTGCATCAATTACTCTAGAGTTTAATAACAAGTAATTATCCACATCACTTCCAAAGATATACATCTCTCTCTTGCCCTTCAGCATTATGAACATCCCACCCACTGGCATGCACATTTATTCAGAACAGAATTCAGCTTTTACTTCTCCAAGATGTAATATTCCTCCATTGATATGACTATAAGTCTTGCTTCGTGAGGGATTATAAAGTATAAAACCTTACTTTTTCTAATGGCCATTTATTTTATATTCTTCAGAATTTTGAATGCTTTTAGAATCTGTGGCTTCTGAAATAATTTTTTCGCCAGTAAGGAGCAAGAAGGGATAGTTATTTTTCTACTGGGTCAGACTGAGTGATCATGTAAATGCATTTCTAATTATCATTCTGTCAGCTCCTATTCATTTCTAGCCATCATGGATTTCATTGTAACATGTCATAATTGCAGTAATATTGTTTAAATTATGTTTCTGAATTATATAAATTTTTGAAGCATTTTAATATTCCATTGTAACCTGCCTCTGAGTTGAAAAGAACCCCAGCTGTATTGACAATTTTCTCAAAACTTTCAAGAATTTATAGGAGAGTACTCCGAGAGATATGTTCCAGTGGTGCTCTTTTAAAAAAATCATATGAATTCTCTGAGTGAGATTTGATTATTGTACTTTCATTAGTTCTATTATGACTGAGAGGTCATGAAGTGGCTACTGCAGTTATCTTTCATATTTTTCAGCATATTGATGAGAAGTTGGAGAAATGTGAGTGGTTCCTGTGCTTTATAATGATCCCATATTTTATATATTTGCTCTATTTACCTGTCCCCATAAACAGGTAATCAGGTATATAGTTAAACCCCCATTTTCACACTGAAATTATGAGATTTTAATATATAGAAATCCAAAGTTCAAGTTCAGAATTTCTTATATTGTATTCTTCATGTATTTAAGCTCCATTTCTGACCTCAAGCAGTTGGTGGCTCTCTCTTGCTATCTCTGCATTTACTTTGACTAAACCAGAGGATTTGATGATAACATTTAAATTATAAAGATAAGTTTACTTTCTCGCCTCTGACTTTTCCTCTGAAAAGTTTAAAATATTTTTCTTTTTTATTCAGAAATAGCATGTTTGTGGGTTAAATTTTCCTATATTTATTTTGCTTTTATTTATTCACATATCATATATTTTCTGTGCCAAATGCATGAAAGATATGGCTCAGGCTTCTGGAATATAATGAAGTGGATGAATAGGTGAACAGTTGGTCACAATACCTTGCAGGCATAGCTGTAACAGAGATGTGCAGCAAGGGAAGTGGAGGGCGTTCAAATGAAAGCATGGAGTTATTTCATTACAGTGTTGCATTTAAACATATGATATATGTGTGAGTTGAGTGAAAACTCCTGAGTAAAAACAGGTTAAATGAGGCATTTTATTTAGATAAAAGTTTCTTTTCCATATATTTTAGAAATTAGTATCTTTAGTCTCATTTTTCTCTATATTTGTTTTCTTACTTGAGTTTAGGAACTGCCTACCCCTTTGAAATCATGACATAAAATTTTAAAATCTATAATCCCACAAATGTAAGTTATTCTGTATCAAATTGTGCAGATGCCCATTTGCCCTATAAATAGTTTTAAAAGATGCTCATTTATTTAAGAATTATTGAAATTAGAGTGCCTGTGTGACATCAAGTTGTTGCTAAGTAAAAAGATCACACTTTATGTATATACATAAATTTGGGCTATTAAAAAATCATAAGTTTTGCCGGTTGTGGTGATGCACACCTGTAATGTCCACACTCAGGAGACTGAGGCAAGAGGATTTTGAGTTCAAAGCCAGCCAGCCTTAGCAACGAGCAAGGTGCTAAGCAACTCAGTGAGACCCTGTCTCTAAATAAAATAGAATAGGGATGGGAGGCTAGGGCTATAGCTCAGTGGTAGAGCACTTGCCTCACATGTGTGGGGTCTTCAGCCCCACATACAATTAAATAAAGATTGTGTTCATCTACAACTAAAAAAAGTTTAAAAAATAAAACAGGGATGGGGATGTGTCTCAGTGGTTGAGTGCTCCTGAGTTCAATCCCTAGTACAAAAAACAAACAAACAAACAAACAAACAAAAAAACTAAGAAACAAACAAACAAACAAACAAATGAACAAAAAATAAGTATTTAGGCAATTCTCTTTTAAAACCTAAATCTAAGATATCCAATTCTTGGGGACCACAAAGTCAGATCATTTTTACTAAATGCTATTTTATGTTGGGTTTCTGTATAACTTATATATTATTATTCATCTTTACATACCTTCTGAATAATTCACATTGGTTGTTTTTATTTTCCAACATTTAATTAAAATAACTTCAGTAGCTGAATGGAATATATTATTTCTCCATCCCCACCCCTCTATGTTTGATGAAGTTTTTATTAGTTCATGCAGATGACCCACAGTTTCAAATATTATATTAAAAAAAGAATTTAAAAATTACAGACAGGGAAACAATGTAACTGAAAACTGTAAGTGAATAATATTGGTGTGTGAACAGTTTAATGTTATAGTTCTTATTTTTATTGTACTATACAAATATCAATTGCATTGACAGAAAAAGGATATCTGAAAATGAGAAATCTGCTCTAAAGTACAAATAAATTAATAGAGAATGATACTTTCTGTTGTCACAAATCATATGACTCTTTATGAAGTCTTAGGGCTGCCTAAGAGTCTGTGATCCAGTGACTTATTACATTTGTGCTTGCTCAGCAAAGGCAGCTATACTTCTGACAAGAATGGTGATTGGGATATGGGGTTTGCAAGAGATCGTTTTAACCATGTCTAGTGTATAACAGAAAAATTTTAAAAATAGGATTAAGAACACATCAAATACGCTGGGTGTGGTGGTTCAAGCCTGTAATCCCGGCGGCTCAGAAGGCTGAGGCAGGAGGATTACAAGTTCAAAGCCAGACTCAGAATAAAATACAAAATAGGGCTGGTGATGTGGCTCACTGGTAAAGTGCCCCTGAGTTCAATCCCTAGTACCAAAAACAAACAAACAAACAAACAAACAAAAACATCAAATACAAAAAGGTACAGTTCAAACTCTAAGCAGTGTCATTGACAACTCATTATTGTTTAATCTTAAATCAGCTAAAAAGAAGGATTAAAGAACTACCAGTTTTAACAATTGAGGTGTGAGGGATTTCCTTTTTAAATCTTCTTTATCAGTTTGCTTAGTAAGACATTGTGTCTACTTATAACTTAATATTATGTAGATCACTTTTTAATGTTAATATGAAATAATTTAAATATTTATACCAATTCTTTTCCCACATATTGAGGAAAATAGTAATTTACCGCATTTTAAACATGCTGAATATTATCATTATACCTAACTATATTTTGGTGTTTATGATAGTAATTTGGGATAAAAATGTAAAGTTCAATAGCAAGTGTATGATGATAAGGCAAGAGGAGAGGGAAGGAGAAGGTATGGGGGAAGGAGATTGCGCAAATTATATTATCTGTATGTATTCATTATGTATGGCATAATGAATCCCACTATTATATATAATTTTAGTAAAAAATTATAAAAAAATTAAAAGCTCTTGCAGATAAAGGACAGAATGTTCTATATAACTATGACTATCTTTTTATACCTAAGAAAATTAACAACAGTGCTATAATATTATCTAATAATCAGTCCACTATTGTTCCCTAAAATGTCTTATAGTTTTGTTTTCTCCCTCTTTAGTATTAGGACCAAAGTTCACAAGGTTTTTATGTCTTATACATGTTTTTGAATAGAATTCTGTACTTTCTGTTTGGTGTCTATGATTGTGAAAAGGAGAAGTAGATCTTTCCAGGTGAATATTCCTAGAACTAGTAATATCTAGCTCTTTTCTCCCTATTATACCTTTTACTGCCTTTCTCCTTTATATTTACCTCTTGACTTCCTCTATTCCATACTGAAGAAGGAGGACTCTTTTTTTAAGTGAATATTTAAAAATCAATTTATTTTGTGGAAAAGTCTTTTGTTAGTAGCCTTTTATAAGCATCAACCGACTTTTTAAATTTTCTTGTCCATTCATTCATTGATTAAATTGTAATTTTTTTTGGCATGTGATAAGGCATCTTATTTTATTTTATTATTTTTTAATTTTGGTTCATTGTACACAAATGGAGGAAAACTATCATTTTTCTGGTTATACAGAAAGTAGAATCATACTACTTGAGTATTCATGCATATATATATATATATAGGGTAATGACGTTTGTCTCATTCTGTTGTGTATATAATTTAAGCACAGCATAGTTACCATATGTGAGTAGTTCAAGCACTGGTGCTCATTATTCAGTTATAGGCGAAACTATGTTATTATTTTAATTCAAATTCCAGAGGATTATTACTACAGTAAAATTTCATTAGGATTTAACCTATTTAATAAAGAAATGCAAATGAATAAATTGTGAGGTGCCATTTTGATCACCACATTGACAATGCTGGAAAATAATATGTAGTATAGACAAAAGCTCAAAGGAATAGAACTCCATAGTTGGAATGTAAAATTCTTCAATCTTTTTGGAAAGTCTTTATTTAGATCATATGTATTCATATTTACATACTTTGACTTAGAAATTTTACTTTAAGAAAAAAATTTATGAAAATAATTACACAAAGGGTATTATGATTACAGAGGGATATAAAATGCTGAAGTATTCTTAAAAATCTATACTCTAAAACACAATGGAATGATTAAAATATTTGGGTACATTCATATGATTATCATAGTATTCATTCATTTATAATTACATTTTGGAATTTATTTACTGACATGGTACAATTCCTATAACAAGTATATTTGAAAAGGTGAAATAGAAACATGTATTTTTTATACTTTCACATTTCTATTTTTTTAAAAAATGTATCTACATGCAGGAAAACTAAAAAATCATACCACAACATTAACAATTAAAACTCATAATTTAAAGATATCAGACTTTTAAAATGTTTCCTTTTTATATGCCTTTTTGAACTTGTAGGATTTTTGCCATTAATAGGTATTATTTCAAAAATTAAAAAAAAGTTTAAAAAAGCTGTCAGTTTCCTCAAAAAATATATCTGTGAATATGTATGTAAATTATTTTGTGACTAAAACCTTAGATATTTCTTTTTTCTCTGTTGACTAACCTATTGTTGAGTTTTATACTAGTCTAATAATATTCACTAACTATTCTTTGTGGTATGGCATTTGCAAAAGTCACAAATTTAGAGAGCATAATTATGTCAGTGAATTGAAATTAATGAAATGGCATCCCACACTGGCACCATAATTTGCATATTAATTTCAGTTAATGTTTTTATGGATGTGACAGACTTTTCCTAGTCATATTTAATAAAAAAATTAACAGATTGTGAAGCAACCAAATGTTGAGCAGTCATTCCAGTAGATTCTCAGTATTCCAAAAAACATCTTTGATGTTATTGTTAGGTACTTGGGGTTTTTAGTTTATTCATTTTTTATTGCTTTTAAAAAATGGTAATACATTTCCCAGTAAGTGGAGATACTGAATTGGAATTTTTATTTTGTGGACATTCAATTTAAATAAAAATTATATTACACATGATTTTGTAGGAATTTTATTGTACAGGAATTTGCTCCTGTACTTGTTATTAAAAATGTTCAGTGACTTTCTCAAATGTGTCCTTAGGTTTTCTTTTCTTTAAGTTGATTTGCCTTAACCAATTAAAAAAAAAATCTTAATGAATTGTGGTCTATAATTGAGAAGTTGGTTTTATTTGATTTTTAGGCATTTCCTCAACAGTGTTGTCTGACTCCATTAAGATTAATTTTGCCAATAAAACTTTCTTATTATTTTCAAATTTATTTGTAAACACAATCGATATATCTTCCTTCCTGCACTTCTTTTCTCTTTACTATATTTCTTGATGAATATTTCTCCCTTATTACTTCTCAATTTGTGTTTTTGGGTTTCTCCTAACTTCACATCTTACCTTTTAAAATTAGGTTGTATAGTAGTTTTCTTACTTTCTTGAGAGTTACAAAGATCCAGGTTTTTATTTATTAATTCGAATTTTTTTTCTGTTTATTAATTTCTTTGTTCTCCTTTTGTCAGTTTTTTTCTATTCAAATGTTTAGATAATTTCATTTACTTTTAAAAAAATTAATCATATAAGTAATGCAGATTCTCTGGAGAAGTGCTTTTGCCATGACCCATAAATCTTAGGTGTTTAATAGCTTACTATTTAACTTGCAAGTGAAAAGGTCTTTTTCTTTTTTAAAATTTTACTAGTTACTAGAGTTTTTTTTGGTTATTGGTTGTTACATTGTTAAAAGAGAACACTATTAGTGCATTTGTGTATTAGCATTAATATACTAATGTTGTACATTGCTAATTGTTTTGACTCAGTTTCTTCTACCACCCAGACTTTGAGTTCCTTTTTCAATTTTGTCAGTTGGAGGTTCCTCTTCATTTGTTTCAAATTTGGCTATATATTCCAAAATTCTTATGTTATTTTCTTTTTCTTCTGCATTTTGTTGATTGGCAGGAGAAAATGACTGATGCTTCTGTCTGAATAATTCAGTATAATAATCTGCTTGTGTTAGAATCACTTATAGGGTATCTTTATCATATGAACTAAAATTCTGCCTCCAACCAATCATGGGTCAATTCAGTCTCAATAAATGCTAATTCAAAATATGTTATCTATCACATACTATTTCCATGGGTTAAGTATAAAGGAATTTTTGGAATAGCCTGTTACTTATTAGTAATTATTCAATACATATGAAGTCCTAAAGTTATAGCATCCATGTTAAAAATGTGGCCAAGACCATGTATTGGAAGCTATTATGTTACAATAGGTATGTGTCCCTTGGCATTGTTTTCTCCCAAAGAAATGGTAAAAATACAAAAATGAAAAAAACGTATTTTAATTTCTATGAATGAGGTAGACTGCATTTTTCTTAAGGTTTTAAATATTTCTGGTTTTAACCTAAAAATTTAGATTTAAGAATTTGTTTTATAACTCAGGGTACTTTAATGCATATTAGTCACAAAGGAAAGGATACAAGTAAAGTCTTACTATTTTACAGACCTTTCAAAAGGCATGTTGAATGTTTCTAGACTAATCATTCTAATGTTATATACTATTTAATTAAGTAAAGTGCTAATTATAGTTTCCCCTAATTTTGGACTTTGAAAAGTGAGTCTCTTAAAAGGGTGCTTAAATTGGAATTGCACTTAGGAGACTATATTCCCTTGAATTTAGAGATGTAGGGGCACAGTTATACTGTAAGTCCAAGATTTGGATTAAGAACTAAAATTTTTATGTGCAGTTTTTTTTAAAGGACTCCCTTTTTTTAAATCACTACCTCGATCCATTGTAAACATCTGAGACTCTCAACATCAAAGACAAATAATTTAGAAACAAAAAATATTTTGTTGTTTTTTAAAGGTTGAGAGTAATTGCTTTTAATTTAGGACATAGCAAGCATTATTTCAAGTCAGAGATCTGTAGATCCCTCTGAGCAGTTGTAACCTTTTTAAGAGCACTGAGTGGATGGAAAACATTCTTTATAATTACTATCATTTATTTAATCAGTATTCAATGATTGAATCATATAAGGAAGTAGAATTTTGATTAAAATCCTTTTCTTTCCATACAGGTTATAATCTGCTGGCACTGAGCCAATTAGGTGCTGACTTAAATTTTTAGCATGTGCTTTTTGGTGTTATGGGAGAGCAAGTGACGGTAAGGCAGATGCAAAGGTTGATAAACTCTTAGTTATTATTTCTTGGGACAGACCTAGAGAGTACTAAGTTCATAGTTCTTATATATTTTGGTGGTCTTTTTTTCCTTGAAGAGAGGTATATTATCACATCTCCTTTTATATGTATTCATTTATTCAGGAAGCATTCTTGGGAGTCTTGTTTGTTCCAAATACTATGATATTGACTATGATACAAATATGAATATGGTTACTTCCAGTTCTAAGTATCTTAGAGTCAGGACTGGGTTGGGGAGAGAAAAAACAAACATTACAATATAGTGTGATAGCTTTAAGTACAAGGAATTTTTGGAGAAGAGAAATGGATCTCCAGGTCAAACTGGAAAGGTCTAACAGTGTTTTCTGTGAGGATTACTTTTGATTTAGGTTCTAAGGGATGAGGAGTGGCAAGGCATTGTGCGGAGAACATATGGTCAATTAAGTAATTCCAAGTAATTTTGCATTTTTTTGGCTATGAAAAGTAGGAATGTTATGAGATTGAGAATGTAGGATTAAAAACGGCATTGAAAACAACATGAAAGATTTTGGAGCTGACCTAAGTGTGGGGAACTCCTAAAAGATTTTAAGGAGCATTATGTTTTATAGTATGAATTTATAGGTCATAAAACTAGAGAACAGCTAGTTAAGAAACTGATAAAATAACCCGAGATAGAAATGATGTAAGCTTAAGCAAATACTTCTAGTTGGAGAGAAATGAGTTAATTCCAGAGCTAACAGGAATTTGAACTAATTGTGGAGAAGGGGAAGAGTCATGGATGACTCCCAAGCTTCTGTCTTGGGTGAGAAGGTAGATGGATGGTGATGCCATTGACTGAAGTGAATGGAACAATGCAGGAAGGCACACTTTAGGGATTTGAAGTCATTCATATTCATTTTATATAATTGGCTTTTGTCCTAAATGACAGTCTGACTTACGTGTTCTCCATTGCCCAATAGTATGCCGCCCAGGGGAGGTCTCCTGGTATTGAAGCCTCTAGTAACATCTGATTGGTCATCAATGACTTCTTTTCTCTTCCTGAATCAAGGTCTTCCCAGGATGTATATTGATATGTGGATAAGTGCAGTTTTTAAAGGAGGTTTTAGTGTACAGAAATGCCTGGTAATGAATAGTTATCAAGGGAAGAAATAGTTCCAATTAATGATACTCAAGTTAAAAATGAAACAACAGTAGAAATAATTTACTTAAAAAGTTATCACCTCCTATAGAATGCAGCACCTGAAATACCTACCATACATTACCTTCTTATATTCCTTGGGCATTGCATGGAAGTGAGGCCCTGAAGGTACATGTTTAGCCTTTCTTTAATCTGTTTCCTTTTTTATACTCCATTCTAGGAAATGCTAGATTTTTAATTGCCAACATTGGAAGCGAAATTATCTCTTTCTTAAAATAGTACCTATCTGTATAGAACATATTCTTCCCTATTGAAACAGCTTATGAAATTTTTTTTGGGGGGGGGCTGGTCTTTTGGGACAATCAAATGTGTAAAATTAATGAATGATGAAAATTTTAGTACTTCCCTGACTCCCATTCTTTTCTGACTCAGCTTCTTCCACCTCCTACCCCAATATGGGCCATCTCACCAAAATGGAGTTCTGCTTGGATTTGCTGTACTATGAATTTTTTTACTGTTCAGGAAATAAGATTGTATCACATTTGAAACATATTGTAGAAATTTATAATATGTACCACATTAATGTAGAAGGATATTCTTGTGTGGACATGTTTTTAGTGCTTGTGAGGACTTCAACTGTGTGGTCTTTCAGCTATAAAACATCAGGGTCATGACTTGATATTGCTGAACAGTCTCTGGATGCTGTGAGGGTGAAAAAAAGAATGTTCTCAGCACTTAGTTGAGTGTGACATGATTACAAATGATTCATCACAAAAGTCCTGAAAGCATGAGCATGTCTTCAGCTTTGCCTTCCCACAAACTTATATAGAAGCATTTACTTAGTCTTTTGAAGTCTAAAATATTCTTATATTAAGCCAGTGTAGTGGTTTTCTGATTACTATGATGGTATGAGAGAGATTTTTTTTTTATTTTTTTTTTTTTTGATTATTTGGTTGTGTGGACAAAATTCAAAGTAATTACTACAAAGATATAGTTGATGTAGATGTCTAACTTCTGGCTATTTAGACTAATCTTAAGTTATTCAGTAATGTTTGGCTAATGCTGAATTTTGTGAAGAATAGACAAAATATTTGCTCATTATTGATTTGGAAAAACTCTTATTTCCATACTCAAAATGTAAACAACACCAGCTACTTAATAGTCCTAATTTAGTAGCTAAATTTTTTTTAACTAATGTATTAGTTTAGAGAAATCTTTCATAATTTTGTTATAGAGATTAGTTCTTGAAGTGGCTTGTCAAGGTATCACCTTAAATTCTGCTTTCTTGCAGGTATCTTTTCTCTTAAAAAAGTTTGCTATGTACTTTAGAACTAGAAAAGCTATTTCTGATTTGTTCTTAGCCATATCAGTATTTTGTAGTAAATTCCCTTGGTCTAGACTATAGTCAGTGCAGGCCTGTTGTAAGTTTTGTCCACCTGAAGATTCTTAAAGATTGGAATGATCTCTGTGGTATGATCTCTGTGGATCTCTTTATGGAGAGTGGATTCCCAGATCTTTGTTTCCTTCAAACAGCTGTGTGTACATGCAACCTATTACTGCCATTCTTGACCAGCCACTTTTGTACTTGAGTTTAAGCCCTACACTAAACTTTGTAAGGAACTGAGTTCATCCTTAACTTCCACATCTGTATTAGCCAGGTATCTTGGGGAAAAGGATGCCATCTGCCTTGAGGGAAGTATCAATCAGCATTTCAATTACACTGATATATGGGCCCCTTAAAGTCTCTCTGCTGGCACCTGTGACCCTGTTTCACTCTTTAGCTTTTCAGATCCTGGCCTATATTGAAAAATATAATTGCTAATCATAAGCCAGTATGGTTTCAACTTCTGTAGTTCTCCATGGCTTGCATGATTAAGGATTGCATTATATGTTTATATTCTATTAATATTTATTTAACATAATGAGTGTTCTTCAAAAGTTAGGTTGGGAATAATGTAGATTTAAAAAGAACATATGTACCTACTTCATATTTTTCTTAAAAATATAAAAGTAAAAGTAAAAGAAAATGAAAACATGTAGAACTTAAACTTCATTCAACCTTTCTTAGAATTTTGGAAGTTTGATTTAATTTGGACTGATTCAAGGAAAAAATAAAATATGAAATTGACAAACTTTAAAAATTTGAAAGCATTTGCTTTATAAGCACCTTGAATTTAGCTTACAAATTCAAAGAACAAAATAAATATCCTAAACTGCCTGAGTAAAATCACTGACTAATATTCTGTCACAAGCAGGATTTTTTCTCTTTTTGACCATGATCTGAGAGAATAAGATGAATTGTTGATTTTTTAAATTTTTGGATTCCAAATATAAGAGTTAGATAGACTCACATGTACTTTTTGCTAAGAATGTTTGCCTTTCATTTTTAGGGCTTTGAATAAATTTTTTACTAGTTTATTTCTGTCTCTGACTTATTATATCTTCAAAACACTGAATTTCTAGACACTGAGTGATAGACTTCAATTGCTGTGGGTCATATATATTTCTTTGGCTATGTAATATGGGATTTTTTTTTTTTTTCGTACTAGGGATTGAGTCAAGGGTGTGTTCTGCCACTGAGCTACATACCCAGTCCCTTTTATTTTTATTTTGAGACAGGGTTTCCCTAAGGCCTTGCTAACTTCCTAAGGCTGGCTTTGAACTTGTGATTCTTCTACCTCAGCCTCCGGAATTGCTGTGATTGCAACTATCTGCCATTGTACCTGGCATAATATGGGATCTTAAAATATCCTTCTTACATTCAGCCATATTGCATTTTTTTTAATGTTAGGTCTGAAAAGTGATGCATTGGTAATTAAAAGACTTTATCTCTAGTCCAGAATGTCTTTAAATATTGCTGAACTTTATGTTGTACATATTACTTGGACAAAATGAGGTCCACTGTAATGGGAACAGACTTTAAAGTTGGAGAACTGGATGCGAATTTGACTCTTTATGTCCATTTAACCTCTTTGATCCACTTTTCATGTCTGTACAAAGAAGCTAACAATATTTCTTTCACTGGATTGTTATGAAAGTTGAAAGAAATATTATATGTGAGATCCTTTACAAAACATCCTTCATACTTGTTTATAAATATGAAAGATAAATTTTCTTGAGCATATGGATATGAGATAATACATATTGATTATCAGGTGTATTCACTCATTTTAAAATTTTCCCTTCAATCTTTTACTTTATTCTTTCTACTCTTTTATAAAGGATTCTGTGTGTTAAACTGAGGTCCCTGTTAACTTGAATCTGTATGCAGTAGCCCCCTTCAGAAAGGAGTCACAAATAATAAGTTAGTTTAATTTATTCACAGCTAAAGAGTTTTTCTTTTCTTCTTAACAATGTATTCATCTTTGAATCATACATTTAGCTCATAACAAAGAATTTTACTTTGTTGGCTTTCGACACAATGAAATATATTCTGATTTTTAGACCCTTTCTCCTAATTATGTTTTTGTTCTATCTCCTCTGTCTATGAGTCTTTTACTTCGGTGGCTGGCTTGTGCTTTTGAATACACCCAAAACTTTTCTGTTTCTTATGCCTTTGCTTGTATCAACCACCCACTTGCAATTCCTTTCCACTCTTGAGATGCTTTCCTGTTATTAAAGCATAGTTCTAAGCTTTAACATGATGTCTTTCCAGAGTACTGTAGGTAGAGCAATTATTATTTTTTACATTCCTTTGTAGTTATTACCTGAAATACTCATCTTTTTATCATTGAAAAGTGAGAATTTTTTCTCCCCTAGGTGCTCAGGTAAATACTTTTTAGCAATGTATTGTTAAGTGTTATAATACTTAATAAGTGTAAGGAAGATGCTAAGGAAACAGCAATGTCTGTTATGCTACCACTATCCAGGCCAGTTCCCCATTACTTCCCCCATTGTTTGACCTCTCTCTGCCCAACTGCCTAAATATTTCATAACAATGAAAGAAGTTTAGTTCAAACATACTGATTGCAGTTGAAGAGAACTTCTTTTCTGATTGGCTGTATAAAATGGACAGTGATGCCGTCACAGATGATTGGATTTTATTATGATATAAAAAGGTCATTGCTATTCTATGGAAAGGCACTACCTTAAAAGCAATAAGAATCCATTCTTTATTTTCCCATAGGTGGGATTTGCCACTATACTTTAAAAATATTTTCCTCTCAGTTTATTTTAGGCAGTTTCTACTTCTTCTAGTTAATATGTGTGAATTTGACATATTTTATGAAAGGAAACATGACAAAATATGCAAATAAGTAGAGTATGGGCTGGGGGTGTGGCTCAGTGGTGGAATGCTTGACTAGCACTGTGAGGCACTGGGTTCCATCCTCAGCAGCACATAAAAATAAATAAATAAAATAAAGGTATGTGTCCGTCTGCAACTAAAAGAGAGAAAGGAAGAAAGAAAGAAAGAAAGAGAGTATATTCCAAAGCTTAATTCAAATTTCTTTTTATTACCTGTGCTTTTTTTTTTTTGTACTACAGATTTAATCCAGGGGTGCTTTACTATTGAACCACATCTCCAGCACATTTTATTTTTTATCTTGAAATAGCATCTTGTTAAATTGCTTAGGGCCTCACTAAATTGCTGAGGCTGGTTTTGTACTTGGAATCCTCCTGCCTCAGTCTCCTAAGCTGCTGAGGTTACAGCTGTGTGCCACTGTGCCTGGCTATTAGCTACTTTTTAAAGTTATATTCTGTAGGTATCAGCAACTTTTGTTTTGAAGATCCACAGAATAATTTTATTTCTTTAATCTCAGTAGAGAAATATGATTATTAAAATGGACATTGAATACATGTTGATAAATTCCAAACTGGGTTTAACTGACAGATTGACCAGATACTGGGAAACATATATGGAAGGAGGAAAGCCAGGCTTTTCTTAGACTATAAATATAGGATAAGTGGGGATTAATTCCGTTTATTACATCCTTAGTTCTATTATCCTGCACTAGATTAGTTTTTTAACTGAACTTTCATTTCCCCAGTCTTATCCACTCCAATCAATCCTTTATTATTCTGGCAATTATTTCCCTAAAATGCAAATTTATGCAGTGCTACTCTATAAAACACCATCAACTTTAGGAGCAATAGAGAATCATACTTTGGGTAGCTTTTACCTGTCTCACCTTTTCTTCAGTTTATTCTTGTCTCCCTACTTTTTCTATTTCAACCGTATAAAAACCCTACTACTTTCTAGGATATGCCATGCTTTATTAGGTTTGTATGCCTCTGTTCATGCTGTTTTTCAGACCTGGAATACTGTTTTCTCCCTGTACTCTGGCCAAACCCAAAAGGTTGCTTTCCAAAAATGACTTCTTTCTTGGAGCTATCCCTGAATCTTCCCATCAGTTGTGGTTTTCTCTCCTCTATTTCTGATAATTATTAATTGCTATATTGTATTTTGTTTCTTTGCTTTGAATTTATTTCCCAACTATAGCAAAAACTCCTGTGGTTTGTTTTACATTTGTAACCCTAGCATTTGGCACAATAGCAGGTATATAGGCACAGTAGGTATTTGTTGAATAGTAAGAAGGATAATATTAGATTAAAAATGGCATTTTGAGTGCTTCTGTGATGTTTGTTTGTTTGTTTACAGCTCTTATTTTACCATAAAATATAAATTTAACTTAAGTTAAATTTTCTAAGTGTTTAAGAAATGAATTACCATACTTGTTTTTTTTAAGTATTTAATTTTGTGCCTGTTAATGCTCTTGTCTTTCAGTTCTTTACCTGCCTTCTGCATTCTATTACAGAGATAAAAAACTTGTGAACTATGTATGCCAGACTCCAGTGCTAGCAAGTTTTCTGTTAGGAATGTCCAAAGCAAGGGAAAAGTGAAAGACTGGATGGTGGAAGGAAAGAAGTTATTTATTTCCTTTCATTGGCTGGTGTGCTTCAGCATGCAGAAGAAGTAGAGGATGGCTGAAGGTGACTGCAAGTGACTATTTCAGTACCACTTGTGGTGGCTTCATCAACATTACAAATAGTACTTTGGATGTTTGGTAGTATTTGCTCTGTTGACCAGTAACAGAGCCATCCCAGTGTCAGTTACGGAAATGCTTCCAGAAGATCAGCAGTGATCCCAGCCTACTATGACAGTATGTTTTATTTGGTTTGGTACCTTGTTTTTGTTTTGCAGCTCCACTTATATCCCCTTATAACTCTCCCAATGTCTTTACAATCAGTTTCCTTTATTGACTTCCCTAAGTTGGAAATAGAGTAGTTTCTGCTTTCCTTTGTGGACAATAACAAGGAGTGGTCTTTGGAAATAGAACTTTAAAGATATGAGTCTGGGATTGGTTATTTGACATGTCTGGAATTGAGTACAGTAGGATCTCACTGTTAGAGGAAAATTGCCATTGCTTTCAGAGGCAGCTTAGTTACTTAAACTATCAAATTTTTTACTGGAACTAAAGAGATTACCAAAGTTGAAAATCAAATGCAAACTGTAATTGATGATTATGGTGGGAATAATGGTTTAGGATCCCGAGCTGTGTTGGCTGCTTTGACTACACCAGAGAATTTATAGTAAAGAAATCATGAGGTCAGTGCTTTAAATTTTCAGTTCTGGGATGGTCAGAGAAACAACTTCATGATGGCCTTCCCCTGATATTGTGTTATCTTTTATTACTGTAGTACTGGCATATCTGAAAAACAAAAACAAAACAAAACAAAAACAACAAAAAGAACTAAAATTTTATCCTTCAAGTTTTAGAGTCACAGTAAAAGGTGAATTTTTCCTTCCCTTTTTACCCTCCACTCTCTCCCTGTCTTCATTCTTCTTCGTACCTTAAGTTGGTTCCATGTAGTTCCAGGGAGTCTGTGCATCTGCCTTGTGGTTATTGTCTCAGTTCTTGAATGTTTAGTTTGAGTAGACATCTGTAGTTTGCAGAACTTGTATGTAAACTTTCTGGACCATGGAATGAAGGATATATGGTAGAAAGGGCCAAGTGGAAAGCACTGGAACAATTCTCCCATTCAGGAGAGTAAACTAAAAGAAATAGCTGCATCACAGGAATTTTAGGGTAGAGTGCTACCATTAAAAACTTGATAGATTTGAAAGCAGATTTTTATCTCTTACCCATTTCATTCACCTTCTTGGCCTATGCAAAAAGAATATGTCTTAAAAATCAAGATTTTTTTTTTTTTTTTTGAAATTCAATCAGATTGTAATTCCAATTGCAGCTCTTGTTCCAGATGTCATCTTTTACTAGAGTTAGTCCCCTTGGCTATACTTGATATACAGCTATTGATCTTGTTAATCCCTTTCTCTATGTCAATTAGCCAGAATTAATAGGAAACTGATTACATTTACCTAACCAAGAAAACCTCATACTGTCACAGCTATGTAAAATTTGATGTTATAATCTAGTATAAATTAGCATTGATTTTCAAGTAGTTAATAAATTCCCTGCTTTTTCAATTGTGTGCAATTGTAAACCAAAGAACATTTCTTAGAACTAATAAAAAGTGGAAGAAGAAGGTATTAATTTATGCTTAAAGTAATGTTTGTTTGATTGGCTTTATCTAGGATGATTGTTCTTCCAAAATTATAAAAAAAAGTAAAACAAAAACAAAACATAAAAATTAGTTTTAATTTCCAGAGTTTCTTGTCACCATACCCTTTCCTTTATTTTACTTGATAAATTAAAAACTAGAGGCTCCTAATATTTTTTTGTGCTGTAGGTCCTTTTTGCAATCTGGTAAGGACTGTGGATTAATCTTAGAATGTTTTTAAATGCAGAAATTAAATGCATAGGATTATAAAGGAAATGAATTGAAATAGTATCATCAAGATAATTTAAACTCTCTAATATAATAATGTATGTCCAGTAATAATAATAGAATATAGCATTACTTTTGTTAATCCTCCATTTTAATACTACTACAATTTGTTGTCTGCATTCTTAATGGAGGAAAATTTAATAGTTTAGTTAATGTTAATGAAAATAAACACATGGTCTTTTTCCCATCCAAATAAATAGACCTGGATTCTAACTGTTGAAACTTTTGATGTGAAAGGGGTTCATGAACCCCACATACAGAACCTCTACTCTAAATAAATTTACTTAACAGTGACTCTTTAAAATAAATATTTATTTTCTTTTTGACATATTTGCTTAGCTACATATTTTATCATCATCTATTATTTACCTCGATAAAAGTAAATAAAACTGGTAATATGATAAAAAGAAGAAACTGAATGAATCTATGTAAATCAGCATTAATTCTTTGATCAATAAACTACCACATAGAACATCAACTCTTCTAATACACTTAGTGGTATCTTGCAGATATTTAGATAAAAAATGATTTTGAGCATGTACTTATTTTCTTCCTTTTTTTCAATTGATTCAATCTCATTTACTTGTAATACTTAACTAGATAGATCATATAACATTTACATTTTTTTATTTATTTCCAAAATATTGACTTTCTGCAATAATCTTCATTAATTGCTGGATGTAAAAGTTTTACAAGGTTTTTACAAATGTACTATTTGTTGTACATTTGTTATCTCATGCAAATAAAACTTCAAATGATGAAAGCAATTATATTTTACCCACTAAGTCTACAAAGCAATATCTGCATTTTTTCTCCTACTGCATATTCTCAACCACAAATTATGACAATTTCACAAGCATTTGAAAAATTATTTTGTTTATTGGATTATTTGCAGGTGAAGCTCTGTGCTAAAGTCTACTAATCAGTGGTTAATTTAATGATGCACTAGTTTATATTTAGCAAAATGAAACATAACTAGCTCAACTGAAAAATGATTCTTGTTTTACCAGTGTCTTCACACAGCTGTTTAAATACCATATTGTACTTGGATTTTTTTCCCCTTTCCTTATTTAGGATGGCACATGGGACTTGTGTAATCTTTGCTTATTTTAAGCTGGTATAAAAGAATGGTTCTCAGCAAATGGGAGACACTTTGCAAAATTGAAGGCTATTCTTATATATTCAGACCAAGTTCAATTATTATCAAATAATTTATCTTTTTCTCCCATTTTATCCTGATAATTTTTTCACCATAATGTTATATGTTCCAAAGTTATTATACAGGTCCTTTTTCCATTTATTTCATGCAATTTTCTTTTTTTTAATATGAAATATTATTAAAGCATGGTTGGCCAGGAAGAGTCAGATGTTTAAGAATTGTAGTAGTTTACTCTCTGTATTATCAGTTTTAAACTATTTTTCTGTCTAGAATTTTTTATTCTCTTTATAAAGATGTAGAGGTTGCTTCAAAATATGTAACATTAAGATGGAAACTGAATAATTTTTGGTAACCCTTCCTCCTCTTCTCTTCCTCCTCTCCTCATCCTTCTTCTTTTCTTCTTCCTCTTCCTCTCCTTCTATTTAATTCTGCCTCATTCCTACTGTTTACTAGACTTTCAATCTCTTAAATTACCAGTAAGACTTAGTTTTCAATTCTTTTGTTTTTGTATCAAAAATACTTTAGATTTTTAAATTTTGTTTATCATTGTATATTTATTTAACTTTCATATATTCATGTAGTGTATTGTAATATTTTCAGATAATATCATTTTGTTATGATATATCTATGAAATAGTGAACTACCATATCTAGATATTACATTTGATTTTTAGTATGAAACTCCTTCTTCTCTGTTGGATGATTTAAACAAATCATTTTGTAGGTAATTAATACAATGGAGATCAGGAAGATAAGGTATAGAGATGCAGAAATGTAGTTATGATTAAAGAGACTGATTGGAAGTACACCAGTGAAATTGCCTTATTTCTTTGCAACAACACAAGTCTGCATCTCTGTTTCCTAAAATGTATAGTGTTGCTTAAAATTTTCCTTTCTATTCTACATATTAATTCTAAGTCTCTTAAAATCAACCCTAATTTTGGGTTGATTTGTACTGTTTATTTATTTATTTCTTAGAGCTTTATTATAGTACTTGGGTTCATTCTGACAAACTCATACATTCATGGGAATTGATTTCATGATCCCCCCTTTTCTCTACATCCTCCCTCCCCTCCACTGTTCTCCTTCCTCTACTAGACTTCCTTTTGCTTGTCTATTAATTTATATTTGATTGGTTCTTTATCTTATTCTATCCTTCCCTCATTCTTTATTTATTTGATAGCAGTTTAATTTTTGTCTTATTACTATATTATATCAGTAAAAGTTCTGATATGGCCATTTCTAAGAAAATTAGTAATGCAGTGGCAGCATATAAAAAACAGTTCCAAGTAAGATAAAAGAATAAAGAAAAATTGTGTAAAATATGAATATGGTAAAAATTATAAGGATCTTAGTGACTGGAAAATTATTTGCTAGAATTAATAAATAATATTATATGTGTGATATATTTTGTAATGGTAGAGACAGATTTTATGAAAATTAAACTTTATTTAACAGTATTTTTTTGGTGGTGGTAGTGATCAACCCAGGGCCTTGTATATGCTAGTCAAGTGACCTATATGCACAACTTTATTTTTTATATATAGGATGCCTAATTTTGTGAAATGACTGTTACTCTGGAACTTTCTATACTTTTTACCTACTGTGGGTATGTAATAATAGTTTTTCCTATTTGTATTTTATAATATGAGACAAATAAGCATATTCGGTGCAAAGCTCAGGACAAAATCTCTAAGGGACTCCAGGAGGATTGGAAACAAAATCACAACTCAGTGATTTGATAATAATGGTAAATGCCTTTAAAATAATAACAATTATACTATTAGTAATAATAGTAACATTTATGTAACATTAGCCAAATAGTAATCCCTTTTTAGTTTTTTTATTTCAAGTAATATTTTAAATTAAATGTTTAAAAAATTTAAATTTTAATTGTGAAGTGTGTCAATGAAAGGCATTTTAAGATAAAAATGAGGTATTTATTTATTTTGGTACTAGGGATTGAACCCAGGGGCCACTCCAATACTGAGTCACATCCCCAGCCCTATTTTTGTATTTTATTTAGAGACAGGACTCACTGAGTTGTTAGGGCCTTGCTAAGTTGCTGAGGCTGGCTTTGAACTCGCAATCCTCCTGTCTCAGCCTCCCAAGCCACTGGGATTACAGGTGTGCGCCACCGCGCCTGGCTAAAAAAAATGAGGTGTTTATTTTTATAACATAATTTAAGACCATAGTGTGACATATTTTCCTTTTTTGTTTTTTGTCTTTCTCATGTGGAAAATTGACTAAAAAGCCAAGAATTTTTAAAAAAAAATTTGTAAAATATTTCTGATAATTAACCAGTTCTTTAAACACCAGAGAACTCCTTTTCATAATGAGAAATCAATTCTGTAAACATCAAATTTTTTAAATTATAAGGCTAATATTTACTGAAAATCAATATAGACTTTTTCCCCCACTCTGTTTTGCTAAGGGTAGAAAGTTCTTAATCTTGTTATTTATTTCTCCAGATTCAGCTGAAAGGGTACAAGTTAGGGAGAAAAAAATCAGCAAATTGGAATAGTCTTTAAAGATGGGTTATGCCACATTATTTTATTTTATTTTATTTTATTTTATTGGTATAGCAATATACCAATTAATAACTTCTTTCTGGATTAAGCAGACATGCACGTGCATGCACACACACACACAGAGTCCAGTGATCATCAATATGATCTCATGTATAAAAATGAAAGGCATTTAAATATTTCTGAAAATCTGTTGATTTAGATTCCTTATAGATAAGGTCAGCTCTGTTCTAAATTTTTAATCAATAGATTTTAGAGCATTATTACTTTCACAGCAAAATTAAGCAGATGATACAGAGATATGCCACATACTCCCATCCCTACACATGCATAGCCTGCTCCCATTATCTTCATCCTCTGCTGAACTGATACAATTGATGAACAATATGGACACATCATTATCACCCAAAGTCCATAGTTTATCTTACAGTCCACTCTGGGTATTCTATGTTCTATGGGTTTGAACACTTTTATAATGGCATGTGTCCACTATTATTTTATCATACACAGAAGTTTCATTGCTCAAAATATTTTCAAATATTTTTTCTCATTAAAATTATATTTTTGCTCTATGGAAAATGTGGCAATAGAGAATAGAATGAAGAAGAAAGTAAAAACATAGTTGTTACAATTTTCTTTTTTTTTGAGCTGGGGTCTCATTATATTGCCTAAGCTGACCTAAACTCTCAATCCTCTTGCCTCAGTGTCCTATCTGACTAGACACATTTTGATCTATGTCAACCGTATTTAAGGAAAAAGTATCCCTGAAAATTTCAGACATTTTACATTTCATGATATTTAGAGATCTATTATATAAATGCTTGACATTAGTGATAGTTTCTGGACAGTACCTACAATTTGCTTCCTTGCCCCATTCTTTCTTTCACCACTTTTTCTCAGAAGCTGCTTTAACTAATTATTAATTGCTTTTTGTGTAAAGCTGTGCAGATAGAACAGCATGGAGAGCTCATCCAGGGGACAGACAGTCTCATAGGGAGTGTTTGGTTCCAGGACCAAGTGCTAGGGTCCGGCTCTTAACATTGTAGACCTGAAAACTAGTTCTTCAGAATCTTAGTTTGTCAATCTTCTGGGATAGATATAAAAACAAATAATAATCATGTTTGACTTACTGATATGTAAATAAGAATGCAGGTTTATTAATTTGTCATTTCAACTTTTTAAGTTCCTGCCAAAATACCAATCCTTTCCCAGTAATTAGGCTCTGTCCTCTGCTCTATTCATACTCGTCTGATTCTTTTTCCTTACCAAGATTCTTATTCTTCCCAATCTTGCAATTCTCCTGAGATACTACATTTCATAGTAAATTGAAAGAAATCACCCTCAAAATACAAGATAAAATTTGATATCCTTATACTTGTCAAAGAGTTCTCTTATTCTACTTTCTGTTGTTAACCAAAATGTGTAAGAAGGAGCCATCTTCCCCAATATAAAACCCTCTTTTATGTTTATTTTTTTACTAACACGTATTCATTGTATGAATGAACGTGTTTCCTATGACATTTCCATACATGTTATATCATGTATTGATCATGCCTACCTTCCCTTCTGCCCTCTCTTCCCCAACCCCCAAACCCTTATGACACAAGTAATACTTTCAAATTTTTATTTCTTGGGCTTTCTTTTGGTTGATATTATGTAATTCTTCAAATACATATATTGGTTTTTTTTTCCTTTGAGGAAAATAGAAAAAATCATATGTGAACTTTATTTCTCATATTTCCCTTCTCATTACACTTTTAAAATTTACATATTGGCCATCTTGATTTTGAACATTAATGTTCAGATAATCACATCCCTCCTGACAGTGTGTATGTGTGTGTGTTTGTGTGTGGGTGTGTAATGTGTATATATATATTTTTACACAAAAACACACACATTGGATCATGATATATCTATAAATCAGTGAAGATTGTATTTTGACTCTTCCCAATTCATTCTCAGGGTGTTTTAAACTTCATTTCTACTTGTGCATAATATTTAGTACTGCTCTTTCTCCACTCTACCACCTTTAGTATGTTTTTGCTTTGGAGGAAGCTATCTCCGTAAATATTGTGGCATTTATTTTCTATAAAAAGCTTTAGCTGCTCATTTTATTTGGACATTGATTTTTCATCAAATGACAGAAATGGCAAGGTTAGCATTTCAGGACAGCTTCTCTTCTGTTAACAACATCTTCATCATCTCATTAGTTTAATTCATGATAATACAGAAAAGCTTTGAATGTTAAGCTTTGAGCATTAAATCCTTTTAGGCAGCAGTGTTTCCCAAAGGGCTATTCTTCGTTTTTGAGTAATTAGTTTTTTTAATTCATTTTACTTTTTGAAGTTAATAGTATAAGGAAATTCATTTTCTTTCTGATGCAATAACCTTTCCATTAATGTGTGAGATAAACTTTTAAGTTTTTTTCTTTTCCTTTAGAACTGACCATTAAGAGTACCACTATAGGGTTTTAGTTTGTTCAGATCTAAGCTCTTTTGGAGAGTTATGATGTTAAATAGTTGTTTCCTCAACTTTGTTCCTTCCATCACATCTTTTTTATTTACTGCAGGGGACATGGTATGGTCTCTCCAAAGATTTATGAAATCTCTGGAGAACCCATGAAAGGTACTAAGATTGATTTTTTTTTTTGTATCCTTAAAAAAGGCACAAAGAAATTTGGAAAGCCTCTATCATTAGGAACTTAACTTTCAAAAACTGTCTACTCAGTTTTGAAAAACTGACCTGTTATGCCATTATTATTCCTGAGACTTTCCAAGAGTGGAAGAATCAGTCTTATGTTATTTTCTCACAAATACAAAGGGAATTTCATGGAATAAAATATAACATTCCTAACTTTGCACAGTCACGATCATAGAAATGAAATCTCAAAGACTTTGTAGAGATAAATGAAAGTATTTCAAAAATAAATAATCTGGATGGCTTCTCAACTATTGAGTGCATGTAACTGAATAAAAATGTTGATTTATTAGACTGAGAGGTTTAATTTGAAAACTGTACATTTGATGAATATCCTATGTATCAATGGCCAAAGACAAGAATTTTCTGATTTTTATGTGATTTTATTGTAAAGAAAGGACTGAGAACACATCATACGTTTCTAACATTTACAAGTATATGAAATAATGAAATGATTCATTAAGAGTAAATACTTTTAATTTTCTAGATTTCTTTAGTTCCCTTAGAGGGAGAAACAAACCAAAACACTTTGAAGACACTTAGAACAGAACAAGGCAGTCAAAAGGGTTGAAATGTATACTTTGAAATGCATTTGGCCTTTTAAACTTTTTTGTCCTAGACATTTATGCAATTTTGGAATTCCAGATGATATGTATATAAGGCCATCATTTGCTCTTTAGAATTTCAAGGATAGGAGCAAAGTAGGTAGTGTAATGAGCTCTCTTGAGCCTAGTGGTTTGCACTCAGGTTTAAGCAGAAAGTCTAGTTAATATTCTGTTGGGTGTTTAGGCCACTGGAGCCTAGTGTAAAGCTAGGGATGTTGTCCTAGTTCAGAAGTAAGTCACACTGAGAAAATTCTCCTTCTAATCTAGTCCATGTCATGCCTTCCTGACATAGTAACATTTTTCATTGGGACTAAAGCTTGAAATAAAAGGTTACAGGCAATAGATTTTGGCAATTGTCATCCTAAAATTCAAAGAGAAAAAAAAAACCACTTCTTTTTGCTTGTTTTTAGTATGATGATTAATGATCTGCCAATTATTATTGTGTAACCTTGTTTAAGTTTTCTAACCTTTGTGTCTCATTTTCATCATTTTAAAATATAAACAGTAATAATATCTTCTTGGGATGTTGTGAGGCCTGGATATGTACATCTAGGGTGAGGGAGTGAGAGAGATTTTAGGTAAGTGCTATGTGTATGTGTCATTTGTTTTTGTTAATGCTATAGATATTATTCATGTTAGACTTCAGAAATAGTCATTTTAAATTTACTTAGCAAATATAAACGTCCAATCAGGGACAAACACTATTCTAGATTCTAGACCTTCAATAATGATCAAGACAGAGGACTCTTTTCATATGAAACTTGTATTTTGGCTCTGGAGATCAGGAGACAATTCAACAATTAAGTGATAAAAAACACCAATTCATGCTACAGAGAGGATTAAACTCAGGTGATGGGATAGATTGGATAGTGATAGAAGTCTTTTTAAGGAGATGACATTTATCTTCAGAGCTGATGACAGAGATCAAACTTATAAAGATCTGGAGTAAGAGCATTCCAGTGAGGAGTTTCTAAGATGTGCTTAGAGGACAAACACCGGTGATGCTATTGAGCTGTAGCCTGAAGGCAAGAACAGGATGAGGCGCAGCCTAAGAGGCTGGTAGGGCTCTGGTCTTATAGGATTCTATGAGGCTGGATAGGGAATTAGGATATCATTCTAAGTGGCAGGGACCTCCTAGAAGGTTTTCTAGTAAGAGACTGGTCTGGGTTAATTTGCATTTTAAAAACTAATTTATTTTAAACCCAACTTTGTAGCTACATAATCAATACAATGTGGTATTGGTGGGGAAGGGATAGACACATACATCAATGGCTCAGAGCATAGAAGTTAGAAATTGACCTATGTGGATATAACTAACTTGATTTTTTGACAAAGGTGCAAAGACAGAAGGAGGAAAGAAAACCATTTCCAAATATGATGCTGGAGGTGTTGGGCACTTGCTGGTAAAATAATGAACCTTGACCTAAATCTCATACCTTCTGTAAAAGTTAACTCAAAATGGATCACTGACTTAAAGGTAAGATTTGAAGTATAGAACTTTCAAGAAAAAAAAAATAGGATACAAACTTTAGGACCTAGGGCTAAGCAAGGAATTCTTAGACTTGATACCAAAAGTATGACCCAAGAAAGTAGCGATTGGTAATTTTATCTAAGTTTTTTAGTGGAAGACTCTTGTTAGATGATTGGAAAGAAAAGCTCTGGACTGGAAGAAAATATTTACAAACCACAAAACTAACAAAACTTCCATACTATCTGGACTAGATAAATAACTCTCAAGACTTAACTGCAAGAAAACCAAGCAATCTAGTTAAAAAATGGGCAAAGACAAGAACTTCTCACTAAAGAGGATATACAGATGACAAAAAACACATATGTTCATCATCATTAGCCCTTAGAGAAATGTAAATTAAAATTACAAATTATTACTAGAAAGCCTTCAGAGTGACTAAAATAAGAAAGTAACACCACCAAGTGCTATTGAGGATGTGAAGAAATTGGATCACTTATACATTACCAGTGGAATGTAAAATGGTAAAGCCATTCTGGATGGCAGTGTGATAGTTTCTAATAATTCTAAACATACAGTTACCTTATGACCCAGCCATTGCACTCTTAAATATTTATTCCACAGATTTAAAACTTATGTTCACATTATGCATGAATATTTGTAGCAGCTTTACTGGTAAGAAACTCAAACTGGAAACATCCCAGATGTTCTTTACTGGTGAATAGTTAAATAAATGTGTAATGTAGAATTCTTTCAGCAATGAAAAGGAACGGTATACAAAGTAACTTGACTGAATCTCCAGGGAATTTTTCTGAGTTAAAGAGAACCAATCTTTAAAGGTCACATGCTGAATGATTGCATTTATGTAACATTCTTGAAATGACAGAATTATGAAATGAAGAGCATTATTTTTTGCCTGGAGTCAGGACCAGGAAGTTGGGGGAGGGGATGAAGGAAGTGGTTGTGTCTATGAAAGGACAACAGTATAAGCCTTTGTGGAGATGGAATTGTTTTGTATCTTGACTGCGTCAATGTTATTTTCTGGTTGTGATATTCCATTAAAATTTTGAGGATGTCACCACTGGGAGAATTTGAGTAGATGATGCATAGTATTCTTTATGTTGTTATTTTTTACGTCTGCATGGGAATTTAAAATTATATCAAAGTTTAAAATGTTTAAAGAAAACCCCTATATTATTTTGGCTGATCTGTGAAGAATGTATGGCCTCTAGCCCTACTTTTTATTTTATTTAAGTGGTAGGATCTATGTCTTATACTTTTAAAAAGACCTGCAGCTGATTCTACTGTGCAACAGGATTGAGGATCTTGCAAAGCTACACACAAAATCCCTCTGGGTTTTAAGTGCAGAGTGTTCATGAGAACACATGAGATTTTTTAGGTTGTGATACTTGTTACAGGCATTTGATTCTGCACAAGTCTGTGACTTGATCCCATAGGACCAGTGTCACTTCCTCAACTGAGAGCCATTCAATTGAGAATGACTCAGATATCTGTATGTCTATAGATATCATATTTCCCCCTTCAAAGTAAACTTTGCTCAAATTTTCATTGTTGTTTTGTTTGTGTGGTACTGGGGATTGAACCCATGGCCTCACAAGTGGTTGGCATTGCTCTACCACTGAGGCATATCCCCATCCCTTTTTTTGAATTTTATGTTGAGACAGGGTGTTATTAAACTGCCCAGGCTGGCCTAGAACTTGTGGATCTCCTGCCTCAGCCTCCTGTATAGCTGTGATTACATGTATACAATACGGCCAGCTAATTTTTTTTTTCTTTTTCCCCAAGGTCCATTCAGCTTTTATTTCAGACACTTGTTGAAATAATTACTTTCCTTATTTGTAAGAACTGTAATTTTTTGTGCTTACAGATTGCTTAGTCCTTTTGTTCTTTCTCTTTAATAGGGGCCCTGTCTGGGCAATAAAATTGTATTTGTAAACAGAACACATGCCAGTCTCTTTTGCATGGTAGCTGCAGGATTCTATTTTAAAAACTCAGTATTTAATTACATGAGATTCCTCTTTTGAGTGCATGTTGCTTAAGATCAGAAATCACAGTAAACTGTTTCCTTGTGAATAAGTTTAGTACTTAATTTTCCACAAGACCTACTTTTGGGGTTTTTAAAGTAGAGAAGCTCACATTTCTTTTTCTTCTGCTTCACCTATACCTCTAAAGATTTTTCTGGCAAATCCCCACTAACAGGTTTTTATTTGTTCCTGAATATGCCAAATTCTTGTTTGATTTTATAATGGTTATTTTAATTTAATTCTGTGTTACATTTGAAGATAATTTATTTTGTGAACAGCTCAGTGATGAGTATTGAAGATCATCAGCTGTTTAGTGCTCACTGCTGTGGTGGAACTATTTGGATGGTACAACTTCATGTAGCTTTCAATTTTGTGATGAGATTCATAAAAAATGAAAACTATCCAAAACTTATCATAATATCCCATTTAAAAATATGATGGAAACTTTCTAAAATGTGTTTGTCATTTGTGTGTACCTGTGTGTAATCAAGTATGTGTGTGCATTTAACACTATACTTTCCTGATATCTTATGTCTTTGCCTTTTTTTTCCTGCTCTTCTTTCTTAGGTCTGTGTCTTTGTTTTAACTGTGTTATTTATGGTTCTGGTAATTCCTTAACAACAATCTAGGTTGTTTGGTAAGTAGGTGTGTTCCAAAGTACTTTGCTTTTTTAACTGCATTTTTCCCCTGTTTGACAGACTCTCATCATTGATCACTTTTAGCTGTTGCTTTATTCATTGTTTTCATTCTTGATCTTTCTGTCAAAGTATCTATGCAGAATATTTAATGCCTGTTCCTACAAGTTTGCTCTTGATCAGCTTGTTTAGAAATGTGTGTTCTTGAAAAGGGATTGTGATATAGTTATTTAAAAGCTGATATAGCATTTTTCACATTCTATACATCTTTTAAACTTTTACCAACATTAATTCATTGCATCCTCACAACAACCCTTTGAGGCAGGTTCTCCTACCCTATTGGCACAAAAAGATCGAGTAATTTTGTCAGGGGTACATAACTCATAGGTATAGAACTAAGATTTCAGCATAGACTGGCAGTCTCTGGAGTCCACACTGGTAACTAATGTAATAGATTTCTTTCCTATTCATATCAAGGAAGTGTGGTATCAATTCTATTTGGTACTTTCCCCTTCTTCCATGTTTTCATGTGACACTAAGTAATGATCTCTAATTGCTACTTGATATTCTATTATGAACATATGCCACATTTTACAAAAATCATTGTTATTGTAGTGTACTAAACAAAATAGTAACCTCATTTTAAGCATACACTTTACCTAATTTTGAAACATACATCCCTGCAACCAAGTAGTGTATAGAACATTCCCTTCACCTCAGGATGTATTCTGGTTTCCCTTTCTAGTCATTCCTTCTCTTGGCTGCCAGAAACTATTGGTCTTTCTTGGCCCAGTGGGTTTCTTTTTTGTTGCTGTTGTTGTTTTGTGTTATATTTTGTATAAGTGGACTCTTACAGTATATAATTTTTAAGTCTGCCTTCTTTTCTGTTCATCTTGCTTTTGAAATTTCATTGATTCCATTGCTTTCTTTTTATTATTATTATTGCAATTTTCATTGTATGGATGTGCCAAATTTTATTTTAGATTAACACTGCTCTTTATTCTCAAAAATTTAAGGAGAAACTACACGGAAAATGGCTTAAAACATCCACAATAACAGAAAGCAGTAATGATTATATGGTGGAATAATATATCAAATAATTGGACAAATATCAGAAGAGAAAAGGAGTCAAATAATAAACCCATTTCATAAATTAAGGCTATAGAACAAAGCATAATCAAACACGGGATAGTGCTACAGTCATTGTCATGAAGTTCAGAAGTGAAAAACTCATATAAGACGATGTAAAAGAACAAAAAGGAAAGATGAATTAAAAGGACATTATAGATATTGGAGAAAGTTAAAAGATATTCTATATATTTATTTGTTCATTTTTTATTTTATTTGTTCTTTTTAGATGTACATGACAGTAGATTCTATTCTGACATATTACACATACATGCAGTATAACTTATTCTAATTAGGATCCCATTCTTGTGGTTCTACATGATGTGGAGTAGCACTGGTGGTGTATTCATATGTGAACAGCAATAGTCTTGTGACTCTTTTCCTATTCATTCTAATCTTTTGTGGAATGGGAAACCCACCCACATTTTTAACCTGTTTGAATTATGTTTAAACTATGAGCAGTAGGCTGAGCAGGAAGGTTTTAGGTTATACCATTAGTTTCGTGCTTAGGCTTTGTGATATGTGTTTTCCAGACTTGACCAACTTTTTATCTTCTTTATGGTTCTCATTTATAGTCCTATTTTTCATGCTCAATTGTTGATCTCAAGTAAGTGAGATATTAATACATATAATTAAGTGCCAAATTGTGTGAAGATCATTTTCTAACGTACTTATAAGTGCTGTGTAGTTTCAGGTGAAAATATATATGAGCAGATGGCGAGGTAAGCAGTAACTTGAGTATCTTGTTACAGGTCACACCTTAGAAGCTTCCTGTTCAGTAAAGGACAAAACCATCACATTGTAAATATGCTGTAATTTGCAGTTTAAAACTTCATGTGTTATCAGAAAAACTTGTACTGAACAGATGTGTCAAGTAATAATGGCTGCAATATAAACCAGTGAAATTTACATAATGACTTCATAGGCTAAAATATTAGTCGTCTCACTGATTGAAAAGTCCATTCACTGCTACATTGACACTAGGCCAGGGGTTAGAAATACCTGTATTAATCAAATCATTATGAAATAGTGACCTACAGAAACCAAGCGTACCTTTTTTAGTTCTTGGCTAAGTTTTTTGAATATTAATATTAGTTATGAATTGTATTTATAGAAAGTGTCACCTGTGTAAATATCATTACATTATTTTATAGTATCAGTAATTTAGTTTGTATCTGCCCTTACTACTTTTGGTATGGAGACTGGAAAATACTGGGAAATCTTTGTGAATCATTTACAATGTCCTGATGTTTTCTTTCCTATGCTGGCTCAAAGTGTATACTCTTTTCCTCCTGCTTCTCTCTTAGCTCAATGTTTAAATTACATAAATATTTTTTAAAAGAAAAAAAGTAAAGCATGGATATATGGGCTATTGTTTATTATTTTGTAAGTTCACATTTTTCTGCCTTTTTTTATTTGGTAACACCTATTGAACAAAAGTTTTCCCACTATTCTTGCTTGACATGTATTGGTTCACTCTAATGCCATATATTGCTCATTTTGGTATGTCTAGGAAATTCAGTTTTATGCCTAAATTTCTGACACAATTATCAGTAACATCCACTTTTACTTTGAAAGTGAAATATACCTTATAATAAATCTCAAATATATTTTCAACTAATCCTGTACCCTGTTCTGACCTTGCTACTGACTTAGTCATAGTCATATCATTCATCATCCATAAAATGAAAAAGAATAGTAAGCCTAAGTGCTCTGTGAATACTCTCGAAGACTATCAAATTGTGGTTCTAAGTGCTTAGTTACCTCTAGTATATTAGTGGTTTGTAGCAGTTGCTTTCAAGTTTACTCTATTTTTATTATGTGTAGTATTATTTTGTTCTATCCTATAATATCCTATTATAAGAAAGGCTGGTCATGACTTAATTTCATGACCAGAAATGGGTTAGGTTGAGATCTGTATCTTGATTTAAATATTCCTGAATATCAGATTTAGTTTGTTACCCCTGACAGTGAATTACCTTCTCTAAGCTTTGATTTCCCCATCTGTATTAAGGGTTTTCTGAGGATAGAATGAAATAGGCTATGAGAAGTGGTTAGTAGAGTGCCTGAAATATAAAGAACTCATTGTATGTTAGCTGTTCTTACTATTTATTCATACTCTAAACATGATTTTCCTCCACTGTATTTCATAGAATTTGAAAGACTGAAAGTTTTAAACCACATCATTGCTAAATCTTTTAAAATTAGAAATAGATTTATGTTATTGTCAGTGAACAGTTTTGAAGCATGTCCATAGGTGCTTGATCAAACAGGAGTTGTTTTTCTAGTTCTCTGAAAGAGGCAATTCTTTAGTTTTCTATTAGAATTGATTTTTCAACAAGAGGTCAAATGTTTGGGATGTCATTAGAGAAAATAATTTACTGGCCTGTTAATAATTAATTTACTGGCCTATTCTTCTTAGAATTTACTTAAAAATTTTTCGAAATGGAAAAAATTTAATCTTTTTTAAAATTTAAAGTTATATATCATTTCATTATATTGAGCCTCATAATGCAGTTTTTTATTTTTTGTACAGATTGCATTCTGATTCACCATACACAGATGGGGTACAAATTTTCACTTCTATGGTTGTACACAATGTAGATTCACACCATTCATGTAATCATACGTATGTAGGGAAATGATGTCTGTCTTATTCCACTATCTTTCCTACCCCACCCCCTCCCCTCTCTTATGCATTTTTGAAATATTGAAATAATTGTTTTAACAGAAAGCAAAAAGCATTAATATTGATTATTGTTGAAACAGCATGCTATATATTACTTTCTAAACTAAAATGGTAAATTTCTGCCTCAACAAGATCTTTTGGCTTAATGCTCAAACAATACTGTGGAAAGTTGCAAAATTCAGAGGCTTGGCTTCTAAGGTTGTTTTGCCTATACCAGGTTGCTGTTTTCCAAGTTTCCCACACCTCATTTGTGTGCACCACCACTTGTGTATTATTGTTCTACGTGTTCATGCTGCTGCCTTGCTTGCAAAACAGCAGATGGTGAGGTATGTGCTAGTATTAAGATTTTTGACTTACTGTTAATTGTTTGGATTAGCCTGTCATCCTTCACATTGAGTTTCATTCTGCAGAGGAATGAGCCCTCTTGACCTTTCCCACTGTGCTGTGAATGTAGTTAAAAATGGCTGGAATGATTGTTCCATGAAGAAAATTAAATCATGAATACATATTAGAATTATGACAGAGCATGGATCATTCTGCTATATTCTTTCCTTTATTAAGTAAATTCATTTCTCTTGATGGCTCTGTGCAGTAGGTATTATTATTCTTATAAGCATTCAGTATTTGCCACAGTCATGAACTAGTAGATGGCAGAATTGAAATTTTAATCCATGAATTTCTGACATATTATTTTAAGCTCACCTTGGGAAGTATCTGGGAGTGGATTCTGAATAATATTCCAGATCTCAGTCCTTAACCTGGTGTTTTCACTTTCAGTATCTCCAAAACAAGCTAGGAGGCCAGTGCTATGGAAAACCGGAAAAGGATTTCAGTGAAATAATAGCCATGACAAGGTGGAAGAACTAGTAAATGTAAACAAAATACAGCTCAGTAGTTATGTGAGCAGGGTAATTCACACAGGGAGAAAAAACAAATTATAAAAATGCAAGAATAGAACATTAAGAGGCTGCCAGGCAATTCCTTTTTTCTCCTGAAGTCCTGGTCATGACTTTATTTTGTAGAATTTGGAAAGTATCCAGAGGAATGCATCAGAAATTATTAAAAGGTTTGAGAAATCTGCTCTGTGATGAGAGTGTAAAGGATTGGATTTATTTAGCTTAGAGAAGTGAAGTCTGAATAGGAACTTAATTGCAGTCTTCAAGTTCAGTGAAATCATAGATACAGAGACCATGAGTGGTTCCCAAGAGAATTGTCTTTTGACAGGCATTTGAGAATATGGTTGTTTTCTTGGTTTTCACTCTGTATGAAAGGATATTATATGAGTGATAATGAACAGCTGTTCTTTCTTAATGGCAGGGGGGCAAGCAAGAAAGAGCTTAAATCACCAGAGTTGTGATTTAGGGGGAATTTTTTTTTTCATATTCTTGTAGCTGATGGAGATTACTACAGTAAGGTCTTCTTTTATATAGACTTTTTAACTTTTTTTCCCCAATGGACAAATAATGTATTTGTGGGCTATAATATATGTGTGGAATGGTTAGGTCAGGTTCATTAACAAATCCATCACCTCACATATTTGCCATTTTTTGTGTTAGAAACACTTAAAATGTATTCTTAGTAATTTTGGCATATACAATGCATTATTATTTGTTATAGTCACCCTCTATGCAATAGCTCACTAAAGCTTATTCCTCTTCTCTAACTCTAAATTGTACCCTTTCTTCAACATTTCCCTTTTCCCCTTCCATGCCCCTTTCCCAGCATTAGGTAACCATTATTTTACATGTGTGTAGCTGCCAGGGTTCAGACTGTACACAAAATACAAGGAATTTCACACTGTACACAAAATATAAGGAATTTCAGACTGTAAGCAAGAAAAAAGTTACATTGCCCTTTTCTTCTGACTAAAGGTAAACATTTTTCAGACCCCTTTACTGTAAGCTGAAATCATCTATCAAAAAAATAAGGCTGGGTGGTAGGCGTTTTCAAGCTATAATTATGAACCTAGTTCAGCTTGGTAGAAACACTGTGAGAGTCTTTGAGATGCTTTTAGACCAAAGCTAGGAGAGCACCCACCTTTGAGAAGGAGAATATTCTGATGATTGAGCTCCTGCTATAACTGCTGGTCTTCTGTAAAGGCCTCCCAATTTTCTTTCCCTCACCTTTTGTTGTTGTTCTCAGAAGCTCTCTTCTGAGTGAATTACCCTAAGTTGCAAAATATTTCTGTGCCTCTAGATTGCCTCTTTTTATCTAGAAATACCATCTATTTCCTTTGAGGCTATTTTCACTTGGATTTTAAGGGAAGGGATGATTTCCAATTAAAGTAACAGAAAAGATATGAAATGTAAACAAATTATTCCTATGGGATCCCAATTTGGTTAGATTTTCCTTTCTCTTTAAACACTTATAGAAATCCTGATAGATATCAGGAACTATTCTAGACACTAGGGTTGTGAATAGATAAAAATATCTGCCCCCCCAACTTGTATTCCAGTTACTAAAATGGACAAGACGTTTGTGTGTGTGTGTGTGTGTATGTGTGTATGTGTGTAATTTTATAGTGATAAGTGCAATAGAGAAAAAGAGGTATATAAAGGTCAAAAATTTTTTTTTTTTTAAATAGATTTTCCAGAAAGACCTCACACATCCAAGCATCACAGATATTTTTGAGTTGTCTATTCTGGGATTCTGCCTTCTTTTCCCCTTGCTTGCCAGAAACATGGATTGGCAGCTTGGCACACAGCACTTCTACAAGGTTGCTGACCCCTGATACAAATAGAATCTGAGGGATTTAATTAGTTTATTTCATTTTGTAAAAAAATGTCCATCATATTTTAATAAATACTAATTATATATCTAAAAATCACCCCAAAGGCATTCAAAATATCACAGTGTCTTTACAAATATGATCAGAATTTAACTGCCACATAGAGCAATCTATTTACCTACTTCTATATATTTAGAAGAATATTTCTTGTTACTTTTTCATTGTACTTTATATTGTATATTGCATCATGAGTGATTTTTGCAAAGGGCACTAGACAGTGGAGTGTGAAAGGATCTAACAGCCTACTCCCAGAAAACTGACTTACTGCATGTGATCACTGATGGCAGGTCAATAGCAAGACCTTTGTATTTGAAGAAATACCCCTTTATAACAAAATGAAGAATGATGTGAAATTACTGCTATGAGCATGGGAAGCAATTGAACTATGTCTTTGTTTTCTCTGTGTATTGGCAGATTGGGAAAGGAAAACATTGAGGTTTAGGATATAAGTTAGAGATCTGCAGTAAAAGTGTGTGTGTGATTTGAATGGGATAAAAATTCAATTCAAGGCATTGTTTTTTAGGTGGCAATATTTATAGAGATTAAAATGTGATGATTATTCAAATTTCAGCTTTTAAAAATTGTATTAAACCTGGAGTTGTATCATCAAAATTCTCCTAAGAAAACAGAACACTTAAGTGCAAAGACACAATAGGTAGTATACTTTTGATTTTTATGTGAAGGCATCAGGGGTTGCTAAAATTTTCTTTCTGGGAGTACAAATAGCTTGGGTCTCTCCCCTACAGTTTACAGAATTACTCTTCTGATTTGTATATCTTTTTGCAACTATTGAAAGACTAACCTGATAAAGTTGCTCAGAGCTGTAATTTCAGTTCAACTCAATCACTATTGCCTTACAAATTAGGATCTAAACATTTCCCCTTTGTTCAAGGCCATTCAGAATTTGCTACAAGTTTGTTTTTCCAAACTTTTTCTTACTCTTAACAAGTGCTCTAAGTCTACCAGATGGAAATTTTCTCTTTCACATTTTTCCCCTTGACAAAGTGCTTTGTACCTTAAAATGATTCTTTTTTTAGTCAGACTTACTGCTGCATATCTATAGTGGGATGTGATCTCTGCTTTCTTTGGAACTCGTTTAGTATGGTACTTTTTAAACATACATATCTTAGCATCTTGGGAACAACAGTAAAAACAAGCTAAGAAGTTCATAATAAATTATAGGAGAATTTTCATGGGGCTCAGAAATGTAAGGTGGGCAATATTTAATGTTTAATTTATTCATTACTGAACTTATGGAAATCTAGATTCTGTTTAATTGGAATTAGATAGTTTTCATTGCCCAGCTTATGGAACAAGATCAAATGCTGCAGACTTTGTAGATCCCAAGATTTCTTTCTGTTGGTTTTATCGTAACTACCATCATGGAGGACTGGGCCTAGGAGAATGCTATGAAACTTCTTGAGGGTATTTCCAATGACTGGCTTCCATCCCTTACTCAGTTAACTGTACATTTCTGGTTCTTTGTGACTGGACTTAGAGTTTTTACATTTTCTAAAGGATGAACATCTATCCTCTCAACTCTAGACTCAACTCAGAATGTAAACAGCTTAAGTTCA
The DNA here is from genome assembly GCA_020662805.1 of Glaucomys volans. Taxonomy (NCBI): domain Eukaryota; kingdom Metazoa; phylum Chordata; class Mammalia; order Rodentia; family Sciuridae; genus Glaucomys; species Glaucomys volans. The sequence continues at coordinate 561,341 of JAJEJO010000386.1, read as the reverse complement.
TTCTGACTTTGAATCAGACAATCAAGCAGACTTTCACTATTATCATCCTCACTACTCTGAGAGAAATATCTTGCTTATTAATTTAGTGGTAGCTTTATTTTTTAGTACAGAAGACTCTAGGTTACATCTCTGTTCATGGGATAGATGCCTTCCTTTTTCATCTACCCATTTCTGATTCCTCACAGAATAGTTGTGGCTACTTCATACTACAACCAAAATGAGAGTCTATAAAGTTTTTTTTTTTTTTCTGACAACTTAATATGTTTGACCATGTAGAACAAGGAATATATTTGGTGTTCCATTTTGTTAACTTAGCGTCTTGATACACTAAAATGAGCAGATTATGTGCCCTTTATCACTTTCCTTTCTACCTGGAGAAGAGAGAAATAAGGTTCTTTGTTATGCCAGTATCATGAATCTACTACCACAAACCATTTCTGATACCTGTTATTAGTGAGAATGGTTTCATAGTACCTCCTCTAATATTTTATTGGTTTGTAGCTGACATCCCTCTGGAACATGTCATCTCACTTTTTCAGAAGAGTACATTTTATAGCCAGTTTATCTTGAAAAATATCTTGAAACATTGTGCAAGTGAATTATTCTCAAGATGCTTTATCAAGTCTTTGATTTTTTAACAGCATGATGACTGGAAGTACTTACCTTGAAAATTATGAATTCTTAAATCATGCTGATCATGCTCTAGAGGTCTTGCACTGATAGGTCAGTTAAGGAGGACCCATGGTCCTCTGCATAAGATATCATGGTCTTCTGCTTAAGAGTGGATAATAACTGCAGGCAGTTCTTATGTTTTCATGAAGTGATGTAAACCTGGTTGTTCGTCAGTTGGTTATTGAATTTCAATATGCCCTTAATTGACAACACAGGATATTTCTACTCCTGATTTTCTCAGAGTCTATAATCTCAAACTCTCTACCGCTCTGTTCTTATTAAAACTCAATCCTGATAGATAATATTTGTGGAGTATTTGTAATCCAACTATTCATTAGATATTAGTCCTTTTCCACATGATACCATTAGCTGACTGTGTTTTGGATCCCTTGACAATTGCTTTTACCGAGTTGTACTGTGTTGTGTTTGGCTGAGTGTGACAATTGCTTTTACCAAGTAGTACTGTGTCATTATTAATAAACAGCTGCAATTAGGTCATCATGTCTTCTTCACAATAGAGTGGGTCCAATTGCTAGAGATGTGGAACATTTTTTCATTTATTTTTTGGCCATTTGTGTATATGTTGATTTCTGATTTTTTATCATTTTTATTTTTGTTTATTAATTTTTTTTGTATTGGATCCTATGGAGATTATCCTATGAAGATTATCCTATGAATGACTTTGAGGTCATCATTAAGCAGTGGCATCACATTAAAGGCCCTCTGTAAGCTGCATCTCATTGACCTTTTCATCCTCATGCCCCTTGATTTTCTCCTTTATAATCCATAGTGTTACTTGTGTCATAGGGTGAGCTGTTACCTCTTTTGGCAAGGCCCTTATTGCATGACACTGTCTATACAAATTCCTTCCCATCTTCCCCCTCACCTAAGAAAGTCTTCTTGACCACTCAGTGCAGTTTCTGTATCCCTGTGGCTCAAAACTCTAGATACACAGCCTCATCAGTCTTCATTTCCTTGATTGCAGACATTAATGTGCATTTTTCTCTTTTCCATTACCCTGGGATCCTAAAGGTCAGGGCTGCATTTTATTAGACCTTCTCCATTGCCTGGTAGAGTGTGTTTCTCTTTATTTGCAATGGTTTGTCCAACCATAAAAATGCACAGTCTTGCAGCATATCAAAAACCCCCAAATTTTTATTGTTTGTAGAGCTCATTGTTATGGCTAAACTAGAGAATGGACTTTGGAATTCTTTGTAAACACGTAAAATAAGCATTTACTAGAAAGGTTCTCTGAGGAACATTAATTTAAGCTCTTTTTATCAGAGAAGTTCTGGTTTATAATTGCTTTTTTCTTTTTCCCTGAATTAATTAGTTTGTGGCCAACATAAAATTAGGCAACTGTTGTAAATAAATAATTGTGGAGGGTTTGTTTTCTTGGTATTTTTTCCCTTTTAATTCTTAACTTTTTTGATTTGCAGTGACAAAATCTTGGCTGCCTTAAAAAAATTGGATAAAGCCTTTTCTTAATTGTTATGTTCCCAAACACTGTCAGTCCCATATTAGCTTGTATTAGTAAGGCTTTTTCATGTGAAACTTGAACAGATGTTTCTCAGTCTATGGATGCTTTGTGGATAATTCAAATGGTTAGTCAGATATTATGTGCTCTTATAGAAGCTATGTCTTTCCTTTCATAAGTAATATGTACTTGGGTTTCAATGGTTCGCATCCACTAATAGGAAAAATGTATTTCTAATCATTTACATTGCTTATATATTTATCTTAAAACTAGGTGCAAATTTACTCAATATCCTGTTTTGTCTTTTGCTTCTTATTATTTTGCAAATCAGAAGAAATTCTCAGAATACCTGTAGGAATTTATAGTAAGTGAAAAAGCAGACTGTGAGCTGGGGATCCAGTTCAGTTGGTAGAATGCTTGCCTTGTAAGTATGAGGTCCTGGGTTCAATCCCCAACACTGCAGAAAGAAAAAAAAGAAAAAAGAAGAAAAGCAGACTGTCTGCAAGTTCTTATAGTAATTGCTGTTTTTGACTTTCACAAATGGTTCCTTGGATTTACATTTCACTGATATTAGACACCTAGTGCTCTATTCATATTTTTACAAAGTAGGCAATGACTGGAAACTCCATGGTGAGATTAATTTATGATAATGTTTTCCTTATGCATTATATCATAAGATGAATAACTTTATTATTATTGTTAAATGTTTGAGGCATATATTTTGGCTTTTGAAAAAATGTAGAAACTCTTTAGTTTGTATTGGTCTATCTAGTTGATTTTGTTTGATAGAAACTATAATCTGTCACATGAATTATGTTAGGCAAAACCATGGTTTAATTGTAATCTGTATAAACAGTTGCTGCTCAAAGTATAGTCTATGAGCCAGTAGTGTCTTTATACCTGGAATATTGAGAAATTTGGAATATTTGGTCTCCTTTTAGACCTCCTGGGTCACAATCTACATTTTAACAAAACCCAAAGTGATTTATATGCATATTAAAGCTTGAGAAACCCTTCTCTAAGGCAGACACACATTTTACATTTTTCAAAGGTACTGCATCTAGGATCTTGTAAGTTTTAGTGGTTTGCATAGCATCAGCATCAGTGTTACCTGGGAGTTTGTTAAAATCCCAGAATCTTAGGTTTAATCTCTGATTTATTAAAAAAGAATCTATCTACATTTAAACAGAAACTCCAAGTAATTTTTATGAACCTGAAAGTCTGACAAGTGTCAATCTCGAATACATTATCTTCCTGAAGCTAACTGAACTTGAAGTCTGGTTTTAGAATACTATGTGGTATTATTTATTTTCTCAAAAATGCCCTTTTATTAGTCTTAGCTATAGCATGGCCAATCCAGTAACTATGACTACATCTCTAACCATATCATCCAAGGATGCATCTGATCTACTTTTATTGATTGCCCTATTCCTTCTGTCATTTGACCTTCACTAGTACTCTTAGAACTCTTCAGTGGAGGCCACTTCTTTTATCTGATCCTCATGAAAATAGAGAAGGGGTTTGTCATTATTTTTTCTACTCCTTATGATTTCCACGGCATTGTTCTGCAAAATTATTTGACAGTTTCTTTCTTATGGTAACGATTCTCCATCTGTGCATCCCATTCCTCCTCCTAACTTCATCCTCTCTTTGCCATCTTTCCTGTTGTTATCCTCTTTCCTCAGTGGCAGTTCCTATTTAGCCTTCTCCTGATCTCTATTCCTGCTGTCTTTCTGTCTGTGAAATTTTTAATGCTTATCGGGTTCATGGTCATTCTCTGCTCTGTGGACCTTTTCTCTGCATTCTTGCTGCCCTTCATCAAATAAAGCATCTTCATCACTTCAATTTTCCTCAAACTGTTGTACTGCCAAGAATCTTAAATTTAAACTTCCTTGTAAGTTTCCTTTCCAACCTCTTTTTGTTAATTCTATGCTCCCAGTTCTCTCTGCTTAAAGTTTGGCTTCCTTTGCATGACCCCTACAGTGAGCAGGTACAACAATGCTTTTACTAGGATTTTTAAGATGTATTCCATTTGCCTTTCTTTGTACTCACTCTTCAATGCTGCACTTCCCTTGCCACCTGCTTAATCTGCTTTTGTTTTCAGCTATCAACACTTGGGCTCAGGAAATTATGAAACAAAGGTGATTGAGTCAAATAATGTTTTTGCCTTTATAACTCAAATGGCTGGTCCTTTGTACCCCACCTTCCTGTTATGCCTTACTAAGTGTTTCATTTGTTTTCTTAGGTGTTTAGGAGGATAATTTTTCCATAGTCAGTGGTAAGGGTTTATGCTTTCAGGTTAAGTATGCTGGTAGACTTTTAAATCATTGTGCTTTTATTTCATTACAGTATTTTCTAGTATAGTTACAATAAAGTTTAATATTCAGTATACTGCTGTGGGGCAGATTTTATTTTGGTCTTTAAAAGCAGATGGATTTTACCTTCTTGTGAATATAAACAGCATTAACAAAGATTCTTGTGTCTTATTTAGTCTCCTACCCTGTTAAATACTGTTGCTTAGCTGGGCAAGGTGGTGTACGCCTGTAATCCCAGCAACTCTGGAGGCTGAGGCAGGAGGATTCTGAGTTCAAAGCCAGCCTCAGCAATTTAGCAAGGCCCTAAGCAACTCAGTGAGACCCTGTCTCTAAATAAAATACAAAATAGGGCTGGGGATGTGGCTCAGTGGTGGAGTGCCCCTGGGTTCAATCCCCAGTACCCAAAAAAAAAAAAAAAATACTGTTGCTTTAAAAATTAGTATATATTAGATATGATGGCCATGTGGGCCACTTCCTTCTCTCCTACCACAGGGAGAAATTCCTTTGAGGTGTTTAGTCTACTTGCTCAAGGGGCAAACCTTGTCCAGAGCTTTTGGTCTTCATCAGGGACACTGCTGGGGAATAATGTCAATATTCTTGCAGAAGCCTGGTATCAATTCTAAAGCTTTTTAGGCACTAAATGTGTATTTGCCACCCTAAAAAAATAAAATAAATAAATAAAAAGGGTTTTCTGTTTAACTTACAAAAAAGGGTAAGGAAACACGAATCAGTTATAGTTTGTTCAATTATATTAAATAGCCAGCAGGATTAACTGAATTTAAAGAATGAAAGAATAGTTCTTCAGTTATGAGAAAAATATTTCTAGGAGTTTTGCACTGTTTGTTCAGTGAAAAAAGGAAGTGTTGTTGGGAATAGCTTCAATGTCTCCAGCATTGTGCCAAAAACTCTGGCAGGTTCATATGAAGTACAGAGTATTTTGCCTAACTTGAAAAATTTATTGAAGAGAAGTGGTAAAACATATTTAATTATTGTGAAAGAAAATATTATATAAAATGCAAATCTTATTTTACATCTCTCTGTACAATTTTATTGATGTTCAGTTTCCAAAATATAGTCTCTGCCCCTTAGAATAACGTCCTCAGGAATTAGCACTCTGGCCCTGCCTCTTTTTCCAGTGTCATCTTCCTCTTCTGCCATCATCATGCTATGTGCCCTAACCATTTAGGAAGTGTTCAGTATCCAGAGTATATCATTCACTTCATATGTTTTTCATTGTCTTCCTCCCTCATTTCCACATAAGTTCATTTATCTTTGAAGATTTATGTTAAGTATTACTTCATCTGCTCTGCAGAGCTTTCTTGTATTTTTCCAACTACTATTAGTGTCTGTTCTCTCCAAGGTCTTTTATCTTCCCAGTGGTCCTAATTTTTGCATTTGCCACTAGTTTCTTCTTTTATCCATTGATTATTTAGGAGTGTGTGAATTTCAAACCATTTATGTTTACCACATTTTCACCATTATTGGTGTTTAATTTTATTTCAGTGTGGTCAAAGAGAACATTATATTATTTTTGTTCTTTTAGTTTATTGAATTTTTTTTATCATCTAACATACGGTTTGATAAGGGTCCTCCCATGTGTGAAAAGCTTACGTATTGATTGTTGTTGGCAATGTGTTGCACAGATGTCTGTTAGGTTGTTTTTTTTGTTTTGTTTTGTTTTTTAGTGTTGCTCAAGAGTATTTGTTGTTGATCTTCTGTTAGATATTTCTTCCAATATTGAAAGTAAAATATTAATGTTTCCAATTATTATTGTTGAATTGTCTTCTTCACCATTCTTATGGTTCATGTATTTACTGTGCCATTATTGACTGCATGTTTATAATTGTTTTATCTTCCTGATTGATTGGCCCTTTTATAATCATAAAATGTCCTGTCTTATCTCTGTGAACTAGGATGGTAAGGAGGGGAGCAATTTTGACATTGATATCCCAGACTCTTGCCTTTCTTTGTGTTTATATATTTAGGGTTTTTTAAATCTACATATAACATTAGGATAAATTGTGACATAAATCATAAAAGCATGGATTATAATTTGCTCTAACTTAGTCCCCAATACTTTTGGATTTCTTTCTTCCCTCTTCCTGTCCCTCTACTCTATTAAAATTTACTTTTTTTTTTTTTTTTTGGTTAGTATATTGTGGGAATACATGATGGTGAGATTCACTGTGGTGTATTCATATATGTACATAAGAAAGTTAAGTCAGATTCATTTTATTTTCCTTCTCTGATCCAGTCCCTTCTCCCTCAATTCCCTTCATCTAGTCTATCAGTTTTTCTTTTATTTTGATGAAATTCCCTACCTCTTTCCCTTCATTTCTCTCTCTTTCCCCCTTATTTTGTTTTCACTTCTGCATATCAGAAAAAAACAATTGATCTTTAGCTTGATAGTCTCCAGTTCCATCTGTTTACCAGCAAACATCATAATTTCATTCTTCTTTCTGGCTGTGTAATGCTCCTCGGTGTATATGTGCCATATTTTCTTTATCCATTCATCTATTGAAGGGTACCTAGGTTGGTTCCATACCTTGGCTATTATGAATTGTGCTGCTATAAATATTGATGTGGCTGTATCCCTGTAGAATGCTGACTTTAGATCTTTTGGATATATACTGAGGAGTGGGATAGCTGTGTCATATGTTGATTCCATTCCCAGTTTTTTTGAGAAATTTCCATATTGCTTTCCAGAGTGGTTGCACTAATTTACAGTACCACCAATAGTGTATGAGTACTGTACCTTTCCCCCCACATCCTCACCAACACTTATTATTTGTATACTTGGTAATTGCCATTCTGACTAGAGTGAGATGAAGTCTCAGTGTAGTTTCAATTTGCATTTCCTGATTGCTAGAGATGTTGAACATTTTTACATATATTTGTTAGCTAATTATATTTCTTCTTTTGTGAAGTGCCTGTTCAGTTCCTTTGCCCATTTATTAATTGGCTTATTTGTTTTTTTGGTATTATTTTTTGAGTTCTTTTTATATTCTGGATTTTAATGTAATATCTGAGGAGCAGGTGGCAAAGATCTCCCATTCTGAAGACTCTCTTTTCATGCTCTTAGTTCTGTTTTCTTCGCTATACAAAAGGTTTTTAATTTGATGCCATCCCACTTATTTATTGATTTTTGGTTTTCTTGTGCTTTAGGACTCTTTTTGAGGTAGGCACTCTATCAACTGAGCTATATCCCTAGCCCCTAGGTCTCTTTTTAAGGAATCATTTCCTGTGCTGATATATTGGAGTGTTGGGCCTACATTTTCTGATAGCTAGTTGCAGAGTTTCTGGTCTAATTTATAGATGTTTGATCTATTTTGAGTTTACTTTTGTGCAGAGTTTATGTGTGTGTGTGTGTGAGAGAGAGAGAGAGTGAGAGAGAGAGAGAGAGGTAGGTCAAGTTCCATTCTTCTATATATGGATTTCCAGTTTTCCCAGCACCATTTATTGAAAAGGCTGTTTTTTCTCCAACTTATGTTTTTGGCACCTTTGTCTAGTGTAAGATAACTGTATTCATGTGGGTTCGTCTCTGTGTCTTCTATTGTATTTTATTGGTTTTCATGCTTGTTTTGGTGCCAGTATCATACAGGTTTTGTTACTATCACTCTGTAGTACACTTTGAGGGATGGTATTGTGATGCCTCTAAAATCAGTCTTCTTGCTCAGAATTGCATTAGCTAGGCTTTGGTGCATGTCTGTAATCCCAGCAATTTGGGAGACTGAGTCAGAAGATTCTGAGTTCAAAGCCAGCCTCAGCAACTTAGCTGGCTGGGGATGTGGCGTAATGGTTAAGTGCTGCTGGGTTCAATCCCCAGGACCCCCACCACCCCTCTGCCCCCAATTGCATTGGCTCTTCTGGATCTCTAATTTTTCTGAAAATATTTTAGAATTCCTTTTTCTAGTTCTGTGAGGAATGTTATTGGTATTTTGATGGGAATTTCATTAAATCTCTATATTGCTTTTGGTAGTATGACCATTTTGATAATATTAATTCTGCCTATCCAAAACCATGGGAGATGTTTCTATTTTATAAGGTCTTCTTCAATTTCTTTCTTCAGTATTCTGCAGTTTTCATTTTAAAGATAATTTTACATCCTTCATTAGATTAATTTCCAAGTATTTTTTTGAGGTTATCATGAATGGAATGATTTTCTTAATTTCTTTTTCAGTGGATTCATTATTGGAGTATAGGAAAGCAATTGATTTATTTATGTTGTTCTTTTATCTCACTACTTTGTTAAATTGTTTATTAGCTCTAGAAGTCTTCTGGTGGAGTTTTTTAGGTCTTTTAAATACAGGATCATGTCATCAACAAACGGATAATCTGAGTTCTTCTTTTTCTATTTGTATGCCTTTGATTTTCTTCTCTTGCCCAATTGCTCTCACTAGAGTTTAGAGTTTTGAATAGGAATGGTGAGAGTAAGCATCTTTGTCTTGTTTCTATTTTAGAAGGAAATGCTTTTAGTTTTTCTTCATTCTCTATGATATTGGTCTTGGGTTTGTTATGCATATAGTTTACAATGTTGAGGTATATTCTTTTTATCCCTTGCTTCTTTAGTGTTTTAAACATGAATGGATGTTATACTCTATCAATTGCTTTTCCTGCATCTATTGAGATAATCATGTGATTTGTGTCCTTAGGTCTTTTTATGTAATGAATTTCACTTATTGATTTGTAAACATCTTCTAAATGTCCCAAATCCTAATGAAGTCTAAACCAAGATTTAGCAGAAATTTTTTTCGCCTTGGCATGATTTACCATAAATAACTCTGACATCAACTATATGAACTTTATCTTAATTGTTAGTTTTACCCAAGTGCCAACCTATTGTACATTTGACCTATCTGAATGTATTCCTTCTAATCGTTTAAAACATTAATTGGATTCATTCTCCCTATCAGCTTGTACATTTTGGAAATGGAGCCCATGAACTTGGTGATGCATTATATTGTTATTCATAGACAGAGTCCTTTGTCTTGTTAAGGTTTTAAAATCTGTCCTCTTTTTATCTGTCTTCTATTTATTTCCCTTTATATCCCAAAGTACACTTTGTTCTTCCAGTGAATACTTCTTAAAGTGAGAATAACATGGGAGTCAAAAGCACATGTTGTTTTACCAGATTTTCTTGAGTTACAATTCTGACTTTGTCCCTTTTATGTGATCTCAGGTCAAATATTTCCTGTGCCTTAGTTTCCTCATTTGTAAAATATAGACAAGAACATTTCTAACTTTTAAAATTAAGATTGTTTTCATTAAGATTAAATGAGTAAGTTAGTGTAAAATACTTGGAAAATTTCTGGTACATAGTAATTTTTCAATAGATACATGATGTATTAACAATCCACTGGCTGTTGTAACAAAATACCACAAACTAGGGAGCAAACTGTAGAAACTGATTCTTTTGCAGTGTTGGGAAAAGTCTGCAACCAAAGTGTTGGCAAGGCTATTTTTTTTTTTTTTTCTAGAGGTTCTGAGGGAGAATATTTGCCTACCACTCTCCTACTTTCTGGAGACTTTGGCAGTCGTTGGTACTCTTTTCTTCTAGAAGTAGCTCTCCAATCTCTGCTTTCCTCTCAATATGGCTGCCTCCTTTTTGTTTCTGATTGTTTGTCTTTCTTTTAAGTATTTATCCTTAGGTTAGGATTTAGGCTACATCTTAGTTCAGGATACTCTCATCTTGAGATCCTAACTTAGTTATAAATAAAGTCACATTTACAGTTTTGGTAATTGGGACACAGGCCTATGATTTTGGGGAGTCAACATTCAAGCTTTATCTTTTTATCTGCTTAAGGCTATATTTAGTTCCAGATTTGCTCCCATTCTGATGTTTTATAAATCTTACCCAATATTGAAAGTCTGGCTTAAGCTTCTGCTATAGAGGATTTATCTTCCATAAGTAAAATCAGATACAACAATATTTTTGAATGCCTGTGATTATAAAAACAGCACAGGAGACTTGCTCCCAATAGACTACTTGTGGGTCTTACCTTTTATTGATTATTCAGGTAGCTTGAATTCTCCTCTCTGTGTTTCATTTCTTAAGGATTAGGTGAAATATTTCATTCTCATAGGAATTTGTTTCAATGACTTAGAAATTGTTAAAAATGAGTATTTCTAAATCTGTTGAGAACAATAAGATATCTTGAAAATTGAACTGAAGGTAGAGTTTTAAATCTAATTTCTGGATGAAAGTTAGGTATATATCCCAAAGAAATAGTTTTGATCACAAAAAAACTATATCACAGATGTATGTGAGAAAGAGCAAGAACAATGCATATGAGTTAGAAGATGATTATACATGTTATGAACAAAAGACTATACTTTATTAGGTTTTCCTTTATTCAGAGTTATAGCTTAAAGATTAAAAAGTCTTCAGTTGAGGATTTAATTGAGGTGTGTATAAATCATGCCTATTAGGGAGCTTCACACCTGAGGTGATGACTTGTGTGTATATGTGCTTGGAGTGAGAACTATAGTGATGTTTACTGGAGAATTAACCATGGATTTCTCTGAATGGAGGGACTTCAGATCATTTTTTATTTTTTAAAATCATCAATTCTGATTGAATATTTTTAAAAAATAAAAATGTGTCATTTTCCAAAAATAATGGTTTGGTTTTAGGGAGAGATGAAGAATTAGAATGGTGGACCCCCTAGGCTAGTAAAGCTGCACAAGCAGGTTTGTGTGTTTACTCATGTTCTATACCAAAACCATAATTTTCTCTGTATGTCACAGGATGGAAAAGGTTAGAAGCATTATGTAATGTATGTACCAAAATTAATTGTATTGTTTTGTGAATAAGTCATGTGTGTATTCACAGTACACACACACACACACACACACACGTGCACAAACCTCCCAGGACAAATAATATCTTTGTTTTATTAAAATTTGAATTTATATTATTACGTTGTCAATATAATTACTCGCTTTCTTTCACCAGTCCCACACAACCATTTGTGGAGTATGGGATAGTTGTACAAAGTAGCTCAAGTATAAAAATGCTGGGTGGGGTGAAACAATAATTCTAGTCTAAAGCCATCAGGAATTCAATCCAGAACATAAACTCCCTTTTTCACATTCTCATTGCCCTTGAAAATATTTGGATTTATTAGTAGAACTATTTATATGTGTACTTTCATATCATTTGCAGAGAAAGAAACATTTGGGTCAAGTCCCTCTCATTCTTTTCTCCCAACCTTTCCCCATTAGACAGCAATGCAGTCATGTTGGCTTCCATGTGCTGACCTGTATTCTTTTAAGACTCTGTGAACAGATCCTCTCAGAACCTCCATGGGATTCCTATGAATATGCACAGTGTAATGCAGTATTATGAACATGAAAGAATTCAGAGAGTCTGGAAACTTGCCAACTTTAATTTTGACACATCTCAAGATTAGAATGTCACTGGAAATGGTGAGGCAGAACTGCGCCTTGGTGTTACTGCTTTGGGATTGGAGACTGGGAGATGTCAAGCAGACAAAGCTGTAAATGATCAAGTGTGAGTGCTATACATACTGATGGGGAATGTTGTTATCTCTTGGAGTCTGCACTCTGTTAATTCTCTGAACCATCAGAGTGTTATTCTTTCTGCTGGGAATAACAAGAAAAGCTATTCTATCTGTGTTTCCTGCTCCTGAGACAGGTGCCTATTTGCTTAAAAAGACTGGTTTTTGAATTTAGGGTTGCAAAACAGTTGTTCACAAAACAACCATAGCAGTATACTTCAGAAACCTTCTCTCTTTTGAGATATAACTGGATTGGTGTTTGTGTCTGTTTGTTAATTGCAATAAAGCTGCTATTGTAATTTAGAATGCTTGTTAAGAACAGTCCAATAGTCCTCTGAGGGACAATAGATAACCTGCTATGTGTCTTGCTTAGGGAGCTGGTAATTATTTTACTGTAAATGAATCTAACAATAGCCTATCGGAAAAACCACAAGAGGGACAGGCTTTGAGGGAGGAGTGTTAAAGTGGAGACTCTTTTTTATTGACTGCATCCATCAGCCCAAATTACTGGCAATAGGGTTTTTAGAGAGGTTAAAGTAAAGTAAGTAAAATAATTAAGATTCTCTTCAGTTACTGTAAAAAAAATCTACTATGTGCATCTTATTTAAGACTCATTTGATCCTTCCTTCTAATGGAAGTTTTAATATTTCCTATTATGTAATGATTACTTTTTATTTCTGAAAGGTGATTCTACCAGATCAGACACTTGTAAATTTTTCTTCTTAGAATGGTTTGAGTTTTATCACTAATATTACATTTTAGGGCTAAGTGTATTATATTGAATTTTGTCTTACAGTAATTTTTTTTTTCATGTGGCGAAAACAGATTTAAGTAAGTTTTGGGTGGCATTGGCAGAGTAAATAAAGGAAAAGTAAGAGAAACACATTTTCTTTCCATGAAATGACTTTCAAAGTTATATATTGGCTAAGGGAGTTCTAGGCAAGTTATCAATTTTTACAAAAAATTTTAGGTTATATATACACACATATGCATATACATATGCAAGTATGTTGTGCTTTTGTGTATTTGTGTGTATATATACATATATACCTTAGTGCACAGTGGAGTTTATCAATGAAACTGATGACTCGGGTATTTGTATCTTGCACGCTCTAGGATCAAACTTATTTTTGGTTATGTCCTTTTCATGCTCTCCCTTTATGCCACCTGTGCTCCAGTCAAATATAATTATTAGTTTGGAGACTGTTTCATGAACCTTTGTGCTTTTGGGAGTGATATTCCCTCAGTCTTAAATTCTCGTAATTCCAACATCTACATGTCCAAAGTTTACTACCCTTTTGGATCCATCTCCCTCAGAAAGTTTTTGCTAATCAAGTGGAATGGCTCTTCCTAGTCTGAATTCCACAATCTGCTTATCTTCTTGTGTCCTCATATCTGAAGTCTAGATGTCTCACCATGTTGACTCTACACCCACAGTAGATAACATTTTTCCATCCCCTACTATTGCCTTTACTTTAAGCTTGTCACTCCTCTTCATATTTAATTTTCCATATATACTTTGTGAAGCTATGAGCTAATACTGAGTTCTCTCACATGTTGCTCTTACATGTTACATGATATAACTGCTGCTCATGATATAACTTGTTTTTCTCTTGCAGCCCCAATTCCCACTACATGTGGCTTTGTACTTTATGTTCCAACATTACAGAGATATTTTTATTTCACTGTAAGTCTTCTGATGTTTTGTAATTCTTTGCTGAGGGTGTTCCTTTTGCTTGTAATGTTCTTTTAATTCTTATTAAAAACAGCCATTTCTGATCATCTGTCAACTCTATTTTCACCCAACCCCAACATCTAGATCTGTTATCTCTGGGCTCATAGATCATCTTACTACACACTTCTGTATTATATTCTGTAGTGATTTTTTTTTTTTTTACAGAGCAATAGTATTTTTTTTGTTTATTATTATATCCTCAAAATCTAGCCATTCTTGGCACAGAGTTGGTTTCCAATATACATTTGAATGAATGGATGAAAGGGAGAAATTAAGAATAACACCCAGTCCACATGAAAACCAAGAGTAAGACTCTTGGAGCAAAATCAAGCTATGTGTTTTAGGGAAAATAGTCTCTTCACAGCATTCAACTTAAGTGATGAATCTCTGAGGATAAAGGCTAGCACTGCAACTCTTGTTGAAAGCCTGTATTGATTCTGTATAGGTGTCCCTTTGGAGCATGTGTTACTCAGCTTTTTTGTCACAGTGACCAAAATACCTGACAAGAACAACTTAGGGAAAGAAAGTTGTTATTCTGGTTCATAGTTCCAGAAGTTTAGACCATGGTCAGCCAAGTACATTCCTATGGGACCAACATGAGGCAGAACATCATAGTGGAAGGGTATCATGGAGCAGGTAGAGAGACCTGCTCCATTCATAGCAGCCAAGAAGGAGAGAGAAAGTAGAGGAAAGGGGTCACAGGAAGATGAACCCTTTCAGGGCATGCCCCTAGTAACACACCTCCTCCAGCTATCCCCTGCCACAACCAAAACACATACCCTTTATAGTTACCACCTTGTCAGTTCATTCAAACTAGGATGAACTGATAAGGTTACAGCTCTCATAATTCAGTCATTTCACCTCTGAATATTTCTGCATTAATACAGGAGCTTTGGGGGACACCTCAGATCCAAACCATCACAAGGCAGTGGAGAGTAAGGCTGTTTTCCAGGATTCAGATAGGCAGTTATTGTTTTGGGAATGGTGTAGAAGGGATAGTATAAGTTTCATATTTATTTAGTCAGAATTCAGTGGAAACTGGATTTTGAACAGGGTAGTACTTGGGGATCAGTTATGGTCTTAGAGGGTTTGTAAAGAGATGGTATAAAAGGGAAATGGTGACAGTGCAGTTGTATAGTGAAGTAAGTCCTCTTCAGCTTAGCTCAGATGCAGGGGTAAATGGCACAGTGTCAGGGAGCAGACACCAGGAGTTGGGTGAAAGTGAGCAAATTGCGAGTGCTTGCAAACTCCGTTTATTGTGGGATGTTTTGCCCCTATATAGCCAATTAAGATTTATTACCTGTTTGCCCTTATGTTAATTAAGGTTTTTAACAGTGTCCAATCATGTAACATATAGATATGCTAAGTAGGGATTGTATCTTGTCCAATCATGTTTTCACTAACACCTTTGCTTGGTGTCCAATCCGGACCCCTCAAGATTTCCCTGGCAACAGCTATGCTAATTATGGGGAGGTGGTTTTTGCTCCACTGGTGGCTAAAGCAGAGTACTCCTTCCTGCAGGTGCGCCTGCTAGGCCTGTGTGAGTGTAGGTTTCCCTTGCACATCTGAGACATTCACAACTGCCAGCCAAGAGCCAGGAGCCTCTCCCACAGTATAGGAGCTTGGCTACTAGCAAACTGAGTTAGAATAAATAGTTAAGCCAATGCCAGAGAACTGCTGCAATGGCCAGGATTGGTCCTAAAGTCTGGGCAGTATGGGCCCTAAGAAGAGGGCCAAGTGAGTCCTTTGAAAAGGCTGGAATTCTCCTGTGGAAACAAGCCCAGGATAGTTATCATAATGAACTCAGCCACTTCTATTCTCTTACCATCTCTATTAACATACTAAAATTTTTACAGTCTATGTATCAGCCAGTCAGTACTTAGTTGGATTTACTAATGTATTAAACACTGTAGAAGGTCTTATGATTGAAATTATGAAAGACAGTGGTTCCTATGGAGCTTAGATGATAAAGCATATGTACGATGAGGACACTATTCTAAATGTTATTAATCAACTCAAGGGGCACTGCAGAATACCTTGTGAGAATATTGCAGTAGTGACTTAATTTATTATGGGGAAGCAGGGAGGTTTTGTATAGATATGGAATTTAGGCTGAGACCAAAGGAATGAGGAATTTGCTAGTAAAAGCAAGATGGAGAATATATAAAGGCATCAGCATAAACAAAAACCCTGAGGTGGGACAAAAAAATCAAGAAGTAGTGAAAGGCCAGCATGGTTAGGTGGGAGAGTTTACACAAGACAGTCATAAAATGATATAATAGGGGCTTTATCTTAGAGGCTATGGGAAGCTATATTAAGGATTTTTAGGCCATACTTTAAAAGATATAGGAACAAAATGGAAAGTTTTAATATTGCTATATTTGTTTTAAAACATTTGCTCTGTGTATGATAAAAAATAGTTTGAATTGGAGCAAAAATAGAAAAGGAATGTTTGTCTTATTAGGAAACTATTGCTGTGGTCCAAGGAGGAGATGATGCTGCTGGCCTGGATCAGGGTGCTAGTTGGGAGGAAGTGAAATGGATAGATTGGGATGATGTATAGGAATAGTGTGGACATGTTTTGCCTGATTACTTAGATGTGGCTAGACTGAATGGTTCAGAACAACTTCTAAGCTTTTTATTGAAGCAACTTGTTTGTTGATCGCACATTTTTTCTGAGATAGGAATTGGGTAGTGTAGGGCATTTTGCACTCAGAGACCCTCCAAGGTATCCAAATAGGCGATTACATAGAAAGACCTGTTATAGAGATCTACAGTCATGGCAAGCTATCTGTATGAATGTATTACCTGAGTCTATGATTTTCAAAATGTGGTCCTTGCACTGGCAATATTAGTCTCACTTGGTAATTTGGATTTGGAAATTTTCAGGCTGCCAATGGAGAGTGACTCTGAATGTGCGCCCAAATTTGTGTTGGTAAGTTCTTCCAAGTGATTGTAATGATTAAGACTTTAAAATTCCTGGGCAAGGCAGTAAAATATAGAGTTAAGAATGAAAGAAGGCCTTGCACATAAGTTTATTGGGTGTTATTTTACTTCAAAACAGTGTTAGTTTGTGGTGAATTTTATGTCATACTACATTTGGCCTTCTATCACTTGGGCATATCAATGGAGAATGTGACTTTCTTAGTAGGAGTTATGTGATCCTGAGACTATGTTACATGTAAGCTAAGTGTTCTTTTTAGAGATGTCGTTTAGTATGTATAAGCAAAATTCAATTTTTATATCTCTCTCCAGGACTGAGAAAAATGCTGTGAGTAAGAAATAAGCAAATAAATACTTGTATTTTCATTGGATGGAGGTTTTATAGTTCATAAATCATTAAAATACACGCATCATGTAGAAGTTACTTCAATTAAACTCTTTACATTGCAAGCTACTTTCCAAATGGTATGGCTATTTGGTATGGCTTTTAAGTTGGTTTTGACAGCTAATTTGCTCACATAATAGCATAAAGTTTCTTCTCTTGTGCTTCATATTGTTAAAAGAGAAAATTTTCCTTTTATAATGAACTCTGATAAATATATGAGATAATTGATGGTCTACATCTGCATAAAAAGAATTCAAGTTGCTAAATAGAATACTTGTGACAAATAGAATGCATTTAGACTCTTTGGTCCTGGGATTGCATTCTGTCATTATGCTCAAGAATAATACTAAACGTTATGAAAAATGAAAAGCAGATCAGTGGAAGAGGTTTCTTTAAGGCAGCACTGAAATTCATCATAATGGGAGACAGGTAATGATAACTTTCAAGTAATGGAATCTATGCTACAGTTCATTCACTTGACACATTTTCTTTGAATGAAATAGTATTTTTTTTTTAAATAAAAGGCAAGGTAGCTTCCTCCAGCCCCCATGTAATATGTAGCTAAATCATGGCATTGAGAAAAGTGAATGGATGATTTTTAAATTAGTGGAGAAAACAGATAGACACACACAAACATACAACACAGATGGTGCAATGGGAATAGGGAGATGCACAGATTAATATCATGCAGATACCAAATGGTGCCTAAGCTGAATCTTCAGGGATAAGAAAAGTTAGCCAGTACAGACAGAAGTGTTCCAGAATCAGGATGTGGTATTTGCTCCCCTTAAGAGCAGTGCAGGTAGCCAGGATGCTGCTGCTCCAGGTAAATTTCTAAGTGGTTTTTGATTTATACACTTTATGAGAGCATTTCTGTGTGGTGTGTTTGTGTTCTCTAAGTGAATATTCAGATGGGAGCATGGGGCTTAGGTGGCCTTAAACATATAATTCCATATTTGATAATAATATAATTCCATTATTTATTTCCTCTTCTTTCATGATGTGAATGTTATCATTTTAAACTGTAATACAATGTCATTAATTGAAAATAGCATTTAACATGATGTACATAGAGAAATAAAATATTGTATTCATAATATAAAGCAGTATTTATAATAATTCTTTTAAGTGAATATGTCTTTTTATTCTTAAATTCTAAGGTTAAATAAGTGGTACTCTATCTGAAGTTAGAGACCATAGTATATGTCAAACATATATAGTTTTTGTATTTTTAGGGGGGTATTGGGGATTGAACTCAGGGACACTCAACCACTGAGCCATATTCCCAACCCTATTTTGTATTTTATTTAGAGAGAGGGTCTCACTGAGTTGTTTAGTGCCTCACTAAGTTGCTGAGGCTGGCTTTGAATTTGTGATCCTTATATCTCAGCCTCCTGAGCTGCCAGGATTATAGGCTTTGTACCACTGCACCCGCCTTGTATTTGATTTTTAATTTTACAATTGTTTGCATACTTATATGTTTTTCAAAATAATAAGTACTTGATTTGGCTTAAAAATTCTGCCATTTGTTTAATCTTCCCCTATGGGTGATTTTTTTTTTTCCTATACAGATTACATTTCTTCATGCTGCCTTGTGTAGTGTTGGAGCATGATGAAACAATGTAATAATATAAAAAGTTGAACAAAATTGATACTCATTGGTGAGAAGGAAATGAATCAGATAAAAATATTTCTTAAATGGGCAGATGCTGCTTTTGATATAAATTTTATTTTGGAGTCTTCATTGTTTCTACAAACTCTGCCCTGGCATGTAATGAAATTGCAACTAGGTGTGTGCTTTCACAGACTGACAGTTTGCATTTAAAGGTAACATATTCAGAACCTGCAGTCCTCTCTCCCTATATGATCCCTTTTATCGTGCCCTATGCAGTCACTGGACCTTCCTTACTTGCATTAGAAGTAATAAAGAATGGGCAAGATTTATAAATGCCTCTGAGTTGCCAGGGTGCAGCAAAGATAATAGTTTGTATGGAGATGTGAAGTTTTACTCATATCTCTATCCTAGGGTGCAGTTTTCATTTCTGTTTTTTTTTTTTTTTTGTCAAGTTTGAATGTTTGAAACCTGCAAGTTTACCTCTTTACCATTGTGTTTTCCCATTGCTGCCACCACAAAGTTAAAACCTATTACTGGAAGTCTGCCCTTGGCAAAACGGTGAAATAGATGAAGTTTGTCTTAGACCTCTGCTACATCCCTTTTCCAACTCTGCCAGCTCCCAAACATCTAATGCTCTTGAATTTCTCCTGCCTGTAGGGCTTCACACAGTGTTAGTGATCAGCTGCCTCCTGATCCCATACTTCTTTCAGGGATATCAGATTTTTAGAAGAGAGTGTCTCAGAGAAGTAATATGTAACACTTAAAGAAAACCTCTGGTGGGTACAATTTAAAATGTCATGGTGGTAGGGAGTTGATGAGTGAGAAAACTGGGGCACAAACCTTGTCCCAATCAAAAGCAAATGTTTAAGTGACTGCTTCGTATGCTCTTTTTGTAAAGCCAAGGTTATTTATAATTAGTGCCAATTAAAAATTCCTGTAATTACTATATTTAAAATACATAATATAGAGGCAAGAATAGCCAGCATTTACCTAATTCTTCTTTTTAAAATGTTATCCTGTAATGATGTAAAGAATGTACTATTTTTGTACAATAGCTCATGAACTCATACACATATGGGAATGATCATTTTTTTAGTATTTTCATTTGTGTTCTATCTTGAAATCATATTTTAATTAACCCAACTAATACCTTTGTGAGTGATAAATGATATTATCCCTGAAGAACCGAATATAGAAAAATTGTAATATAATCTGAAATCTTATGAAAGAAAAAAATGTTACCCTTCTCAAATCTGTTGAAGAGTGGGTTAAAGAGATAGCTCAAGGTTAAGAGTTTCCTGCTAAGAAGTTGCGCAGTAAATCAGTGAGAACTGGAAGAAGAGCATCTGAGCTTTTGGCCTCTCAGGGCACAGAGTCACTGTTTCCTTTGAGGTGTGTTTTTAATCACAGTAAATGACCTCTGGAGACCAGGGCTTTGAGCAATGAAGCAGATGGCATGATTCCTCCATCACCCTGCAGCTCACAAGCCATAATGCTGACCAACTTGGATATGAATATTAAATAATAACAAATTAGAATATGTTTAAATAATGGCATTGTATGCATCTCAGTGATTTTATGGTTCCAAAGGATTTTACGATTATTTTTATTACCCATTTAAATTACCTAAAATTCCCTTAATTCAAAAATCATAGTTTCTTTTCAGTGCTTAAACACATTGTTCATCTGGTAAAACCAAACATATTCCAATGAAGAATTTATATTTAGAAAGAAGAAAGGGTTATCAACTCTACCACTGTATATGGTCGTATGAAAGTTTATAGAAATATGGTATGTTAGCACTAAAAAGAATCTTGGAGGCTTGGAGGAAATGGATTTGTAATTGCAGTCCTCAGACCAAACTCATTATTAAAACCATCTAGATAACATGGTATTAAAGCAGTTACGGGTAACCTTTAGGGAAACAGGCTCCTTGAATCATTGCAAAACTAGGGTCAAGAGATTGATTAAGCACACAGGGACCCTGACTCTTCCTTTCTCTATCTGAATGAGGCTGTGATCTTGCTCATGCTATTCAATTCAAGAAATAAGAGAGATGCTGTTTGCAAATATTACTTCAAATAGAAACATGTCTATTGAAGTGTAATTTCTTTCTGGGTAAATGATTTTAACCACATGTATATAAAGGGCAGTGGCATGACAAGAATCTTGTCATTTCATAGATTTGGCAGAAAGATTCCAAATCCTTGGCTAATTAAACTGGGGACTTAGTTTTATCCTACACTGGGCATATGTAAGTTCAATTAAATCTTGATTTTGTAGATGAGAATAATATAATTTATGAAAGAGAAAATGACTTGGTTAACCTGATAGATGTCATTAGAGGCACAACTTGGAGCTGGAACTCCAATCTCCTAATCCTGCCTAATTTTCTGTTATAATAGACTCTCTCTTCATGATATAGAAAAGGAACTCCTGACCTCATGACTTCTGATAGCAGCCCCTTTGTGTTTCAGTCATTTTTGCTTCCATTCATGTGTTTGTTCATTTCAGGAATATTTAGTAAGGACCAGCAATGATAGAGTTGTAGCAGTGAACAAAACAGACTAACAGTCCCTGCCCTAGAGAAACTTATTTATAGTGGAGGAAGACAGGCAGTAAAATAAATAAGTAGAAGAGTTATGCTTAAATATGTATGCTTAAATATGTTTGACGTAGATTAAGTGTGGAAAAGAAAAAGAATATTACAGAGAAAGGGTCAAAAATTTGTGTGTGTGCTGCTGAAATTTTAAAGGAAATGCCTAGCTGACTGGGTAATTGTTTACCTCCTGATGCAAACTCTACTCCTGTAATGCCTGCAAAAATCTGTTTCCATTTCTTTTTTTTTGAACAGCAAACAAAGCATCTAATGTATCTCTTTTTAACCACATATACTCACTCCATTGTCCTGTCCCCTGCCCTACCCCTTCTCATTTACATAGTTTTAGGGCATCAATTGCTAATCCTGTCTCTGCCTTATACTATGAAATCTTCAGTGATGCCTGGGTAGGGCAGTCTCTGGTCCTTGAATACTCAGTTTCCCCTCTTGGTCTTTGCTCAATGTTTTTTTTCTTTTAGCAATGCCCTTTTACCTTTTGAAAAAACCGTATTTCAAAGTCCATTTCAAATGATGTCTCTTCCATAAAGTTCTTCTGATTCTTCCTTCCCCACCACTTCAATCCAGTTATCTCTTTAAAGATATGAATTGGCCTCTGTCTTTTTCATTAGCACAGCTCGTGGCACACTATCACTGTTCCATGAGGGTTTGATGAATTAAATTGAATGATATTTTTCAGATTTCTCTGAGAATAAGCTAGTTCAGCAAAAAAGTTAGTATTTCAATTGGAGTTTAATATTTTCTCAGTTAAAATATTTCTAAGGTATAGATGATAAAGTATTCAGTAGCATGTGTATTTCAAACAGGAAGAGGATTTCAGTATAGCCTACACTATGTTTAGGGACAGTTGGTGAGAAAATATATTCACGTGCATTTATGTGGGAAGCTGGCTGTCAGCTGAGCCATGTGGAAATGAATCTGCCTTAAACTGTTTTCTGCTAAAATAAGAAACATTTTAGAAATGTTGTCTATCTCTTTAGATTAGTACTAAATTATCTCACAGCTCTCAGAAGCTCATCAAGTTGATAGTTGTTTCCAAAGATCTGTAAACAAGCTTGCTTTAAACAATTATCCCTTTTGCTTATTTGTATTAAAGACTAATGGAACAAAGGATTGAAGTAATAGTGTCAATTCAGGATATCAGCACCCTCATCCATTGGCTATTGTGCAAATGTGCTGCATAACTGTGTGTAGCAAAGACTCACCTCTGGGATATTTGACAGTTTTCTCTACCCATAATCCACATTTACCAAGGTCTAGGAACTGGTTCATTAATAGTGAACAAAGTCTGGAAGTGTATGGCTGCTTCTATTGCCCTGTCCCTGGTGATATGGTAGAGAGCAACCTTCTAGTTGATTACATGAATTTTTCCTTGGATATCAATCTCAACATCTAATTTTTCCTGTAACCAGCCAGTCTACTTCCATCATTTCTCACTTTCTAGATTATAATCAATTCTAAGCTTGTGCTAGTTTTCTACCCCTGACCCTCTCCAAGGTACCATCATTGTTCAACTTCTTAGAATTAACTAACCACCTCCTAACTGGTTTCCTTATTTCTGCCCTGGCATCTTAGACAATTACTATGCCCTCTTCTATGCCAAACCCTGCATTGTTTTTCCATCTTTCTCTGAATAAAAGTCCAAGGACTTACAACAGTTCATAAGGCACTATATTATCACTCATTTACCTCTCTGGACTCATTTTTTATGACTCTTTCAGTCACAGTGCCCCAGCCACACTGTACTCTTCTTCCTCAAGCAAACATGTAGGACCAGACTGTCAAATCTGAATAATCTGAATTAGAATTCTTAGCTAGTATCAAACTCTATTAAATAATGCCAATGGTACTAGCAATCAAAGGTTTATACAGATGAGAGACCAGTATATTAAGGACATCTCCCAAAATCTTTCCCACATTAGTCATGATCCTCTGGCTCAAAATAGATGAGGTCTTCATACGAGGGTTGTGGGATTATGTAACATAGCAGGCACATTTAGATTGTGAATATTCTTCATTTTTTTTATCTGTGTATGCTATTCTCCAGGAATATGTGGCTCATAAATCTTAGGTTCTCTTTCGTATGTGATCCTTAGTTAAGGACATCTTGCTCCAGACACTTCAGAGATTGTTTCTTCTTCTTGAGTAAATATCACTAGTCTACTTATTTAGATATATTTTTTCCAGAGGACTTCACTACTGATATATTTCTTTTCTAACCTCCCACCACTCACTCATTCCTCAAGCTTATGTGAGCACAATTATCATGAGGGCAATGTATTTGCTCTTCCCTGTTAAGGAAAGGCTCTAGACTTACATCTTATCACACAGCCTCTTCCTTCACTTACTTCCTTCCAGTCTTTACCAACATTCTTGTCGAAACCTTCCTTACCTTTCTGTGTAAAATTTTAACCTCACTCCTGATATGTTTATTTTTCTTTTCCTAGCCTTTGGACTATCACTATCTGCAGTGTTATTATTATACTTATTCATCTTTTTAAAAATAGATTATTTTTGCCATTGTAAGTCCTATAATGGTTGAGATTTTAGTTCACTGTTTTATTCCTAGTGCCTTGAATAGTATTTGATCAGGGTGGGTTCTACTTGAAATTTGTTGGATAAATTTCTTTCTTGCCATCCCTATACTACTGCCTTGGTTGAGGATGGTTTCATTTCCCATTAGATTGTTGCAGTCCTCTACTACCAGGTTACTTCTGTTTCTACTGTTACTAAAGTGATCTTTCTAAAACTCAAATCCAGTCATCTCTCTCTGCTGCTTATAAATTTTCAGTGTCTCCCCATGGCCCTCATGATAAGATCCACATTGCTTTGCCGGATACCTAATGCCCTGCTAACTTTTCCAATCTCATTGCAGTCCCCTTCTCACCAGTTGCCTTTCCCCCTCAAGGGCTTAGTGTTTTTTGTTCCTGAATTTTGTGACTGAAATAACCTCTGTGAATTATCTGAATATGTAGCTTTTTGATGATTTAGCTTAAGGCCTTTTCTTGTAATGTTTCACTCTCTTTTCCTTAGTCTGGATTAAGTGCTCATCTATAGCAAGCAGTGCCTATATCTGCTACAGCATTTTCATATTATATCATAATTATCCTTTATTGTATCTGTCTTATCCACTAGACCCCAATCTAGCTAGCTAGCTTTCTTTCTTTTCTTTTGCACTGCTGGGGATCAAACCTAGGGCCTGGTACATGAACAGATACCTAAATCCAAGAATAAAGGGCATTTAGGTAGGTAGTAGCCTATTTAAAAAAAAAAAAATTCTGACTTGGCTGCACAAGATACAGGAGAATATTTCCTTAATCAGGTATCACAGTAGTAGACACTAAGACAGCCATTGAGTTAGTATTCTTGTGGGGCTAAGTCTGGGAGGAAAATGATATTGAGGAGGGTAGGTAATATACAAGCAATATTATGAAGTAATTTCCTTGAAATCCTACACTTTGGGATTTCAGAAGGAGATTTGTTCGTCTTTATACCATAGTAAGAAGTTAATGGAAGTTTTTTGACCCATGAACTTGTTATAATATACTGAGAGTTACATATTAACTAGAAAAGGGTACCTTTTCCCACTGAGATTCACAACTCTTGGCTTCCTGGATGTTTTATTCTTTGTTCCAAATATCATGATTTTTATTTTCAAAAACCACAATTTTTGTATCCCCATGTTTAAGTTTATGCTACAATTAAGATTAATAAAAAGAATCATTTAAAATTCTCATTTATTGATTTATTAATTTAAGCTAGTCTGTTTTTTGTTAAATTCATATACTTGGAAAACCTAAAGGGTAAATCAAAAGGTTGTATGCTATCATATATTTTTCACATAATTTATATTCCTATAATTTATAATACATGTTTTATTTAGTTGCATACTCTTTGCTTTTAGTCAGCTTTTTCATTGCTGTGACCAAAAAGACCTGACAAGAACAATTAGAGGAGGAAAAGTTTATTTGGGGTCTCACGGCTTCAGAGGTTGCAGTCTGTAGATGGCCAACTCCATTGCTCTGGCCTGAGGTGAGGCAGACAATCAGGGCAGAAGGGTGTGGCAGAGGAAAGCAGATGTGGACACACAGAGCAGAGAGACACCACTCACCAGTAACTAAGTATATACCCCAAAGGGAGGCCCCTAATGATCTACCTTCTCCAGTCACATCTTATCTGCCTTCAGTTACCACTCCATTAATCTCTATCAGGGGATTAATTCACTTTCATAATCCAATCATTTCACTTCTAAATTTTCTTGCATTGTTTCACACATGAGCTTTTGGGGGACATCTAATATTTGAACTATAGCACTCCTTTAGAGGAAACAATCTCCTCCTTACACATTTCATAGGGAAATGGATAATTCTTTTACACTTCTTTAAATAACAAAATTCATTATGTTTCAAATGTTTTGAGAAATAGGCTTCCAAGGTATAGATGGTGTTTTTATGAAAATACCCTTAGGGATGTGAAACTTCATATTATTATGCAGGTGCCATTCCAGAATTCTGAGTCTGTTTTGCTCTTTAGTTAAGGTAATCTCTCTAGATCAGAGTCAGAAATGAATTACCTTATACCAGATTATCCTCTGGAGTGAACTGGCCAAGGTACCAGTAAAGCTTAACTCCAGTATTGGATAGTACATATTACAATTGAGATAATTATTTGTTCCTTCATTTAATTATCTGTTGGTGACCATAACCATGAGCATTGAAAAATGGAATTTTAACCTATTTAAAAATACAATTTTCTTTATGAAAAGTAGAACACTATAAATATAACCCATCACATAGAAAACATACAAACATGATTGAACAAAATGGAGAGTAATTAGTGATTAATTTAAGGCCTTCCTGCTGTTTTGAGAACATGTTTTATTTTATCTTGGACCTTTTCATTTCAGTCAATTCATTTTTTCCTTCTCAAGTATAGTTTGTCATCACCTTCATTTGAGTGAAGACATTTACTTATCTTTAATGTATTTCTCCAAATTTCTGCCTCATTCAGAATAGAGATAAAAGGAACAACTCTCTTTATCCTTCTTTTACTGATGTTTGAAGAATTTCTTTACTAGTTTTCATGCAAATTTGTGGGGTTTAGTAATTACACATCATTGTGCTAGGGAAACATAACTCATTTAATTATTGAATCAAATGTCCTTTGGAAAAAAGTATTTTAAAAATGTATAGGCCATGTATTTTGTACCATTGTAATTATTCATTGTACTGTTTAAGCAAATAACTAGTTTAAATAACTTCATAATAAGTTTTTAATTTATAGAGAGATGAATCAGTGGGGCAAATAGAGGTGCAAAATGCTATAAGAATTTGCTTTGTATAATAATTGAAGAATCACTTGAGTAAAATCCCTACTGAACTTGTTTTTCTTGGACAAAAGAATGCAATTATATTAAAAATTAATACTTCAGTATAATATGAAACCAATGCTGCTTGAATTATTATGTGCCAAATGAGGTTGCTGTAAACAATAACAAAATGGGTGACTGTGCAAATGAAAGCACTGAGTTATTTAAACTTGCAGTAGCGTGTTTAATGAGATGCAGTGAAAGCAGAAAATGTTTAATTTAGTAACGGGTGACCTGAATCAATCTATCCTGTAGAACAATGGGCTTTTGGACTAATTTTCACTTAAAACAAAATAACTGAATAGCCACTCTGGTTAATACATAATATGGACAATTTCATATTTTTCTTTTTAATAAGACAGCCTTTTGGCTGTGACAGCTTTCAGTGTGATTAACTACGAGTTGTAGGTGAAGCACTGCCAATCAAATTCTTTGTTGTATTTTTCCCTTATAGAAAGTGAAAATGCTTTTTGTTTGTTTCTGGTTGGGTGGTATTAAGGGTATAATCTAATAAACTTTAAAGAGAAACTTGAATGAGAAAAGATAGACTAGACTTAACATAACTATATACTGAATACATCTAGTCTCTGTTTATAAATTTTAAGTTGTTTAAGATGCTTGCCTATGAGAGGGGTGGGGGTGGGGATATGAAAAATGGTGGAATGAGACAGACATCATTACCCTATGTACATGTATAATTAGCAATAATAATATGAATGTACATCATGTACAACCATTGAAATGAAAATTTGTACCCCATATATGTACAATGAATCAAAATGAAGTCTGTAAAAATTTAAAAATAAAAAAGATGCTTACCTACAAAACTGATGCACTCCTCTCATCTTAGAATGATCACTGAAGTTGATCATCTACCCAGATACTTTTTAGTCAAGTACCGGAAACTGCTGCTTGTGATTGTGTTTTCTGTATTTTAGAGTCAGTGCATTATCTTCATAGCTGAAGTATTGTGAAAACTTCTTTCTCAGGAGTATGAATTCACAGTATATGTTAATTTAATGTGGCAATTCATGGCAGAGAGTTAAATTATTGAATGAGAAGCCTCCTTAAATTCCTTTAAGGATATGCCATTTTGTGATTATCCTGTGATATGGAAAAACTTCTGTTCTCTATTTTAAATTAGTTTTCACTCTAGGCAGCATGGTCCTCTATGAACAATGGACACATAGTGAATATCTGGTGAGAATGAGAAGCTTTAAATATCTTTTTAAAATGAGACTGATGATTTGTAAATGTGGAGTATAGTTCACGGTTTTAATCCTCCTTCAATGGGATGTTTACTTGATATATTTTATTTATTTGGAGTTTGTTTCCAAACCAAATTAGGAAAATAAAATATAAATAAATATATATA
>JAJEJO010000386.1:490670-533219 GCA_020662805.1 Glaucomys volans | reverse complement strand
ATATATATATATATATATATATATATATATATATATATATCAAACATCTTCCATAATGAACCAAAATCTGTCCCTCGAGTCACAAAACTACTGTAGTGTTAGGAATGTTCCTGCATTTCTTTTTTTCACGTCTAAATTTTGGACATCATGAAAGTGGTATTTGGAAAAACTATTGCATATTAGATTTAAATATTTTCAGATTTCTAAATTCAAAAATGGTAATTCATATGTACATCAGATGTGGAATCTTAAAATCTGGTTTCGAAAGTAAAATGAAGTTTCACATTTACATGTGCTATTTTGTAAGTGTAACTTTGGAAAACAAATGTTTTTGTATGCATAAACTTAATTAGCATAGTACTTTAAAACCAGGAAGAACAGATGATTTTTTTTTTAACAAGCTTGCTAGAATATTATCTAAATGAAGTGACTAAGTCTTTTGGTTTAAATCAAAACAATCTTACTTTCCAAGAAAACAACATGCAATGTGTGGTAGAAATCTCTATGTTTCACTTTCATTTTAGGAGAGATAGTTTCATGGTTTATTATTTTAAATGATGAGGTTTTAGAATATTACTGCTCATTGAATATCTCTGAAATATTGAAAATAAAACAAAAGTGTTTATTGTTTCCAGAAACATTCCTTGGTAATTGTGGCTTTGAACAATGAAATATAGATTAAGTTAGTATGCGGGAGTTATTATCTGGTTAGAAGAAGTGTGTAGATAGATGTCCTTTTTATGAAAAGAATTCTAATGTTTAGTCAGATCTTTTGTTTTGGGCAATAATTTTTAAAGGACACTTTGCTCTGAACATTCTAAAATTGCTCATGTTAACCAAAGCATGAGATTTGGAATGAAAGGACTTCAGGTCAAGTCCTGCCTCATCCGTCTCTGGCTCATCTATCTTTTGGATCCTGGAAGATCACTTAACTTCTTGAGCCTTGTTTTCTCTAGTTATAAACCAATGAACATAATTCATAATTCACATGGTTTTATGAGAGTAAAATCACATATATGTGTTAATGACATAAATAATAATGAAATAATAGAATGATTAATGATAATATTGAATATAGTCCATAATTAGGAAAACTTTTATATAATATTAATATTATTATTATTGGGGAAAATTCTCTGTAAAGAAATCTTACCATGAGTCATTTTAAGTGCAGAAATTGTTTGTAAAGTACAGGGTTACCTTTTCTCTCTTTGCCTCTCCCACCATTCTTTTGTTTTGTACTGTGACATTTTCAAACTCTGTTTAGAATTGCTTGTCAATATTGTGCTTACCATATGTTTGAGAATGCATTCTATCTTCATATTAAAGATGACATTCAATTCATGATTGAGTTTTATTGGTTTTCTTATTTGTGATATTTGTAATCCTCTCATGGGAGAAGATCTCTCTAGAAGAGGGTTCCAAGTTCCCAGGGAGACAATGGAACTTGACTTAGGACAAGCAGGGTCCTTGACCTACTGATGAAAAAGAATTTCAGCATGTATCAGTTGAGGAATATATTTATTTAGAAACACTAGGAACACACATTCAAGGGAGAACATGGACCATGTCAAGAGTGAGAGAAGCATTTTGGGGACTCCTGGCTCCTCTTCTAAAGGAAACTTGCTGGGGTTGGGTATGGGAAGGAATTAGGGACAACATCAAGCTGGTGATTATAAGATGATTTATGGTGCTGGTCATTCCCAGGATCCTTAGGTTGATTTGGTCTCCATTATACTTTCTTAACATCTCTTTTTAAAATTTAATCTATTTATTGGTGTGCTAATTAGCAGTGCATAAGGTAGGTTTACCGATATCCCAGAAATCTGGGAGAGAGGCTTCTGGGAAAGACAATGATTTAGAGAGCCACAGGCTTAGAAATGTCCATAGATGGTCAGATTAAAATTTTATTTTCTTGTCTTTTCTTTATGTCCCGTTTTTACCTATTTTTTATTTTCTTTCTATCCTACCAGTCCTTTTGAGAAGAAAAATTAGTCTCTCACGATTTGTACTCATTTTGAATGCTCTGGGAAGAAATGTTTTTTAAAATCTACTGGTGTTTGTGGTTATAATAGTTGGGTTGGTATGGTGGTAGAATTACTCTGTAACTGGCAGTTATATCAGTCCTAAACTACTTGATATATTGTGAAGTACTGATTAAATGTAAAGTGGTTATATCTGGGCATGGAACAATGGATAATTTTTAAAAATTTTGTATTATGTTACTTGAATTGTGTTTGATAGTTATAAGTATGTTGGCAATGTAAAAACTAACACTGATAAAAAGCCAAAGATTTTGTCTAGAAGCAGTCTATATACTAGATAAGAACCTGTATGTAACTTGAAATTTTTCTTTTTGCCTATGAAATGTTAGTATATTGTGCTCATCATTTATCCAGTACAGTATTAGGGATTCTGACAGTCTACTCAGAGGTTTAAAATAGTACTTTGAGTACAGCATTAAGTTGTGAAATATCCTATTTCAGAGCAGTTTTTCATCCATGAAATATCATTCTTGTGTTCATTTCTGTTTACCAGACAAAAGACTCATAAGTACAAACAAAAAGTTCCATATTTGTTATGGTCCATTTTTACAAATATTCTCCCTTGCAGATTTGCATACATTCAAAGACTTTTAGAATCATTTTAGAATGCTTAGAACCATTACTTTGAGATGAGCAAAACGAGACAAAAATGTCTGCTTAAATGATAGTTAGTTAACTCACTTAAAAAAAAAAAAAAACATTTAAACTACCAAAGCAGAGTTCTTAAGGCCTTTGTCACTCAGAAATATCTTTCAATAAGGGTGTTTTAGTAGGGAGGGGGTAAGCTTCTTGGCTCTAATGAGGCAAATTGATGCACAGAATCTGTGTTTTAGTGAATCAGTTT
This sequence comes from Glaucomys volans, assembly GCA_020662805.1. NCBI lineage: Eukaryota > Metazoa > Chordata > Mammalia > Rodentia > Sciuridae > Glaucomys > Glaucomys volans. The sequence goes on along the minus strand of JAJEJO010000386.1, from coordinate 530,330 downwards.
TAAATGCCCTTGCAATCTGCAGAGTTAGATAATTTCCTCAAAAACTTTAAATGCTTTTATTAGTGCATTCTCATTATATATAATAGTTGTGTTCATTTTGACATAATCATGCATACATAGAATTCAATTTTCTCCATTTCAGTCTCTGGTGCCTCCTTTCCTCCCCTCCCACTTCTTCTCCTCAGTCTCCATTCCTCTACTGATCTTCTTTATTCATTTATTGTTTAGTCAGTGCTTTATGGGTATACATAAAGGTAGAATCACTGTTGTGTGTGATTGATATATATGTGCGTGTGTGTGTGTATACATATATATGTAGAGAGAGCATAATTTTATCAGATCGATTCTGGACTTCTTCCCCATTCCCTTCCTTCCTACCTCTTAATCTCCTTCTACTCTACTGATCTTCCCTCTGTCTTTATGAGATCGGATCCCCCTCCTCTTTTCTCCTTATTTTACTCTAGCTTCTGCATATTAGATAAAATATTCCACCCTTGGTTTTCTGAGGCAGGCTTTTTTTTACTTAGTATAATGTTCTCCAATTTCATCCATTTACCTGGCAAATGCCATGATTTTATTCTTCTTTATGGCTAGTAAAACTCCATATATGTGTGTATATATATGTATATACATACATATAGATATACATATATACACACATAGGTATGTTTGTGTGCATGTGTGTTCACTCATGCACCTATGTGTCACATTTTCTGAACCCATTCATCTGTTGATGGGCACCTGGACTGGTTCCATATCTTGGCTATTGTGAGTTGTGCTGCTATAAATATTGATGTGGCTATATTTATGTATGTAAATAAGTATCACTATATTATGCTTATTTTAGTTCTTTTGGATCAGTACTGAGGAGTAGGATTACTGGGTCATGTGGTGATTCTATTCCTATTCTTTTGATGAATCTCCACAGTGTTTTACAAATTGGTTGTACTGATTTGCAGTCCCACCAAAGGTATGAGTATAACTTTTCCCCCTCCAGCATCCTCACCAGAATTTATTATTATTTGTATTCTCGATTCTTGCCATTCTAACTTGAGTGAGATTGAATCTCAGTGTAGTTTTGATTTGTATTTCCCTAATTGCCAGGGACATTGACTTTTTTCATATATTTGAATTCTTTTTAATTCTTTTAATTCTTTTCCACAAATATTTGTTTGGCATTTTAGTGTTGTGGAAAACATTGATGTGGTTGTTGTTATTGAAAAAAGTGAATATATATTTCATTGAAGAATTTTGATTTTTGGTCATTTGTAAATTTTGGATCAGGCCATGCTGCACACACTACTGCTAACAGGGCTTTCTGAGTCTGAGATATCATTATCTTCCTTAGTTTGCCATTGGCCACCTTGGGCCTGTTCACTTACTTGTATTATTTGTTGGAATATCCCTTTGTGAATCTTGGCCTAAGAAATTCTCTGATTTTTATAGATCAACTTGGAAGGAACAGATTTTGAGAGCCTTCACACATATACTTTGGTAACAAACTTGACTACAATTAGTTCATCTTGTCTTTCTGAAGCACATACTGTAGATTTTCAAAATAGTTTCTAATTATGTTTTGTATTTCAATAGTGTCTGTTATGATAGTTCCTTTTTCATATCGAATTTTAGTAATTTGAATTTCTTTTCCTCTTTGTTAGTGTGGCTAAGGGTTTATCTATTTTGTTTATTTTTTCAAGGAACCAACTTTTTGTTTTGTCAACCCTTTTAAGAGATTCCCTCCTCAGATTTTTGGTGTGTCTTTTTCATGATGTTGGCCTGGCCTTTCTCTCAAGGTCATTTTTGCTGGTAACCTCTACAACCAAACAGAATGACACCCAGCTACTTCTCACCTCTGAGCCCTGCCTGGTCTGTTGGCTGGATGCTGTCCTACCTTTATTGATTTCAGTGAAGGAATGACAGATTCTTCCACCTGCTCCCCACTGACGCCCAACCCCCCCAATTCATCTGTATCACATGAATTTTTTTGGATTACAATAAGCCTCTCCATATTCTTTTTTCTTATCATATTTTCTATTTGTGATAAAATTGGAAACATTTATAGAAATATTAGGAAGACCAGGCAATGTTAGTAAAATCTGAAAGTTTTATAGAGCTCCTTATATTATTTTTAATTTTAAAGAGATCATTTCATATAGACATTAACTGAATATTAGTTTTTTGAAGATTGACTATGTCAATCTTGGATCCTAGTAATTTTTTGAATCTAGTATCCAGCAAAACTTGATAGAAACCTCATTTTCTAATGTTCGTGTCTTTAAAAATAAGTTTATGCATCTGAAGTAATATCAAAAACATCTCTGAATAATTATCCATATATTGTGCAAGTATCACTAATCACAAATAGATGAATTTTTTTTAATATTACTTGGAAAATGCATTTTATTTTTCTATTATTATTTTATTTTGGTTTATTGTACACCAATGGAGTACAACTATTGTTTTTTCTGGTTGTATACAAAGTAGAATCATACAATTCGTGTATTCATACATATACATAGGGTAATGATGTTTGTCTCATTATCTTTCCATCCCGGCCCCCTCCCCACCCCTCATTTTCCTCTGTACAATCCATCCTTTCTCCATTCTTCCCTTACCTCCCCCCACCCCCGTTATGTGTCATCAACCTCTTATCAGAGAAATCATTTGGCCTTTGGTTTGTTTGGATTGGCTTATTTCACTTAATATTATATTCTCCAACTCCATCCATTTACCTGCAAATGTCATAATTTTACTATTCTTTATGGCTGAATAATATTCCATTGTGTATATATACCACAGTTTCTTTATCCATTCACCCATTGAAGGGCATCTAGGTTGGTTCCACAATCTTGCTATAGTGAATTGGGCTGCTATTAATATTGATGTGGCTGCATCACTGTAGTATGCTGCTTTTAAGTCCTTTGGGTATAGGCCGAGGAGTGGGATAGCTGGGTCAAATGGTGGTTCCATTCGGAGTTTTTGAAGGAATTTCCATACTGCTTTCCAGAGTGGCTGCACCAATTTGCAACCCCACCAGTAATGTATAAGTGTACCTTTTTCCCCAACACCTATTGTTGCTTGTAATCTTGATAATAGATATTCTAAGTGGGATGAGATGATATCTTAGGATAGTTTTGATTTGCATTTCTCTTATTACTAGAGATGTTGAACATATTTTCCTATATCTGTTGATTGCTTGTAGGTTCTCTTCTGTGAGGTGTCTGTTCATTTCCATAGTCCATTGATTGATTGGGTTATTTGTATTCTTGGTATAAAGTTTTATGAGTTCTTTATAAATTTTGGAGATTAGTGCTGTATCTGAAGTGTGTGTGGAAAAGATTTTCTCCCACTTTGTAGGTTCTCTCTTCACACTGTTGATTGTTTCCTTTGCTGAGAAAAAGCTTTTCAGTTTGAATCTATCCCAATTATTGATTCTTGCTTTTATTTATTGTGCTTTGGTAGTCATGTTAAGGAAGTCTGGTCCTAAGGCAACATGATGCAAATTTGGACCTACTTTTTCTTCTATTAGGTGCAGGGTCTCTGGTATAATTCCTAGGTCTTTGATCCATTTTGAGTTGAGTTTTGTGCAGGGTGAAAGGATAAGGGTTTAGTTTCATTTTGCTGCATATGGATTTCCAGTTTTCCCAGCACCATTTTTTGAAGAGCCTATCTTTTCTCCATTGTATGTTTTTGGCTCCTTTGTCAAGTATGAGATAACTGTATGTAGGTTTGTCTCTGTGTCCTCTACTCTGTACCATTGGTCTACCTGCCTGTTTTGGTGCCAATACCATGCCATTTTTTGTTACTATTGCTTTGTCTTATAGTTGAAGGTCTGATATTGTGTTACTTACTACCTGCTTTGCTCTTCCTGCTAAAGATGGCTTTAGCTATTCTGGGTCTCTTATTCTTCCAAATCAATTTCATGCTTGCTTTCTTTATTTCTATGAGGTATGTCATTGGGATTTTAATTGGAATTGCATTGAATTTGTATAGTGCTTTTGGTAGCATGGCCATTTTAACAATATTAATTCTGTCTATCCAAGAACATGGGAGATATTTCTATCTTCAAAGGTCTTCTTTAATTTCTTTCATTAGTGTTCTGTAGTTCTCATTTTAGAGGTCTTTCACCTCTTTTGTTAAATTGACTCCCAGATATTTTATTTTTTTTGAGGCTATTGTGAATGGGGTAGTTTTCCTAATTTCTGTTTCAGAGGATTCATCACTTATAAATAAGAATGCATCAGATTTATGAGTGTCGATTTTATATCCAGCTACATTACTGAATTCGTTTATGAATTCTGGAAGTTTTCTGGTGGAATTTTTTGGCTCCTCTAAATATAGAATCATATCATCTGCAAATAGTGATAGTTTAAGTTCTTCTTTTCCTATTTGTATCCCCTTTATTTCTTTAGTCTGTCTAATTGCTCTGGCAAGAATTTCAAGGATGATGTTTAATAGAAGCATTGAAAGAGGGCATCCCTGCCTTGTTCCAGTTTTTAGAGGGAATACTTTCAGTTTTTCTCCATTTTGAATGATGTTGGCTGTGGGCTTAGCATAGATAGCCTTTACAATGTTGAGGTATGTTCCTACTATCCCTAATTTTTCTAGTGTTTTGAGCATGACGGGGTGCTATATTTTGTCAAATACTTTTTCTGTGTCTATTGAAATAATCATGTGGTTCTTAACTTTAAGCCTGTTGATGTGGTGAATTACATTTATAGATTTCTGGATGTTGAACCGATCTTGCATCCCTGGGATGAAACGCACTTGATCATGGTGCACTATCTTTTTAATATGTTTTTATATGTGCTTTTTGCATCTATGTTCATCAGGTATATTGGTCTGAAATTTTCTTTCCTTGTTGTGTCTTTGTCCGGTTTTGGTATCAGGGTGATATTAGCTTCATCAAATGAGTTTGGAAGGGTTCCCTCCTCTTCTGTTTCATGAAATACTTTGAGGAGTATTGGAATGAGTTCTTCTTTGAGGGTCTTGTAGAACTCAGCTGAGAATCCATCTGGCCCTGGACTTTTCTTGGTAGGTAGGCTCTTGATGACTTCTTCTATTTCATTACTTGAAATTGATCTATTTACATTGTGTATGTCTTCCAGATTCAGTTTGGAGGGATCACATGTCTCTAGAAACCTGTTGATGTCTTCAAGATTTTCTATTTTGTTGGAGTATAGATTTTCAAAATAGTTTCTAATTATGTTTTGTATTTCAATAGTGTCCATTGTGATAGTTCCTTTTTCATCTCAAATTTTAGTAATTTGAGTTTTTTTTCGTCTTCTCTTTGTTAGTGTGGCTCAGGATTTATCAATTTTATTTTTTTAAAGAACCAACTTTGTTTTGTCAATTTTTTGAATTTTTTTTTTTTGTTTAAATTTCATTGATTTCAGCTCTGATTTTAATTATTTCCTGTCTTCTACTTTTGGTGTTAATCTGTTCTTCTTTTTCTAGGGTTCTAAGCTATAGTGTGAGGTTGTTTATTTGTTGACTTTTCATTCTTGAATTGCAATGAATTTTCCTCTACGTACTGTTTTCATAGTGTCCCAGAGATTTTGATATATCATTGTTCTCGTTTACCTCTATGAATTTTTTTATTTCCCTCCTGATGTCTTCTATAATCCATGCATCATTCAATAGCATATTATTTAATCTCCAGGTGTTGGAGTAGTTTCTGTTTTTTATTTTATTATTGATTCCTAATTTCATTCCATTATGATCTGATAGAATGCAAGGTATTATCTCTATCTTTTTTTTTTTTTTCTAAGAGTAGTTTTGTGGCATAACATATGGTCTATTTTAGAGAAGGATTCATGTGCTGCTGAGAAGAAAGTGTATGCACTCGTTGATGGATGGAATATTCTATATATGTATGTTAAGTCTAAATTATTGATTGTGTTATTGAGATTTATGGTTTCTTTGTTTGATTTTTGTTTGGAAGATCTGTACAATGGTGAGAGAAGTGTATTAAGTCACCTAGTATTAATTGTGTTTTGGTCTATTTGATTCTTGGAATTGAGAAGGATTAGTTTAACATACGTGGATGCAGTATTGTTTGGGGTGTAAATATTTATGATTGTTATTTCTTGATGATTTATGCTTCCCTTAAGCAGTATGAAATGTCCTTCTTTATCCCTTCTGATTAACTTTGGCTTGAAGTCTGCTTTATCTGAAATGAGAATGGAATCCCCCGCTTTTTTACTGAATCTGGGTGCGTGGTATATTTTTTCCCAACCTTTAACCTTTAGACTATGGGCATCTTTTTCTGTGAGATGAGTTTCTTGAAGGCAGCATGTTGTTGGGTCTTTCTTTTTAATCCAATCTGCCAGTCTATGTCTTTTGATTGATGAGTTTAGGCCATTAACATTCAGGGTTATTATTGAGATATGATTTGTATTCCCAGTCACTTTGACTTATTTTTGACTTTTAACTTGACTTGGTTTCTCCATTAATTGGCTCTTCCTTTAGGATAATTCCTCCCTTTGCTGATTTACATTGTTGTTTTTCATTTCTTCTTGGAATATTTTGCTGAGAATGTTCTGTAGTGCAGGCTTTGTATTTGTGAATTCTTTGAACTTTTGTTTATCATGGAAGGATTTTATTTTGTCATCAAATCTGAAGGTAAGTTTTGCTGGGTATAAGATTCTTGGTTGGCATCCATTTTCTTTCAGAGCTTCAAACATGTTGTTCCAAGCCCTTCTTGCTTTTAGGGTCTGGGCTGAGAAATCTGCTGACATGTGTATTGGTTTCCCCCTGTATGTAATCTGATGCTTTTCTCTCACCGTCTTTAAAATTCTATCTTTATTTGGTATGTTAGGTATTTTCATTATAATGTGCCTTGGTATGGATCTGTTGTAATTTTGTGCGTTTGGTGTCCTGTAAGCCTCTTGTATTTGATTTTCCATCTCATTCTTCAGATTTGGGAAATTTTCTGATATTATTTCATTGAACAGATTGTTCATTCCTTTGATTTGCATCTCTGTGCCTTCCTCAATTCCAGTAATTCTTAAATTTCATCTTTTTATGACGTCCCATACTTTTTGGAGGTTCCTTTCATGATTCCTTACCATCTTCTCTGTTTGGTTGACTTTGTTTTCAAGATTAACTATTTTGTCTTCATTTTCTGTGATTCTGTCTTCCAAGTGATCTTGCCTGTTGTTTATGCTTTCTATTGAGTTTTTAATTTGGTTTATTCTTTCCTTCATTTCAAGGATTTCTGTTTTTTTTTTTTTTTCAGAATCTCTCTTTATTGAAATGATTTTTTGCTTCCTGAAATTGCTCTTTTACCTGTTTATTGGTGCAATCATTCATTGCCTGCATTTGCTCTCTCATCCATTGTTTGCTTCTCAGATCATTTTATTTATGTACATTCTGAACTCCCTTTCTGACATTCCTTTTATGTTGTTATTGGGTTCTATTGATGAAGCTTCTAGGTTTGTTTGGGACACTTTATTCCCTTGTTTTCTCATGTTGCTTGTGTATCTTCCCCTCTAGCATTGCTTATCAGAGGCATTGCAGTTCCCCTTTAAAGACTTATAGTGTCCCTGCAGATTTCCAATACCTCACCTTGAAGAGATTAATATTAGCAGCACACCATATAAACAATATGCATCCTTAATCCATATAGACCCTATTTAGATATTAACTGTGTTGTCATAATATACAGAGATGAGTTCAAATTATTATTTACAGCATATCCTATAGGTTTGCAATAAGGACCACAATTTCAAATGGTGAAAAAAGAGGATGGGGGTTGTCGACTATAACGTTAATGAGATTGGAAGTGAGTCTATAGAGGTACTATGTTGTAGGAATAGTGAAAGCAGAACTAAAAGAAATAGGTTGTTAGCATGAGCAAAGAAAGAGTCTCCATGGAAACAGATATATAAGAAGACGATAGAGTGATAAGAATATTAATAAAAGAAAAAAGTGGGAATATAATAGGTATAGTAGTAGTATTCGTAATACTACTACTATTTTAAAAAGTTCTTCAATAAAATTATACTGTACTGTTCAAACCTCCTGTTTTTCAGTAGTCTGATGCCTGAGAGGTGCTTGATAATGTGGTGTCTCAAGAAGGGTGCTGTCCCACTGCCTCCAGGTCAGGGTTAGGGTTAGGGTTAATAATCAATGCTGTGGGTAAAGGCAACCTGGTGTTGACAGATGGTCAGTCACAGTGTGGGTGCAGGCCTGGGCACTAGAGCAGGGATGGGGCACAGGCCTTTGCTTGGTGCTGGAGATGGCGGGCTGATGGCTTGGTGGGCCTGTGTTCATAGCTGGGGGGCCTGTGGTAGGTCTGTGCTCAGACCTGGGGTAATCTAAGTGACTGGGTCCTGGGCTCCTGGCTGGGGTAGCCCATGGCAGGCCTGTGCTCCCAAATAGACTTTTATAGGTTCTCAAAAGTAGAATTTTAATTTTCACCCTCAGAAACCCCCATTTAGAGTTGACTTCAAGCCTAATGTAACATTAGAGTCATGCTTTTCAGAGATTTGCATTCTTTTCCTCCTGTCTTCCATTTCAAATTTTTCCTGGCCTCTTTTCTTTTTTTCTAGTGGTTATGTCACTAGACTTTCTCTTTTGCAATCATATGACTGCTATTTTAAGTATACTTACGATGCTAGTGAGGGTATTTATTTATTTGCCATAATAACTTATGTTTTGGAAACTATTTACCAGGTTTGAGTTTATACTGTCCATTTAAAATGTTTTCCATTATATATTTCTAATAAATAACCAGAAACAGAAACATAAATATTTGCAGGTGTGTGTGCCCACGTGCACACACACACACACACACACACTCCTTGATATTTTTTCCCTTGTTGATTGCTTATGCCTTCCTTTCATATGTACCATATGCTTTGTTTGAACTCACACCCAAAGAAGTAATTTGGGTTTTGAATAGAGAAGATCATCCATCTCCCTAGTCCGGCATGACCTATTTTAAGAAAGAATGATTGCTAGCATTCTCAGAAATGTTCTTTTCCAACTTATTTAAAGCAAATTTTGTTTCTTTTATCTGTGAATGTTATAGTTTTCCCAGATATGAGAATGTTTTGTTGGGTGAGAGTTTACTATGTTGGTCTTTTGACAGGTTCTCATATTAAGGTATAAAATTAATGAAGAGTTGACAGAGCAGCATTACATATTTATGTGTAAGAAAGAAGTTCAATAGAGCTGGGCAGGGTGGTTTGGGCTTGTATTCCCAGCCACTCTGAAGGGGTGAGGCAGGAGGGTACAAATTCCTGGCCAATCTCAGCAACTTAGCAGGGTCCTTAGCAACTTAGTGAGGCCCTGTCTCAAGTAAAACATAGAAAGGGCTGGGGATGTACATCAGTGGTAAAGCAATCCTGAGTTCGATGCTCAGCACCCCCCCACCCTGCAAAAAAAGTTCAATAAAAATACAACTATTTCCCCAAATGAATTGTTTTAAATTCCTAGAGTCCGTTTGTAAATATTCAGTTAAAAACAATAAGAAAGAGGAATATGGAATTGATTATTTTGATTTTCTGAAGCATTAACTTTACTGTCATGTGATTGCGGCCCAATACATGAAGAAGTGTAAGAGTTATTTTTGTGACTTTGCAAGAATATCAACTTTAACAACTTGGGAATTTACCAGTACAGTGTGCATTCCTGCCAGAGTGATTAAACTCTATCACAACTCTTAACTCTAGAAGAATGTTTAGATGAAGAATTACTGATAATGAAGAACACTTTTAGCATAATAAATATTTCATAAATCAATATCTAATAAATGAATGCTTGTTTTCAGAATAATAAATGTTTCTTGAATGATCAAGTGACCAGTGAAAAAGGCAACATTGTGCCATATTTTCTGAAAAAAATCCTGTTATTTCTTCTGAAGAGGGTCATTATATGAGGTAAAAAAAAGGAATAAGGCAGTTCTTTTCATAAGAGTATTTTTCACCTTCATGTATTTGGGTCACAAGAAAAGTGCACAAAGAGAAATTTAGTGTATGACGGAAAAAAAATGTTAAGGTTTCCTTTTTGTTCCCAATAAGATATAGTTTAGTAAATATAGCAAATTAAGAAGTACTGGTTATGAAATACTAGGCAATAGATTACTTCTAAATAATTGAATCATTATGAAAGTTAATAGTATGTTGAAGTCCAGAAAACTTAGTGAAGTTATACATTTATTTCCCTTTCCTTTTCAGACATTACAACATGCTTCTGTTTTTAACCTCTGAAAATTTTCTCTGTTGGTCAGTATCACAATCTAATTGTGCCAAAGGCTTTGGTTGAGTTTGAGGAACATTTAGAGTGGTCATCTAAGATGTCCAGAATTTTCTATATGAGGTCTGCAGAATAAAGAAGGATTGTAAGAAAAGCTCCCAGCAGGCTCATTTGTGTGATATGAATGGCTCACTAGGAGAAATACTGTTGATGCAAAAAGTACACGGGTGGTTCTAGTTAATGAATTGTGTTTCATAGCCCATGGGTTTTTTTTTTTTTTTAAACCACTCCAAAATCTGCCTTCCCCCTGTTCCTTTAACTGCATCCCTGGATTGTGAAGTATTGTTATGATGAAGTCCCTTTTGTTTTCTTTTATGCTCTGGAGTTGGAACTATGAAAGGCAGATTCATTTATTGTTTAGTTGAATCAGTATGACTGCAATTCCACAAACAAATTGGACTTCAGTTAAGAGTGCTTTGCCATAAATAAACTTGGAAGAGATTGGATTCTCCCTCCTAGCTGACATACTTCAGCTGTGCCTTAAAATCTGCGTCTAAAAGGGACTGATTTATTGCAGAACTGACTGATCACTGAGCAGCACACACCTGTCCTTATTCTGCTCTATTGTTGCTGTCTCTATTTCCCTAAAGCATATTCAGCAAAAGTTTATGGTAAAGGAAACTCATATTCTATTTTCTGAATTATTCTTTTCATTTTATTCTCCATTTAAAAAAATCAGCTCCATGATGCACAACCTTCTCAATAAATAATTCTTCATGATCTGGAAAGAAAACCTATTTCATAGATGTAGAGCATTTTCTATTGTTGTGTCAGCTGAATCATATTTTTCACATATAATGTTAGGACATCTTAAAATTTAACAACATGTTTTGCTAGAGGCTACAACTACCTTACCAATACCTGCAAATACCTCTTTTTATTTACAGTAAATTTTTTTTCACTAAAGTGAATTTACTTCATTTTGTTTCACATTATTCAGTTCCATAAATCTTCTGAAGACATCAAAAATCTGGTATTTTCCTCCTTGTCTGGAAAAGCATTTGTTATTTATTTATTTATTTTTGTGTACTGGGGATTGAACTTAGAGGCACTCATTCACTGAGCCATAGCCCCAGCCCTAGTTTGTGTTTTTAAATTTAGAGACAGTGTCTCACTGAGTTGCTTAGTGCCTTGCTTTTGCTGAGACTCACTTTGAACTCTGATCCTCCAGCCTCAGCCTCCGAGCAGCTGGGATTACAGGTATGCACCACTGCTCCTGGCTGCATTCAGCTTTATAATTATAAAAATATACTTATAGCATGAAAATATTAAAGCATAACATACACTTGGCTCAACCTATGGTACTTAAGTTTAAAGTTCATAACAAGTAGCATTTTGCTTCCTTGATTAAAATAATTTTTTATGATTAGTTATTCTACATTGATAAATGATAAAAATCATTTGAAGCACAAGTTTGTCCTTGTCTAATAGGTTAGTTTGGCTTTAATTTTTTAAAGCTTTCTTTTTGACACTTTTTACAAAAGTGATTTACCTTTGAGATATATACGATCTCCATTGTTACAGCTTAGATATGTTAATACCTAGAATTGTTGAATGACTCACCTCAAAATCATTTAGCTAAGTTGTAGAACCTGAATATGCATTGATTATCTCTCTAGTTCTACACAAGTCCTTTGGGGTAGATATCATGCCATGTGCTCCAGATGTCAAACACAGAACTATAGGACTTGTTTGCCCAGCTGGGTTTCAGTCTTGCTTTGATCCCATCCCTTTTTTTTTATGCCCCTATTTTTGTGAATGGAAATATTTATGACCTTTATATATTGGACACTTGTAAATTACTTTTAATTTTACAGGAGCTCACAATGCAAGATTGCCTTGAAACTCAGAAAAACATTTGGATTAAATTTTGAGCAATCTCGGAACTATTGAAACTGTTGGAACTCTTAGAAATAGACAAAATGTATTTTGCATTGTGAGACGGTTGTGAGCTTTTGGGGTCCAGGGGCAGAATGTTATGGTTTGGATGTGAGGTGTCCCCAAAAGCTCATATGTGAGACATGCTTGGAGGTTCAGAGGAGAAATGATTGGGCTATAGGAATCTTAACCCAATCAATGAATTAATCCCCTGAGAGGAATTAACTGAGTGGTAACTGAAGTGGTATGCTGTGACTGGAGGAGGTGGGAATTGGGGCGTGTCTTTGGGGTATATTTTTGTATCTGGTGAGTGGAGCCTCTCTCTTTGCTTCCTGATAACTATGTGAGCTGCTTCCCTCTGCCACACTCTGCTGCCATGATGTTCTGCCTCACCTCAAGCCCTGAGGAATGGAGCTGGCCTTCTATGGACTAAGACCTTTGAAACCATGAGTCCTCAAATAAACTTTTCCTCTGCTACAATTTTTCTGGTTGGGTCTTTTAGTCATAGCAGCAAAATAGCTGATGAAAACAAGGTCCAAACTTATGCATTTTCATCTTTGCCTGTAACTCATTTTCATGTGTAGAAAATAAGTTTTTACAAAGAAAATAATATTGTAAATTCAACACATAATATGAAAGAGTAGTAAATGTGCTATTAAATTGATATTTTTGCCAAGGTTTATTTTTAATTTTGAATTATTGTATATTATATTTTTCACAAATGAGTTACACCTATAGTGATTTGGAATTATTTGTAGATATTTAAGACAGATACAATCTTGTTAATAACATTCAAAAGCATATTTTATAAATAGTTTTTGGAAATTAAGATGCAAATATGAATTTAGTATTAATCTAATCAGACTTAAAAACATCAGTTACTGTTAAATGTTTCAAGGAATAGTGTGAGCACAATACAGTAGGATTTACCTGTGTTCAGAATGCTCATTTATTATTTTTGTGGTACACGTAGTTCTAGATCTCTGGGTTTGCATTTTGTGTTCACAACACCTCTGTCTTTCTAAGACATATGGCCAGACTTGAGCAGGACAGTGTGGTAGAGATTTAAATATGGGGATTGGAATGAGAATTATTCTGTTTAATTTTTCTGATATTAGACTATTATGCTTCAGGGAGAAATGTAGCAATGATAATTGGACAGACTACCAATGTAAATTAGGTCAATAGCCTCACCTATAAAAGTTAGCCCTTATAATAGTCTTGATAGTATCACAAATCTGTCAAAAGAAAATGGAACCATCCCCAACATGAAATAATGGGAGTGTCATGTATATAACACATGGCACAGTTCTTCCTTTTAATTACCAAATGAGAACAAAATCCAGTTTTGCAGCTGGTTCTTCTTAATTTTATTTGCCTTGACTAAAGCTTGCACCTAAGGGGTTTGAAACATGACAGACAACAGGTGTGAATATGTATCTAATAATTGATTGCAGTTTCTGTCCTTTCTTTAAAAATTGACTATGTTGTAAACAGATGTAAGGCTAATAAAAGTAGACTTTTTCCCCCTTGTGTAATATGCTTTCCAATGCATGGTTAGATGATGTTTCTGAATCAAACCATTAACTTAAATTAGCCAAGTTCTGAAATTACTCTTGCTAGAAGAATGGATTTTGAAGGAATGATGAGTTTCAGTTAGTTAAGTGCAGTTGGTAAGTAGTATAGCCTAGTGTAACATTAATTTTTGACTAGGAGAAATGATAACATAGCAGGAACAGTGCATCCTTAAGCAAATATGCTATATTATTGCTGCAGTTTGTTTCCTTAGTAGCCATTACCAAAACTTTATTTGAATTGAAATTTGATTGTACTAATGGGGAATCCTATTTATTGTCAATTTTAAAACATTCATTGTGAAAATTAGATGGTAATCCCAAATTATTAGTAACTATTTCTACCATTCTTAGGACAAAAGGTGTTTTATTGTATATAAGATCATTTTTTTAATAGCAGAAATTGCAAAATACCACTTAATTACATTTAGTAAGAACAGTTAAGCTTACTCTTTGTGCAGGTTTAACAGACTATTGAAACAAAATTAGTTTCTTGACTCATTTTTTTTCCATTCTATTTTCTCCAGTGGCTGTAACTCTTATCTTGCCAAATTAGTGGGATCTGCCAATAAAACAAAAGCAGTTGAGAAAATATGGGAGAAAATTAAGTTTCCTGGATTTCATCAAGGATCACCAGAGTTAGAGATTATGAAAGAAATTGACCTTATCAGGCTGATAGTCTGTGTTATACATTTGTTTATTTTCTATCAGAGTCGGGTGGACCTAAATTTAAAACCTTGCCTTCAAAGTATTATTTTTGTTTTGGTAAATATAATGAATTCAGCCACGGAGGTGTTCATTATTCTTGCACATTTCATCTTTGTTTTGTTATTATGTATGAGAACATGAGATTGAAATTATGCTGAATGTTTGTGAAAATTAACAGTGGAAAGTGATATGATGTTTAATTAGCATAAATTAGGCTTTGTCGAAATTAGTGCCTCAAAGACTGAGTGCAGGCTTTTGAGGTCTGATTGTACTGACTTTTGTAGGTGACATTTGGGTAAAGAAAATAAGTGAGGGAGGTGATTCCAGGGATAATATGTGTAGTTACTCATAGCTGTAGCTTGATTAATAAATTTGGTGTAGGATAATGTTCATCAGAATGTGAATTGGAATCAGTCATTTAAGTTCCATTTTGTAGAGACCAGGAATTAGTCCAAGTTTACATGAGACAGATGTTTTGTCAAATATATATATATATACACATATACGTACATATATGTATATATATATTTATATATATACATATGTATATGTATATATATATTTATAATTGTCCAGTCATACCATTTTATGATTTATAAATCATTTTATGATTTCAAAAGGCATTGAAAAAGTTATTGTTACTTTGAGCATAGTGACACTTGACTTGATTCTTCTTCTGAAGCTAGTTGGGGGATATTCTTTTCAATTCTTTACCCCAATAAAGAAAGTTATTATTACTGTAGTTATAATAAGTACATAACATGCATTTTCATCTAATTTTCAGAGTAATTTGAAAGAGTTCCATTGTAACTATTAGACAGTTGTGAAAATTTCAGAGAATTTAAGGAACTTACTTAAGGTTTTATAGCTACTAACTGGCAAAATTTGGACCTAAACTGGGTCTAGTAGCAAAATCTTGACTTTTTCACACACTGTTACAAATTATTTAAATATAACTGTATTTGTTTAAATATATTTAAATAATTTTCACATGTTGATATTTTACCTTCTATGGGGTCACTATCATTCTAAAATCTTCCTTTTATATGTTATGTGTCTTATTTCCGAGGAATTTAAAATATTGAATCAGTGAATATTCTGTGTTAATCATGAAATCAAATAGGAAAAGACTCCTCCAGTCAATTGGGACAAATCACAATACATAATTTTATGAAATATTTTTTAATAGGATATCAGATTGATTATTCAGTTTTTAAAAAAAATATGTAATGCCTCATGAATTTGTGTGTCATTCTTGTGCAGAGGCCATGATAATCTTATCTTTATCCGTCTAATTTTAGTTTATGTACTGCTGAAGAGAGCACAGATTATTCAGTTTTTAAGGCTCAGGATAGTTTTTTAGTTTTTTCCAGTTTCTTAAATGAGTTATCCTTTCTAAATTTTGATGAGTGTCAAAATAAGAAACTGTGAGAGCTACGTTTGGATTTAGTCACTCAATACTTAGCATTTATTTTAGGTTTACTATGTGGAAGAACATTGTGCTCGGGTATAGAAATATTAATTTCTTCAAATAGGATATTTATGTTTCTTATTTTGTGAATTATCTTGTTTCCTTTGTCTGTTTTTAAATTCCCAGAAATTCTAACTTTCAGAAACTTCAGTGTTGTAGATTCTTATTTTCTATGATCAGACTATGTCCATTTAATTGTATTAGAATATTTTAGCCTAGATGGAATTACATGGACTAGATTTATCTTTCCACCTCAAAACAACTAAAATGAACACGTACACAAGTGAAAAATTAGTTTTCACACATTGGATACAACAGCTAAAAACAATCATTCTTTAAGAATGGGAAAAAAAAATGAATTAAGCCCTGTAATTGTTCCAGGTTATTGCCTAGAGATATTTTCCAGTCCTCAGCACAGGAAGAACAACCCATGTTAAACTTGGCAGCTTCCTAGGGTTCACAAGACTGAATTGGGAGTCTGGGTAGGTCTGGGTAGTTAAAGTTTGCAGGACAAAGTACAGGAGTAGAGAGAGATACAGAAACAAAACTACAGAGATTTAAAGAAGGGCACCTGTAGGTACTTTTGCTGTATACCAATCAGCACATGAGGAAACTGTAGATGGCTGAAACTCCAATTACCCAAGAGGAACACAGGGAACAAACCTCAGAATTCACAGAGTAATGCATGTTTATATCAGTCAGAAAATGGAAACAACTTCATAGTAAGTCATTTGATAGATCACTGCCCTAGCAATGAAACACTTTCAGGCCTAGAATTGAGGTTCTTCATTTCTTCCTAATAAAACTTGAAAGCACACCTTTAAAGGAGTAACTGTTGCCAAGTACCTTAACTGTTTTCCAAACAAAGCTCAGGAATGCTAAGAACACAAAAATATCCAGTTCCCCAAAAGGTGAAGTTCATAATGTTTAGAATCTAATAAAACTAACTAGTTATGTAAATGCACAGGAAACCATGATTCAAAATGAGTAGAAAACTAACAAAACAAATATCTAGACATGACACAAATGATAGAAATAGTACATACTGATGATAGAAGTATCAAAACAGTCACTGTTAAATTTCATCTGTTCAAGAAACTAAAGAATTAAATACACTAAGTAAAATTATGGAAGATATGAAAAATATACAAATCTAACTTGTGGAGCTGAATAACCAGTGTCTAAGCTGAAAAATTCACTAGATGGATATAAAGCAGTGTACACTCCATAAAGAGAAGATCACAGAACTAACAGTATAGAAATAGAAACTACCCAAATGAACCACAGAGAGAATGATGAGTAACAAACATATCAGTGATCTGTGGTACAATTTCCAGTGGCTCAATGTATGTACAATTGAAGTGGAAGAGGAGGAGGAGGAGGAGAGAATAGGGGAGGAGGAGAGAGAACAGTTAAGACATAAATATTTGAAAAAATAGTGGGCAAGAGAGGAAAAAACAATAACTATAAACTCAGATCCAGGAAACTTAGAGAACTCCAAGATCAAGAAAGTGATACCAAGGTATATCATAATCTAATTGCTTAATATCATTGGTAAGGAGAATATTTTTTAAAAGGCAGATAAGAGACACATAAAATACAGAGAAACAAGATGGCAAGAGATTTTTTATTGGGAGCAATATAATACACATACAAGGGAGTGACATTTTAAGTGTTTTAAAAGACGGAATCTACCAATGTAGGATTCTTTTTTAAAAATAAATTTAGTTGTAGATGGAGACAATACCTTTCTTTATTTGTTTGTTTGTTTATTTATTTATTTGTTTATATTTTTACATGGTGCTAAGGACCAAACCCAGTGCCTCACACATGCTAGGCAAGCTGTCTACTGCTGAGCCACAACCCCAGCCCCAGTAATGTGGGATTCTACAACTAGTGAAATTATCTTTCCAAAGTAAAGATGAAATGAAAACTTGTTTATGCATAGTGAGGTTGAAGCAATTAATCACTGGCATGCCTGTGGTGGAGGAAAATGTTAAAGAAGTACTTCAGACAAAAGAAAAATGTTATCAGATGGAAACAGACTATAGAAAGGAAGAAAGAGCACTAGAGACAGTAAATTTTCCATGCATCAGTAAACATACAGAAGATTTGAACACTTTTTTCATGATATAACTGATATTTATAGAATACTCCACCTAACACAGTAAAAACACATTCTTTGCAAGCACATAGGAAATTTACTAAGATTGACTATTTTCTCAATGTAAAATAAGACTCCATAAAATAAAAAGGTCATGTATCAAGCATACTTTTGAAGTTTCATGAAATTAAATTAGGAATTGATAATAAACACCTTGAAAATTCCCACATTTTTGGAAATAAAATAATGCCTCTACAAATAACTCATGTTAAAGAAGAAATCAGAAAAAAATGAAGAAAATATTTTTGAACTGAATGAAAATGAAAACACATCAAGATTTGTGGAATATAACTAAAGCAATACTTGGAAATTTCTAGCACTAATTATATGAGTACTTCAATCTTACTATATTAAAGTCACTAATTTGTGGTTAAATTATCCTCCTTGATTTCCTCAAATAATTCTGCCTACAGAGGAAAATATTAGCTACTGAATAAGCATAATATTTAATATGCAAGATGGTGCTACAAAGCAATCGATGTATAGAAATTATACTCTGTATAATCTGTAATTTCTTAATTTTTACATTTAGACTTTTATTACATGTCATTTTCTAATGAATAGTCAGAATGTTTGGATTTTAAGCTATTTCATAGAAGTTGAATATGGATTTCAGAATAACTCTTCTGTTATTAAGTTCATGCTCTCAGTGCTGGCACTAAATATCAATAAATGTTTGACAAACAAATATATGAATCTTTATTTTTCAAATTTAATATTCCTATTTTGGAAGCATAATTTTTGCACCCTGAATAAAATAATTATTGGTGATTTTTTTCTTTTCTTAGTAACCTAAGTGAATTGATCATATAGTGCATTGGTCAAATATCTCTGATTTCATATGCATATTTCTTCAAATTCTGATTGTTTAAATATTAGAGAGTATATTGGATCAAATGCTATTACAAAGGAGATTTTAAGGTATTTGATTTGTGGAGTAAAATTTGGCATTCTACAAATGAGATCACATTTTCTTTTTACATCGAAACCAGCCAAGAAAATATACAAGACCAATTATTCAGAATAATAAGCTGTTGTTTTAAATATTAGAGGTTATATTTCTGATTATTATATAAAGAAATTACTTATTTTAACAATTGGTTAACTTATTTTCCTTCATTTAATTTGAAACTTCTTTCACTGGATAAAATATACTTCATCTAGCAGTTACTGGTCATCAAAGATGAGTCAGAATCAGTATTTTTAACAGCAATACAGAAATAAGAGAGATTTTGTCCCCAGGTTGGTTATCTTAATGAGGGTGGTTTGCTGCCTGGTAAGGCAGAAGTTGTAGTACAGTGAAATATGTTTTATGGTTGAGTTATAAGCAGGATGCTTTTAAAGAACAGTAAAGTGTCATTTGTATAAACTGAAGAGTAAGGGAACTCCTTTCCTAAGGAGTTCACTTTAAGAAGAGAATTCTAGGTGCACAGAACAGTAAATGTTCAGAATTGTTGACTTGCAGGAGTGTGGATTAGAAGTGGTAGATGGGAATATAAAGGTAATAGGGATACATTTTAGAAGTTTAGATTTCCTGTTACAAATGAGGATATCCTACAGAGAATGTCCTAATCCCTTTTTTATTTTTGAACTGTCATTCTGAAATTATTCTGTAGTATGTAATGAACTGATGACTACAAGTAGGAAGAGTGGTTTAGACCCTCTTAGTATTTGTTGTTGATCTGTTTTCATTTCAGGAGATGGAAAATCCAATTCACGGTGGGTTAACAAAAAGAATAAAGAAATGTATAGATTTAGGAATTTTGAAAATTTCTGAGCCAGATCCAGCAGACCTGAAGACTGGCCTTTCCAGTCCATCCCTGAAGCCTATGTAGCTTTACACTGAGCTGGGCTCTAAGGAGGTTATGGATTGTAAGTTTACATGACTAAGTGACTTTCCTTTTTTTTCTTTATTTAAATGTCCTCCTAAATGAGTCAGTATGGTGAATGAAATATGAAAAATGTATACATTTCTGTGAGATATATTGGTTATTTTATTGATGTTTATTCTTTAAACTGAAGATTTTGTTGACACATTATCTATAGTCCTTCTAGGACTATAGATATAAAAAAAACACTGGCAAAAATTCTATATTCTGACTCTTATATAAAGTTCATAAAAGGATAATTTTTGTTGAATTATTTTAAAATTTATGTTACTTGTGTACACTTACAAGAGTGAATAAAGTAGTTGTGTAAACAACTACTTTAACATTTTACATACTTAACATTTGTTCATCTATTCCACATTTATTGAGAATTTATTTCTTTTATATTAATTTTTTAATTTGTACTAATTAGTTGTATATGATAATAGAATGTATTTTTACATACACATATGGTGTATAACTCCTCATTCTTCTGGTTTTACATGATGTAGATTTACATTGGTTGTATATTCATATATGCAAATAGGATAGTAATGTCTGAATCATTCTACTGTCTTTCCTGTATCCATTCTCCCTCCTTTCTCTTCATTCCCCTTTTTCTAACCCCAAGTACCTCTATACTTCCTTACATGCCCTTCCTTATTGTGAATTAGCATCCACATATCGGAGAGAACATTCGGTCTTTGGTTCTTTGGGATTAACTTATTTCACTTAGCATAATACTCTCTAGATCTATCCATTCACTGGAAAATGTCATAATTTCATTCTTCTTTAAGGTTGAGTAATATTCCATTGCTTATTTATGCCACATTTTTAAAATCCACTCATCTATTAAAGGGCACCTAAGTTACTTCCATAGTTTAGCTATTGTGAATTGTGCTGCTATAAACATTAATGTGGCTGTATCATTTCTTTTGCCTCATTTGTGATACTGAATTGTGTGTGTGAAAGTAATTTTGTTTAGTATAGTTTTTATTTTTGAGAACTGTTTTCCATTTGGAATTGTCTTAAGGTTCAGATTGACTTGCTAGGTAAATTTAGATTGACTTCCTAGATATCACACTAAAATTCGGCAGTATTCCTTATAGAAAAAAATTATTATACTTGACAGTTGTATCATATGATATTCTTTTAGAAACCCTCAGAAGAGTGTTCTGGTTATTTTTGAACTGCCTACACTTACAGACCTTTTTTATGAAGATTATAATACATAGTTATTCATGGTTCTCTGTCTTTTAGTTCAGCTATTCAGTCATCATTCATTCACTGTCTTTCAGTGAACAAATATTTACAAAGCTCCTACAATATGCATTGTTCCTGGTGGATAAATAGACATGGACATTTTCCTTCATGGAACTTTAGTTGTGTTGGGAAAGACAGATTGAACAAATAAGCTCACTAAGTTGACAACTGCTATAAGGGAAAAGAAGGATGCATTACTAGGGAAGCTGCGGCTTCCTTTAGAATGAGCCAAGCAAGAGGCCTCACTGGGGAGGTAGCATTCAGCATGAGCTGATGGTGATTAGTAATTGTCTTTCTTGGTAAATATTTGGAGGAAAGCCTCTATAAATACTCATGTGAAGGAAAGCTGGGTATTTTGGAAGAATCAAAGATCTGTGGTGATTAGGAGTGAAGGCTAAGGTTGAGCAAGATAAGGTTTTGCTTTTTGTTATTTCCATGTTGTAGACAGTACAAAGTGAAGTTCGTTAAGCACTCCTGCATTAATTATAGTAGTAGGAAACATAATAATATAAAATATTGGAATAATTTGCCTCAGCCGTTTGAAAAATGAAGACACATCAGATGCGTGTGGAGACACTTGTTACATTTTGTCACTTATTAAGTATTTGCAAAGATAGACCCAGTAATCTGATTGCTGATAGAATATTTGAACAGTTCTTGGTTTCAGTACTATAGATATTTTTCCTTTGTGTGTATGTTTATAAATGTGTATTACATGCATACATATTTACTTGTTTAGCTGTGTTCAAATCTTAAGTGTATTGTTGATTGAAGTCTTTTCAAAATATCTGTATTAAATCAGTATTTATGGACCAAATTCTCTTCAAAAAGAAAAACAACCTGAGTAGGGGCTTCCATTCTTTCTCTGTTGACATACCACTGCAAAATAAAAACCCAGTCTTTTTTAAAGTTAGTATTTTAATCTAATAAAGTGAAATGAAAGACAGACATATAACCTGTTGGTTTATACAGTGGTTTGGACCACTGTAATCCTTGAACTAACAATGTCTTAAATATTTTAGTATAAATGAGCTGCTAGGAGCAAGCATATCTTTCCTTTCCAACTCACATAATTCCTTTGTGTTCATTATCTCAAACTAAAACCTACTTTATTATAACAGATTCTAGTTGCATTTATTTTTTAACTAACTCCTTGAAATTCTGTTTTGTGGTCCTACTGTCTTGAAAATGGTTTTGTTCCTCAGGACAACTTCCCTCTTGCTTGAGTACTTAATACTTTTTCTCCACTTGTTCAGTAACATTGCTCATGCTTAATTAGGGAGTTTCAGAGTTGGCTTTTCTGCATGTGGTCAAAGGCCTGATGACAGTGTGTGGACCTTGGGGAAATCACTTGAATCTTGTGTGCTTCTCAGTCCGTATATGATTTGACTTCATCTGAAGGCTCGCCTGCTTTCAGTCTCTCTTTGCCCCTCTCTACTTCCTTCACTTTCTTCCTAGCCCAACAAACATTTTCCTAACTTACATAAAAATTTTACTTCCCAACAGTATAACTAAAACTGTACTAATACTGATTCTACTTACATGACACTGACAGTCTCACTAAGTGTGTTTGCCGTATTAGGACTTCAGGTGGATGTCCTTTTCAGATTCATCTGGAACTATCTTCCATTTTATTGTCTACATTTTGGCTTCATTGACAGTTCCTGTTTATTGACAACTTCTTCACCTCCTCCCCTCTTCCCACCCTGCCTGTGAGTTTGTATGTTAGGTTTTTTTTTTTTTTTTCCTCTGTGATCTGACGAGAACAATTTAGAGGAGGAGAGGTTTATTTTGGTTCACAGTTTCAGAAGTTCAGTTCATGGTCACTCAAAACTCCATAGCTCTAAGTCTGAGGTAAGGTAGAACATCAAACAGAAGAGCATGATAGAGGAAAGCAGCTTAGGATATGACAACCAGGGAGGTGGCAGGGGTGAGAGAGAAAGAGATCCCCTTACTAGGTACAAAATATAAGGTCCCAGTGACCTACTACCTCCAGCCACACCCTATAGTTACTATGCAGTTAATCCATCCAAGTAGTA
Organism: Glaucomys volans; assembly: GCA_020662805.1. NCBI lineage: Eukaryota > Metazoa > Chordata > Mammalia > Rodentia > Sciuridae > Glaucomys > Glaucomys volans. The sequence goes on along the minus strand of JAJEJO010000386.1, from coordinate 507,102 downwards.
AGCAACTGGTTAGGTTGTAGATCAAATAATCTTATAATCTAATCATTTAGTCTCTGAACATTCTTGGATTGTCTTACCCTTGAGCTTTAGGAACTTAACCACATATCCAAACCATAACACTGTGGTAGTCAGCTTTGTGTTGCTGTGTCAAAATATGTGAAATAATCAACTTAAAAGAGGAAGGGCTTATTTTTTTGCCCTGTTGTTTTAGAGATCTCAGTTCACAGTGGCTTGATTTCTTGCTTTTGGACCTGTGTGGCACAGTACATCATAGAACATAGGCTCACCTCACAGTGGTCAGGAAGCAAGAGAGAGAGAGAGAGAGAGAGAGAGAGAGAGAGAGAGAGAGAGAAACATTCAGGGGTCCCACTATCCCCCTCAATGACACCCCACCCCTGCCAATGACCTAACTTCCTTCTTCTAGGCTACACCTAAAAATTCCACCTCTTCCCAGTACCACCACAGGCTAGGACCGAGCCTTTAACGCATGGGCCTTTGGAGAACATTCAAGATCCAAACTATAATGCTGTCCTACACATACTGTAAGGCTTCTGTACATTTTATTACCTTTGTCAGATCTCACTCTTTCTTAATTAACTTAAACCCATTCTTTATTTTATTTTCCACCAGTTTTATTTTCAAAGAATTTTTTATTTATCCCCTTTTCTCAGTAACCTCAAGCCAAAGACAGGTTTGTTAACAATTCCTTCCTTTAGATCTTATTTTAGTTTTTAATTGTACACTTGTTAGTGTGTGTGTTTGATTACTCTTTCTCATTCTCTTATGCCTATTCACTACATTTATAGCTCTATGAGCACAGGTATTATAGCATTACTAGATCTTCATAACTTGACACAGGACTTGGCGTCTTCATGGTAATCAATAAATATTTGTGAAAAAATCTGATTAATTGAACATATTACCATTTTAGCCTAAGGATTCCTGTAAAACAGAACCAGCATTGTCCTATATTTATTTTCTTTCAAGATACAAGATAAATAAGTTTTTTAATTTTTTGACTTATACAAAACTTTTATGAATTTATTAACACTATCATTAAAACTGTCTTAAAAATAAGGTTAAAATAAGTATTTAATGTTGTTGCTCTGCCTTCTGTGTTTCTTCTCTTTTAAATCTCTTTAGTTCTCAAATTCCTCTGTAGTCTAGAGGTGACAGACCTGCTAAGGTTTTAGTTCATAGCAGACCTCAACAGGTACTTGTAAACTGAAGAAATTAATTATTTACAAGACAAGAATCTGTTCTTCAGATTTATTAAGCTGATTGCGGAAATGATCCAGTGATGAAGAATGCTGAGCTCTAGCTGCTTCATTTTCGTGATTAAAACAAATGCTCTAGGTACACATTTCTTTTTCTATGTCATTATAACAAATAAAGACCCTGTCACCCCAGCAACTCATTATTGTTTGTTTTCTATTTGGTGAAGTCCAAAGAGATCTTCTGTGGGTATAGTTGGGAATTTATTAAAGCTTGCAAATCCCTGTTGTTCCATAAAGCTCAAAATAAACCGTATGCTAGCCCATGCCATACTGTCCAGGGTCTTTTTGGAATTACATCTAAGAGCTGAGACAATGTAGTACAGAGAGTTTTACCAAAGCTTTACATAATCTTCAGTTCTTTATGCTTATGCTTTTTCTGAACATTTCTCTAAAGTAACATTTCCCAGGCATTTAGCAGAGTTTAGAATTATTTTCCATAGTGAATGAAAGGATGCTTCTAATTGAACTTTGCCAAACATTTATCTTTAAAATGGAAAAGCCTGTATGTACTAATGATATGGAATATTTCAGTGTATACAATAATTTGTTTTCTCTTTTAGTCAGACACCCTGGAAATTCTTCAGTAATTCAAATTCATTGGGGTCATTCCCAATAAGTTGAACACTTATACCACATACTAACCTAGAAAGGTGGAAGAAGATGCTGGAGTATGGGAATAGGGTAAGGTACTTTGGCCACATTTGAAATCCCTGGGGGATTTTGACTGTAAGAGGAAGGAGTTATCTTAATTACCTTATTGTGATTTTCGTACAGTGAGCTAATAAGTGTCCTAGGTTTCTGTCCCATGGTTGAGAATTTGTTGTTACTGTTTTTTTTAAATAGTCTCAATATTTCATTTCAAAAGAAAATTAAGGATTATTAAATCAGAAGATTTTAAAAAAGTGTCATAAAGATGATTATTAAGAATTATTACTGGTGGGACGCGGTGGCACGCGCCTGTAATCCTAGTGTCATGGTAGGCTGAAGCAAGAGTATCTCAAGTTCAAAGCCAGCCTCAGCAAAAGCAAGGTGCTAAGCAACTCATTGAGACCTTGTCTCTAAATAAAATACAAAATAGGCCTGGGATGTGGCTCTTTGGTGGAGTGCCCCTGAATTCAATCCGCAGTACCACAAATAAAAATAAAAAATAAAAATAAAAAGAAAGAAAAGGAAAAAAAAACCAACTAGTGTTTTCATTAGAATGCATGTGTAATCTGTGTAGATAGAGGTTATTTTGTAACAAAGATGACTGAGTAGAAAAACTGAAGGGTTTTAGACTATTAGTATAGTGGTACAAGGTGGAAGAAGGTGGTAGAGTATGACATTAATAGAAGATGGTTAAATAAACTGGCATTGCTATTTAGCACTTCTTCTTTTCTTTGTCAAAAGGAAATACCTTTCAAGAAAATGTGTATATTATTTCATCCTTTATTTTTACATATATTCATTATTTTTTTACAACATATTAAAATGTCTTTTACCTGAGATGGTTGAGGACCTTTGTTAAATCTCTTAAAATTGATAATCATAGTTATTCTTTCTGCAAAAAACTGTAGAATACTTATGCATTTTAGATAAAATTTTAGGGGCATAAATGCTATTGTTGCCTAATAAGAAATCTCATACAAAACTCAGAGAATCCCTCCAGTATGTGGTCAGTTTTTGGGGACAGATATTTCCATTAACTTGTACCCTAGTCCTCTTATGCTTCCAACATGTACTTGAGAGAGCTGATCTAAGGGACTGTGTTGGCCTTGGCCATCTGGTCCCAACGACCATCAAGTAGCTATCGTGGTTCTAGTGCTTGGATTCCAGTGTTTCCTGGTTTGGGGGAGATAATTACAAATTTAATGCCTTTCGATTATTGGCTTTTTTGTTTTTTAGAAATGAAATTTTTTTTTGTTAGGACCATTTTGGTTTTTTAATCTGGTTTCTTGATTCAAATGGATAGAAGTAGTGTTCACTTTATCAAGTTAAGTATGCCCATTCTGGACATGTTTCATTCTACCACATCCTCAGTGCTCCTGTCCCCACTTTTTTAGGTCTGTTGCTTTTATTTTTATATGCTGATAATGTGGAGGATAGTATTTTCCCTTGGATTTCAAAGAGGAGAATTATTTTGTGTTACAGAAAGTTTTATTTCCCTCCAACATGAAGACAAAAATATTTCAACAGCAGATAATCTTTTAATGAGGGAATTCCTGGTTAGCCTTTCTGAAGTCAATTCTGACATTATTTCTGATAGGTTTCAGTGGCCTGGGGCTAGGTTTCAATGGAAGCAGTTCAGAAACCTCTACATGTGGTTAAAACTAAAATATGTCATGTTAGGCTCTGTAACAAATACAACTAATGAGACCACAGATTGACAGCAGAGAAATTTCAAATAGCATTCAAAGATATTGACTTACTCGAAATGTTTTAAATACCCCTGTGGATTAACTTGAAAATAGGCTACTACATAATGTATTATTTTACAATTTAATAGGTGGTGGAATTCTGTTTATAAAAATGTTAAGAATATTGATAACTGTTTAAACATAAAAAGATAATTACATTTGATAAATATGCCTTTGATAGCTGTACTGAGCATTAGATGTTTATTGCACACTTGCAGTATTAGAGGTGATTTGTGGCTGGCTTGTACAAAATATGGCAGCAGCTTTATTAAATGTTTCTACTCAGTTTTTGTCTTTATAGGCACTGACTTTTTGTAGACATGTATATTCCTTGTGATCCCTTTTTAACATTGTCCTTCAGGAATGGCAAAGGCAGTTTTAGGTAGATAGGGTTTCATACAGAACTAGTACCTGTGAGGAGGGTTCCTCCTGGGTTCTATAAAAGTAACTGGCTCTTCTGGTCTAAGTCTAAAAGAAAATAGCGGGATTCTTAGTAATATATCCTACTGCCTTCTTTGCTTATTGATTTTTTTGGAACAAGTGTTGGCTGGAGACAGAAATTTGTGGTCTCTTAGAGTAGTGATTTGGTGAGGAGTTGAAATATACAGAAAGGGAAGAGGATAAAAAAGCAGTGGTAATGGAGTAGTGGAGAAGCCTGAGAGTGTGTGTGGGTATGAATGGAGAGCTGGGTGGCCGTTTACAGGCAGCGGTGTGGGGTGCTGCTGCACTGTTACTAAGGCCACAGAATGATGACTGGAACCACTGAATGCAGTGCGCTTAAATCCCTCTTCTCCATTTTTCCACCTTAGCATTTTCTTGGCATTCATTCTTTTCTCATCCATTACACTCTTCTGTATCTGATTATCTCCTGTGACTTGTGTGGGGATGGAATAGGTAACCCTCAGAGGTGTGGGCTCGCTGGAAATAAAATGTCTGAAAAAGTAATATCAAGAAACAAAGCAAAAGATGCAGGAAAATATTTTTTGAAGCAGGGGTTTGACAGGTGGAAGAAACCTGATGTGTCTGATCCTAACAAAGGGAAAAAGCCCAGGAATGCTTTATGCATAATGAAACACAACAAAGGAATTTATGGTGAGAGGGTTCTTCAAGGTAAATAAGAAGCTAGAGGCTGTGGGGAAGTTGGCCTATTGGGGTCTTATCACTTGCACAGTAGTTCTTCCTCCTTCAGGCAGCTGGTGCCACAAGGCTAGTTGGGGCACTGGTATCTCTTTCACCCCAGGGTAGCAGGCATCTGAATTCAAAGCTATCTAACCCATAAATTCCACACCAGGCATGGAATCTACCCCTTTAACAGTGGCCACCTGCAAATGGGCACGTCCTTCTACACCTTCACATGGAAAGATTCCCAAATGTGGCAGTCAAGCTGTCCAAGGCTATGGAATTCAAAGCAATAATTGTTTGCTGCTCTTGACATCTGATATCCCATTTCATCAGGGATGCCAATCTACCAGACACCTTTCCATTCTACTGGCATTCCCTGTCTTCTGCATTTATTATCATCTTGCCCCATAAACTGGCACATATGTTTCCTCTAGTTTTCTTTATTCTATCCCATTATATTATTTCCAGGTTATTTCCATTTCTTTCTTTCTAGAAGATTGTTATAATTCTTGTGGACTCAATAATATCCCACTTGATAATGCTTTCTCTAAAAAAATCCCCAAAGTTCATAATCTAACTTTTGGTTGTTTTATTGTTGCTGGCACAGTTAAAATTTCTTCTTTATTTCACTTAACAATTGGCTGGAATTATATTACTTTAAAATGGAATTGTATGGGGCTGTAGCTCAGTGGCAGACCATTGGGTTCAGTCCTTAGCACTGCATTAAAAAAAGTGATTAAAATAAAGGCATGTTGTCCATCTACAACTATAAAAAGTTTTAAAAAATGAAATTGTTCATTGTGTCTTTAAAATCTATTGGTCTATCTTGTACACTTTTTGATACTGGGGATCAAACCCAGGGGTACTTTACCACTGAGTTACATCTCCAGCCCTTTTTATTTTTAATCTTCAGTGAGGGTCTTATTAAGGTGTTGAAGGTCTCACTAAGTTGTTGAGCTCCAACTCATGATTCTCTTGCCTTAACCTCCTAACTCACTGGGATTACAGGCATATATGACCACGCCCAACCATCTTGTACTTTGAATGAATTCTTACCCATATGAAATATTGTGATGTCATATATTGGTCATTGGGAAGGTACTGATTATCTGAATTACATAGATTTCCCATATATTGGCACATGTCCTAGTACAGTGTGAACAAATCCCATTTGTTAATGTCACCAGTGATCACATAAGAAAAGTCATTATATTTAGAAGCTGTTATGTCATTTGTAAGTTTTTCTTTCTTCTGTCAAAGAGTAAAAGATACTAGTTCCCTGCACATCTGATTTTTTTCTAGAAAGCTTTAATTTTATCATTGATAACGAATACTGTCAGTTGTTTTCCTTGACGTGTCAGATTGACTTCATTTTTGCAATAATGTCTGTTAAAAACCCAAATTTGAATACTCAGCTGTTCCTTCAAGTACATTTTCATGAAATGATGTTTCATGAAAAAGTGGCTAGTTCAGCTCACAACTTAAATAGCCACATGAATTCTGTTGCTTGTGATAACCGAGTGCCTCATGTCTATTTGCCATTTCACCACACAAAATAATAAAATATAGTGAACTTAAGTTGACACATGGTAAGACTAAGAATTTTTTTTCATTACTTCAGGGTATTCTTAAATGAAATGGATGTTTTAATTTGTTGCTTTAATAAAATAAATGCCATGGAAGACTACAAGGACTTTCTTTTGGTGCCATGGCTTTGATTTGTACTAAGACACTAGTGATTCTTCATCAGTGCTATTACAACCTCTATGGAAATATTAACACAGCAAAGCAGACACAGAACATCTTAGGATTACTATGTATTGAGCCTAGAAAAGCTTGTTTTTCCTTGTGATAAGATAAAAAGAACTTCAAAGAATGTGATGAGGCATATAAGGAGAAGGGAAACTGGCCACTTCTTTTGTCTCCAAACTTTCCATGGGAAACAAAGCAGAGTACATTGGTTGTAAAGTGAAAGAATGTATTCATAAAACATTAAAATAAATTCATCTGGACAGTGGGCATACAACCTATTCTATATGTTTCCCCAGCCTGCCATTGTTGAGGAGTGCATGAGTAATAAAATATCCAAACCTTTTCTGTCATGTTCTCTAGTTCTTTTTTGGGGATTGGTAAATAGTACATGGGGGTTTTGCAAACCTGTGTTGAACACTGTGGAAATGATTTTTACTTTATGGATTCCTGAAACCTTCTTTGGCATCCCATAAATCCACTGAATGAACATTTAGAACCTTCTTTGAAGAAAGAAATTACTTGATATTCCCTATTTTCCACCCCTTTGAATTAGTTTCCATCTTAAATTTTGTAAAATTATAATCACCATTTAATTTAGTCCTCAAGTAATTCTGGAACATAGTGCTCTAATACCTTTCTTCAACTTCCTTGGCTGTTCCTAATTTTAACAAAGTTCTTTCCTAAAATGTCATCAGCAATTTCTATTTTTTTCATGTAAATTTTGCAATGACAGTTTCACTCATTCACAGACAAACAATAGTTTTCAAAGGCCACCAAGCTAATTTTCCCTAATGAAATTTTTCAGATAATTTTAGGGTTTCATTTACTAGTATAGTCTTCTGTTCTGAAAGCATCACAGTAATAGAACTCCCCACTTCATGGCTTTGGAATGCCTTGTAGTTCTCCAGTACTTCCACATATGTCTTTTTCATATCTTACACCAATCCTGTGAAGCTGGCAGGACAATATAATTGTCTCAACATGAGTGAATGAGGTTCAAAGAGGGTAAGTGGGTTGCTTCAGGCCACACAGGTGTGAGTGACAGAGCAGGCACAAGATGCTGTGTTTTCTCTCTGATTCCTCTACTACATATCTCTTACTTCCCTTGTAATAGTTTAAAATATATTTAATATTTTTCTTCCAGATTCATGAAGCAGTTTTCAGTTATCATTCATATCATAAGATGGAAAAATAGTAATGAAAGAAATGGCAGGTACCAATAAGAGCTGTGGTCTCAGTAAAGGCCTGGTACTGCTCGGATTTCTGTTGTAGCCATGAAGGTTAATACCTTTTTAACCTTAATAAATATCAGCTAACCCCAGGTATGAAATTTTAGTTGTAAGCAGAACTTCAGGAAATAATTTAAATGAACTCTATAGCCAGTATAAGGCAAAACAATACAAAGAATGGAGATTTGCTGGGTAATTAAGCTTGTGAGAAAGTAATGTGACTGACTAATCTATAATCATATGCTGGGATTAATATTACAAAAGACTGAAGTACATGTTGTGAATTAATGAAAAAAGGTTTTGAAGAGTTTATAATAGCAAAGAGTGTTTGCATATTATAAAAATTAATTAAACATTTATTCTATTTCTTTCTGGTACTCTTTTTCAACCAGGAGTGTTGAACTGAACTTTCAAGAGTTCACTTTAATTAGACTTTTAAAATTATTTTTTCCTTAATATTTTAGAAAATATTTGAAAAACTCTGAAAATAATAGTGAATAATGACCTTTCCATTTTTAAACATTTTGCTATATTTTCTTTTCTTAAAGAAATAGAATGTTATGAAGATAAGTTCCCTGTATACCTTTTCCTAAGGCTATGTTTACCACTATATATAAAGAATTAATTATTATTCTAAATTTCCTGCTCATTTTTGCACATGCATTTTTATCTTTTGATACACATATTTTTATTGATGTCCATAGAGTACTGTTATGTTTTAATACTTAATAAAATTTGGTATCATTCTGTATCATTTTGTAACAGTTTTTCTTCAACATTGCTTTTGAATTTATCCATAGTAACATATATAACTCTAATTTTGGTATTATATATAGTATACATTACTGAGTATACCAAAAATCATGTATGCATTCTACTATTGGTAGCTGTGTAGGTTTCTTTTAATTCTTGCTATGAATAATGATGTCACTACAAACATTGTAATATATACACTTGTGCACAAGAGTAACATTTCTTTATGGCATATGCCTACTACTATAATTGCTAGGTCTGTTGTATGTGCTTCTTCAACTTCATTAAAGTATTGCCAAATTGTTTTCAAAAGTACTTTTGCTATTTTGTGCATATTATAAGAATGTTTCAAATTCAATTTAGAGAAGTTGTTATTGATAGATTGATTTATTCTGTGTAGCTGTTATCTGGAAGTTTTACTGCATATCTTCCTGATTATGACTGAAACTGGATATTTTTTCATATACCTATTTACTCTTTCTCTTCTGTGAAATATTTATTTCTTACTTTTATTTTCTTCCTGTTAAAGCCTTTTTGAAAAATTATTGTTGATGTGTAGGTACCGTTTCATAATCTGAATAATAATCATCTGTTAGTTATAAGTTTTGAAAATATCCTAGTCATTGGCTTAATATTTCTCATGTATTTTCTTATTAAAATGCTTATTTCCATGTCACAATCTTCTTTTTTTTTTTTTTGGTACTGGGGAGTGAACTCAGGGGCACTCCACCACTGAGCTACATCCCCAGCCTTATTTTGTATTTTATTTTAGAGACAGGGTCTCACTGAGTTGCTTAGGGCCTCACTAAGTTGCTGAGGCTGGCTTTGAACTTGCCATCCTCCTTCCTTAGTCTCGCAAGTGCTGGGATTACAGGCGTGCACCACCGTGCCTGGCTACCATGTCACAACCTTTTATTTGTTTTTGACATAAGATTTTTTTCTTAGTTGAGATTTTTTTTTTAACTCCTATGTTATAAAGCTATATTTTTCTATATTTGGTTTTTCATATTTAGGTCCAATCAGTCTGGAATTAGGGGGTAAGTATAATCAAGAATTAGAAGTAGCATTATAGATCAATATGGAAATATTCAGAAAAAGTAAATCCCCATTTACTTTGTAATTTGCATAGGGATGCATTTTCTCTCCTGTCTTCTCCCACATATCTGTCATGCCTCCTCTATTGTATACTATGTCCATGTTGGTGTGAATCTGTTTCACTGTTCTCTGTTTGGTCCTGTTAATCCAGTTGTCATTCTCCACCCCAGTGCCATATTGTTTTAATAATGCTAGTTTCAACATCTTATGGAAGAAATTTTCCTGCATTGTACACTCTACTACGTTTTCAAAATCATCTTCATTACTATTGGATCTCTGACTTTTGAATGAATTTTAGGATTAGATAGATATTCAGCTTCTATGAAAAACCCTTTTTAGAATTACTTGAAATTGACACATTGCTAAAATTTTGCTATCTTTATAATAGGTATTCTTCCCATATATGAACATAGCATAACTTTTCATTACATATAGCTAATATTTTATCATTTTCCTCATATCTGATTATATACATTTTCCCCAAAACCACATTTTCATTACTGTTGTTATTCTTCCTGTTATATATAGATTCTAAAAAATATTGAACTGCTTATTAATTGTATATAGTAGGTCTTTTGTTTTCCTTTACTAATATTTCAACCAGACAATTTGAAAAATTTTCTTTAGTTGTACATGGACACAGTTTATTTATTTATATGTGGTGCTGAGGATTGAACTCAGTGTCTCACATGTGCTAGGCAGGTGCTCTACCACTGAGCCACAACCCCAGCTTCTCAACCAGATGATTTTTGAAGTCTATTTTTTTCTATAGTTTCCATTAGAATTTTCTACTTGTACAGTTATATCTATAGATATGGATAATGACTTCAAATTCATTTACTTCTAATTTTGTTTAATAGTCTTGTATTAGCTGTGATCTTAGTACAATATGAACATAAAGAGTGGAATAAGCATTTTTCGTTTTTTACTTTAATGGTAGTATAATTAAAGTTTTAGTTTTATTTGTGGTATTTGTTTAGGCTCTTGATATATTCTTTATTTGCGTTTGTACTGGTTAATTATATGTGTCAATTTTAGTGGGCAAAGGGATGATCAGATTATTATTTTATGGATCAATGTTTCTGGAAAAGATTGGCATTTGAAATGGTGAACTGAGTAAACTAATCATTCAATCTGCTGTGGGCCTGAATAGAACAAAACTATGGAAGAAGATTAAATTCACTCTGCTTCACTGTTGAGCTGGAACATCAGTCTGCTCATGGCCTCAGTTCTTCTGGTTTTCAAGTCTTCAGACTCACACTGGTGTCTATACCATTTGGCTCTCTTGGTCTTCGGCCTTTGAACTACACTGTTAGCTTTTGAAGGTCTCCAGCTTGCTAACGGCAGGTCATGGAATTTAGTCTCCATAATCAGATAAGACAGTACCTTAAATAAATGTCTGTGTGTTTGTCTATACTATCCAACTCTGTGTATGTATCTACCTCTAATTATATATCAGTCCATCTGTTGCCTATTCTGTTTCCCTAGAGAACTCTCCTTAATTCAGAAGACTTTTATCTTGAATGAGTATATCACAAAATGCTTTTCAGACTTTGCTATATTTGAACAATCTTTGTAACCCAGTAATTAAAGTCTAGCTTCCATGTCTTCAAATCTTTCAAAATGTTTATGAAATGTCCATAAACATCATCAAATTTGTATTATAACACTAACTTCTGGTTTTCTGTCTAGCAGATAATCAAGCAATATTTTAATCTTTATTTTTTATGTCTTAAAATACATATAAAGTATCATACTTTATAGTATGTATAAAATACATAATAAATAGAAGCATATTTATTTCTTTTGTGAGTCTATGCTATTTTAATATGATGAAGATGTGGTATGATAAAACTGGAAAATGTAATAGATAAGTGCTATAATTCTTTAGTCCAAGTTGAAGAAACCCTGCAAGCATTAAATCATAGTCTAAGAATTATATCCCAAATATATTTTGTGAATTTATTTTCCACTAGACATTTATTGACTTCTGAAAGAAGTTAAAATGATATTCCCTTCCTTGTATCATTCTAGAACCACTGTAAGATCACTTGCTTGCTTAAAATTTATATCTTATTTAATTCCATTAATGATTTGAGATAAATTTCAAATTAAACTCTAAAAACAAAAAATAAAATTAAAAACATAGTTTTTCCTATAAATCTGAGAAAAATAGTGGTTTTGAGTGGTTTTGTTTATTGCTGTTGCATCTGATTCAACTGAATATTGTGTTCAGATCATAGAATATTGACAGATAAGGCAAAACAAATCATATTAAATAGGATGTGATTTCATTGTTTTATAAGATAAAGCATACTGTGAAAGAATAATGTAGGAATAGTGACTCACTTAATTTTAGTAATATGTAACAATTCCTGATATTCATAGGGCTAATTTTTATGTTGGGTTATTTCTATTAGAATTGACATGGTATCATTAAAAAAAAGCAATGCAGAAATATCTGGAATGTCCATTTTTAATCTATGTGGTGGCTCAAACCAACGTAGAAATGCCTAGATGATTGGTTTACGATTTAGGATCCTGGGCCTTATTTCCAGAGTTTGAAGTTCATGCAGTCTTGAGCAGGCCTGGAACTCATACACTGCTGGTGGTGTTGGAACCACACTTTCAGAAAGAGTGCCTCAAACTCACATAAAATTCTAGTTCTACTGGGTTTAGGTCAGTATTTCAGACGGTATAAAAAAGCTTTTAAATTTTTTCAGTATTCTGAAAGTAGAATATTACTTATTTCAAAGTACACTAGAAATTTCCATCTAAGACTCATTTTTGATAGTTAAGATTTGACTAGCTAAACTCAATTGCATGTATTAGTAGATCATTTACTATGTTGACAGTGTAGTCTTTTCCTTTCTAGGCTAATATTCCTATTTCTTTACATATTTTCGTGATCTCTGTCACCCCATCACTAGTTTTAGTGGCTCAACATAAATGACTTTTTTGTAGAAGTTGGCTTGTATAGAAGTATTTGTTACTTCAGTTTTAAAAACAACCCTAGGATTTTAAGAAATACTCATTATTTTCTATTATAAGGGACAGGCCCTCCATTTCCAAGATTTATTATGTTTTTGCAATAACTCACTTTAGCCAGGGGCCCAGACTTCACAATCATTCATAAGAAAGTAATTTCCATTGTTGTCCTTGCTAAGCATGTCAGTGACTTTGACACATGTAGTATTGGCCTTTGAGTGGTCATCCTGAAATAATGAATCAGAAATAATAGGTATTTTAGTCATGGATTGAATTCAGCCCTTCAAGGTTATAAACTGGTTACTTAAGGATATTCCAGCCTTTGTTGGGTGAATGAAAATATTTCAGATTTATCTTGAGTGTATACCCTTGGACATTTCTGATTTCTTTTAAGATCATATAGAGAATATTTATGTTACCTAAGGTTTATTGGTGCTGTTCTCTTTAATATTGTAATGAAAACTGATGAAACTTCTGAAAATATTGAAAGTTTATACCTTTGTTTCATTAAATATAGCAGATACAGTGTATCATAGCTCAGATACATGCATTCCTGATTTGTTGCTGTTTCAGGAGGAAGACATTTATTTTCGTAAGAAATGTAATATTATAAGAATTGGATAGCTTGTAAGGATGTGTACAAAAATTGATAAGACTTGCAAAACATTGGTTTATTGGCCTGGTTGATAACTTTTGCTAGAAAACTTCAGAACAGGAGCAGAGACTTAGTTCTCAGCTTGGAATATTTTTTATATTGTGTTATTTGTTTTCTGTTATTTATTTTATATTGTGTTTTTTATATTGTGTTATTTATTTATTGTGTTATGTTATTTATTTTTTATATTGTGTTATTTATTTTTATTTATTTATTGACCATAGATGCTTAGCTAAATTGGTTGTAGACAGGGAAAAGATAAATAAAAAGAGAAAAAATTTTATTATAGTACTTATGCTTTAAGTTTTCTGCCACCGTAGAGTCTTTTGAATTTTACTGCTTATTAAGTCACAAAAAGGTGATAGCAGCTTTCTCATAGCTCATTATTTTGAAAGTGAGGAACCTAAAAAAATGCTGTTGCTACTAACATTCTAAGCCCCTCCCCTAGAGAGATATTGAAGATCTTCAATTCTAAACTTTCCAAAAATATTAAATTTAATTCTTATATTAAAATAAAATTTCTAGAATATATAGGGAGGGTTGATATTTACTTCATCTTTAATAACTTTTCTTCCTTGTATTAAAAGTACACTCATAGTGATTATTCTTCAACTTTACAATTTTGGGGTAGTTCATTTCCCAATGTTGCTGTAATTTTTAATACTTGTTCATAAAAGGAGAAAGTAAAGGAGGTAGGGTAATCTGTTACAACTCTCATTCTGACCCAGTGGACATTGATAGTTGTGCTCACCACTATCATCCTTGTGCTCCTTTCCTCACAGTACACCTTGCTTCAGGAGGAACTGAGCCAATGTAAGCTCTAGGTGTGGGCTTGGAATTTGGGAGAAAATTCCAAAGTCAACACCATCTTTCCCAACCCTAATTGTTTCATGGGGACAAGTAAGTGCCAGGTGACCCACTTAAGAAGACCAATGTTGGCAGTAGTTGGTAATAGTATTAGTACTATCACCACCACCACCACAACCACCACCGCTACCGCCACCACTTACTACTATCCTACTTTGTGGATAGCTCTGCCTGTATTCTCAATGGGAGCGCTCTCAGAACTAATTCATTTGTTGGGTTCCTGGCTGCCATCCTAACACCCAAAGGAGAACTAGCTTTACTGGAAATTACAGAGAAAAACATTCCTAACCACAAATGCTGTAAGTGCATTTAAAAAATAAAATTGTTTTCTGTTGGAAGTAGGCAGTGTGGAGGGACAGAGGGTTGAGGAGAGGTGTGAGTAGATGGAAGAATATCATAGATAAGAATGTATATCTGCATGTCTTCCCAGAAATTTACAAAGTAAAAATGGGAATGTGCCATTTGGGGATTTAATTCAGGTATCAGTATGAACCCAATCATCTGCAAATGTTTGATAAAATTTCTTCTGTTCTCCTCCCCATCAAAGATACCTGCTTTTCCAACTGAAAGACTTCAAAATGACTATGTGGTTCACTGGATGTAAAGTCAAAACCAAGCCTTCTGAAGCTGAAGGGTTTGTTGCCTAAAATGATCTTCTTTTCATTATACAGTCTTGTAAAATTTGCATTTTTTGTGCCTCATGATAGAATTGGTCTTCTCACCTTTTTCCCAGAAGATCTTAGAATCTGAGAAACCATTTTCTCCCCAATTCCAATTTATTACAAGTATGTTCCAAAAATTAAAATTCAAAGCAAGTTTAAAATGTGAAATACATTTTGATCTACTCATTTTTTCCCTGAAAAAGAAGAAAGAGAAAGAAAATATAGATACTCCTTCACATATTTTACTACTATTGCATACCTTAATAGGCAACATTATAAAACAATGCTCTTGAAGAGAGAACATCTCAAAGAATATCTGCTTGGGACTTCATGGGAGGAAGGTGAGATGACAGAATTGGTGATGTGTGACTCCAAACTGCAGTGACAGAGACAATAATTACAGCAAGTTGCCTGGAGTGATATGAAGGTGAATTGGAATTTTCCAAGACTGAATCAAGAGGCATTTGCAAAAGATTTAGTTGGAGTGAAATGTTATTTTAGCTGCATATTCTGATCATACATGACTTAACAAGTATGAATTTCAAGAGGACAATAAAGAAGAAATTATAGTAATCATGGTAGGAAATGATTAAAGGATTGGAGAAAGTTTCAGCAAAGAGGAAAGTGAAGATTAAGTAGAAATTCTAACAGTCTGGATGACAAGTTGATAAGCACATTTCCAGATGAGAAATGTAGAAGGAAGAAAAGAATGACTTCAACAATTTTGTTCAAGAGCCAATGTTAGATTTGTATTAGAAAGAATGAAAGTAGAATTTTAGCAGACAAGTTTTCTGATGGAGGAGAATGTTTGCCCAAGTTTTTTGTGAACCTTTCATGAACTTTTTCTTCCTTAGGTATCTATTGGTGGGTGGTCTAAGGCTTTTGTATCTAACCTTTCTTTCAGTGTTGAAGGAAATAAGTTGAAAATTCA
The DNA here is from genome assembly GCA_020662805.1 of Glaucomys volans. Classification (NCBI taxonomy): domain Eukaryota; kingdom Metazoa; phylum Chordata; class Mammalia; order Rodentia; family Sciuridae; genus Glaucomys; species Glaucomys volans. The sequence continues at coordinate 491,375 of JAJEJO010000386.1, read as the reverse complement.
GGGACAAGATGTATGTTATTTTTTTTTCTGATTTTATTTTTATTTTTATTTTTTTAAATTTTTTTATTTTCTTATTGATTCATTGAACACAAATAGAGTACAGCTATTGTTTCACTGGTTGTACACAAAGTAGAGTCACATCATCTGTGCGTTCATGCATGTACACAGGGCAATGGTATCTGTCACAATTTCTGTTATTATTTTTAGCCCACCCCGACCCCGCCCCTCCCTTCCTTCTATGCTATCTGTCCTTCCTCCACTCTTGCCACCCTTCCCCCCCGCATTATGCATCATCATTCATTTATCAGAGAGACCATTCGGCCTTTGGATTTTTGGAATTGGCTGATCTCACTTAGCATAACAGTTTCGAACATCATCCATTTACCTACAAATGCCATAATTTTATTCTTCTTTATGTCTGAGTAATATTCCATTGTGTATATATACCACAGTTTCTTTATCCATTCATCTACTGAAGGGCATCTAGGTTGATTCCATAATCTAGCTATTGTGAATTGAGCAGATATGAACATTGATGTGGCTGCATCACTGTAGTAATCTGATTTTAAGTCCTTTGGGTATAGGCCAAGGATTGGGATGGCTGGGTCAAATGGTGGATCCATTCCAAGTTTTCTAAGGAGTCTCCACACTGCTTTCCAGAGTGGCTGCACCAACTTGCAGTCCCACCAGCAATGAATGAGTGTA
>JAJEJO010000386.1:397043-485670 GCA_020662805.1 Glaucomys volans | reverse complement strand
GGTCTGAAATTTTCTTTCCTTGATGTGTCCTTCTCTGGTTTTGGTATCAGGGTGATATTAGCTTCATAGAATGAGTTTGGAAGGGTTCCCTCTTCCTCTATTTTGTGAAATACTTCGAGGAGTATTGGACTGTGTTCTTCTTTGAAGGTCTTGTAGAACTCGGCTGTGAATCCATCTGGTCCTGGACTTTTCTTTGTTGGTAGGCTTTTGATGACTTCCTCTATTTCATTGCTTGAAATTGATCTATTTAAGTTGTGTATGTCCTCCAGATTCAGTTTGGGTGGCTCATATGCCTCTAGGAACCTGTTGATGTCTTCCATGTTTTCTGTTTTGTTGGAGTATAAATTTTCAAAGTAGCTTCTTATTATGTTTTGTATTTCGATTGTGTCTGTTGTCATATTTCCCTTTCCTTCACGAATTTTAGTAATTTGGAGTTTTTCCTTTTCTTCATTAGAGTGGCTAAGGGTTTATCAATTTTGTTTATTTTTTCAAAGAACCAACTTTTTGTTTCGTCAATTTTTTGAATTGTTTCTTTTGTTTCAATTTTGTTGATTTCAGGTCTGATTTTGATTATTTCCTGTCTTCTACTAATTTGGTGATGATCTGTTGCTCTTTTTCTAGGGCTTTGAGCTGTAATGTGAGGTCATTGATTTGTTGACTTTTCATTCTTTTATTAAATGCACTCCATGCAATGAATTTTCCTCTTAGCACTGCTTTCATAGTTTCCCAGAGATTTTGATATGTTGTATCTTTGTTCTTGTTGACCTCTAAGAATCTTTTAATTTCCCCCCTAATGTCTTCTGTTATCCATGTATCATTCAATCGCATATTATTTAATCTCCAGGTCTTGTAGTAGTTTCTGTTTCCAACTTTATCATTTATATCTAATTTCATTCCATTATGATCTGATAGTATACAAGGTAGTATCTCTATGTTTTTGTATTTGCTAAGAGTAGCTTTGTGGCATAACATATGGTCTATTTTAGAGAAGGAACCATGAGCTGCTGAGAAGAAAGTGTATTCGCTTTTTGATGGAGGGAATATTCTATATATGTCTGTTAAGTCCAAATTAGCGATTGTGTCATTGAGTCCTATGGTTTCATTGTTCAATTTTTGCTTGGAGGATCTGTCCAATGGTGAGAGAGGAGTGTTAAAGTCTCTGAGTACTATTGTGTTTTGTTCTATTTGATTCCTGAAATTGAGAAGGATCTGATTGACATACATGGATACACCATTGTTTGGTGCATAAATATTTATGATTGTTATGTCTTGCTGAGTTATGCTTCCTTTAAGCAGTATGAAATGTCCTTTTTTATCCCTTCTGACTAACTTTATCTGAAATGAGGATGGAAACTCCTGCTTTTTTACTCAGTCCATGTGCATGGTATGTTTTTTCCAAACCTTTCACCTTTAGTCTATGGGCATGTTTTTCTATGAGGTGAGTCTCTTGAAGGCAATATATTGTTGGGTCTTTCTTTTAATCCAATCTGCTGGTCTGTGTCTTTTCATTGATGAGTTTAGGCCATTTACATTCAGGGTTATTATTGAGATATGACTTGTATTTCCTGCCATTTTAGCTTTTTGGGGGTCTTTAGTTTAACTTTTTTTCTCCTTTGATTGACACTTTCTTTAGGATAATTCCTCCCCATGTTGACTGAGATTGTTGTTTTTTGTATCTTCCTCTTCGAATATTTTGTTGAGAATATTCTGTAGGGCAGGCTTTCTCTTTGTGAATTCTTTAAGTTTTTGTTTATCATGGAAGGATTTTATTTCGTCATCAAATCTGAAGGTAAGTTTTGCTGGGTATAAGATTCTTGGTTGGCATCTGTTTTCTTTCAGAGCTTGAAATATGTTGTTCCAGGCCCTTCTTGCTTTTAGGGTCTGGGCTGAGAAATCTGCTGATATCCGTATTGGTTTCCCCCTATAGGTAATCTGATGCTTTTCTCTCGCAGCCTTTAAAATTCTATCTTTGTTTTGTATGTTAGGTATTTTCATTATAATGTGCCTTGGTGTGGATCTGTTGTAATTCTGTGTGTTTGGTGTCCTGTAAGCCTCTTGTAATTGATTTTCCATCTCATTCATCATATTTGGGAAATTTTCTGATATTATTTCATTGAACAGATTATTCGTATCCTTGGTTTGTATCTCTGTGCCTTCCTCAATCCCAGTAACTCTTAAATTTGTTTTTTTCATGATGTCCCATATTTCTTCGAGGTTTCGTTCATGATTCCTAACCATCTTCTCTGTTTGTTTGACTTTGTTTTCAAGATTAAATATTTTGTCTTCATTGTCTGAGGTTCTGTCTTCCAGGTGATCTATTCTGTTAATTATGCTTTCTATTGAGTTTTTCACTTGGTTGATTGTTTCCTTCATTTCCTTGTTTCCTTCAAGGATTTCTGTTTGTTTTTTTCTCAGAACTTCTATCTCTTTATTGAAATGATTTTTTGCTTCCTGTAATTGCTCTATTAGCTGATTATTCATAGCCTGAATCTGTTCTCTCGTCACATCATTCTCTTCTCGGATCATTTTAATTATGAACATTCTGAACTCCATTTCTGTCATTCCTTCTACCATGCTGTCTTTGGGTTCCCTTGATGTATCATCTAGGGACAAAGTGTTTCGGACACTTTCTTCCCGTGTTTTCTCATTTTGCTCGTGTATCTTCCCCTCTAGTCGTGCAAATCAGAGGGATTGCAATTTCCGTGTAAAGACTTAAGGTGTCCCTGTAGATTTCCAGTAACTCACTCGATGTTTGAGAGGTGCTTGATCAAGTGGTGACCCAAGATAGCTGCTGTCCCACTACCTCCAGGTTGGGAATAATCAATGCTTCTGGGCAGAGGCAACCAGGAGAAGCAGAACCGTGGCCCAGCCTGAAGGCCTGAGCTCAGCTCTGAGGACTCAGGCAGCTGAAGATGGCCTCTCTCCTCCAGGGAGGCTGCAGAATGGCTCTGAAGGGCCCAAATCCCCCTCTGGAGCCGGCATCCAGCTCCGCTCCCGGCCAGATCTCACCCGGAGCTGCAGTGCCATGTCTCCGCTGGAAAGCCTGAGCTCAGCTTCGAGGGCTCAGGCAGCTGAAGATGGCCTCTCTCCGCCAGGGAAGCTGCAGAATGGCGCCAAAGGGCCCAAACTCCCCTCTGGAGCTGACAAGCAGCTCCGCTCCCGGCCAGATCTCACCCGGAGCCGCAGCGCTGTGTCCCCGCAGGAAGGCCTGAGCTTAGCTCCGAGGGCTCCTGTATGTTATTTTTGAAGTTAGACCTAGTGTCTTCCATATTTTGCTTGTTGTGTGAAGTAAATTTTATCTCAGGAGATAAAAAATGGCTATATACAAATAGACCAGATTATCTTATGATTTCTGTTTATGGAAAATAACTTTTCCTCATTTGCTGGTCAGATTTACTGTGCCAAAACTGAAAAATCACTAGATTTTTGTGTCTGAAGATTCAGATTCAAGTGTAGCTTTGTGTGATTTTGAGCAAGACTCTTCTTTAGGCAGAAGTATATATATAACTTATATTTAACTTATATATAACTTCTTTAGGCAGAAGGATTTGGTAATAAGCACACCTGGCAGGATAGGCGGAGGAGTAGAATGGAGGAGATTGTACTTATGTTTTGTTTTATTTTTTTTTTGTTCTGGTGTACTTTCACCAATTTCTCTTTGAGGAAACTACAGACATTGTTAGCTAATGGTAAAGCATGGTCAGGACTATAATAAAGTGGTTTCCAAACCCCTAGGTCAAACAGTGCAGTTGATACTTGACTTAAGGTGGTTATTGACTTGTGGAAATACAAGCTTAATTTTGCCAGAAATTCCATTTGGTTTTGGGTTCAGTTTTTCATAGTCCTGGGATCTTATACATTTTTGGCAAGAAGTCTACCACAGAGCTATACTTCAGCCTTTCGGTTTTGTTTTTAAGGAGAAGACTTAAATTTTGATTGTCTTTGGTGACTTTTCCCATTTATACATATAAGTAATGAAAATAAAACAATAACAACAACAAGAACAACAAAGCAAACTTTGCTACATTAGCTTGTGCCAAACAAAATAGGTCTCTGAACCAATCTGGCCTTGGGCTAAGGTTTATATGTTCTACTTTCATCTTTTTCTTAGATATTTATTGAACTCCTGATAATCTACCTAGCATTGTACTAGACTTTGTTGAAATGCTGATCAGGGACGGGGAGTTCCTAATTTCCTATCTTTTAAAATTTTGCATGTAATTTGAAAAAAATTATAATTCATTGGGTTAAAGGTTTCTATCAGTATGCATGTTATTGAAGCATAGGAAGTATTGTATGTTATTAATCTATAAAGGGTTATGGATATATAAAAGTGAAAGGTGATGAAATATTATAATTTTTTTCAAAACAAAATCATTACCTGTGTATTTAATCAAGGTATTTTTTATATCTTTATGTATTTTTTTATGTAGTACTGAGGATCATACCCAGTGCCTCCCATGTGCAAGGCAAGTGGTGTATCACTGAAACACAACCCCAGCCCAAGATATTGTATATTTTAATAGTATATTTCTATCCTCATGGCCAGCACGGTTAACTACTGATGATATATTTTATATTAGAAAATTATGGGTGCTTAAAATTCTTCATTATGTATATGACTCATGTTTTTAATTTTTGCTCCTTATTTTTATTTTCCCTCCTTTTCTTTGTTAAAAAAATTTTTTGTTGTTTATGAAACTTTATTTATTTAAATGTGGTATTTATTTAAATGCAGTACCTCACACATGCTAGACAAGTGCTCTGTGACTGAACCACAACCCCAGCCCCCTGTTCTTTTTTTTTTAAAAATTTATGCACTATAATATATGATAGTGGGATTCATTATGCTATATTTCTTCAGGCACATAACATAATGTTATGAATCTCATTCTGCAGTACCTTCCCTGTCCCTTTCCTATCCCCCTCTCTCGTCTACTGATCTCCTGCCTATTATTATCATCATTCCTTAATTAGTACATTATAATTTTATATTTATAGGCAGAATTCATACATGGATATAGTGTAAATTGGTGTATTTTGTTCCTCAGTACTTCCCATGCCCTCACCAACTCCCTTTATTTTTCTTTAATCGCCTTCCTCTCTACTCTGTTGGTCTCTCATTTATTTTTGTGAGATCTCATTTTAAAATCTTTTTCCCCATTTCTCTAGCTTCTGCATATGAAAGAAAACATTCTACCCTTGCCTTTTTGAGTCTGGAATGGTATTCTTTAGTTCTTTCCATTTACCAGCAAATGATATAATTTTATTTTTTTATGGCTAAGTAAAACTCAAAATTGTGTATATATACTATATTATCTTTATCTTTTTGTCTATTGAGTGACACTGGGCTGGTTCCATAACTTGACTATTGTGAATTGCACTGTTAAAGACATTGATATGCATATATCACTGTAATATGCTGATTTTAGGTCTTTTGGATAAATAATAGGAAGTGGGATAACTGGATCACATGGTGTTTAAATTCCTAGTCTTTTAAGGATTCTCCACAATGCTTTCCAAAGTAGTTGTACTAATTTTCAATCCCACCAACAGTGAATCCATGTACCTTTTCTTTCACATCCTTGTTGTGATTATTATTATTATTTGTATTCTTGATTATTGCCATTCTAATTGGAGTGAGATGAAATGTCAGTATAGTTTTGATTTGCATTTTCCTGATTGTTAGGGATGTTGAGCATTTTTTTTCATATATTTGTTGTCCATTTGTATTTCTTCTTATTGAAATTTGTTTAGGTTATTTGCCCATTTATTGATGGGTTTATTAGTGGGTTTTTTTGGTGGTGTTTTTTGAGTTAGTTTGATGCCATCCACTTATTTATTCATGACTTCAAAATTATAGGAGAAAAAAATCATATCACTCTGTTTAAAAATTTTCACTTTTAATTCTATTAAAGTTTAATTTAATAAGGTCCAATATTGCAGCTCTTCCAACATGAGCTTCCAGTCTGTCTGACTCTTGTGACCCCTACTTACCAGTGAGTATGCTGAGAGGACACCAGGTCAGAGCATCTGCTTCTCCTCTGTTCTTTTCAGTGCCCTGCTCATGCTCTTTTCACCTCTTGGATTTCCTCCCCTCCCTTACTTCAACTAATATTTTTTAGTTCTACTTCAGAATGCGCCTTCTTCCATGCTTCCATAATTTGCTTTTCCTCCTCTACATCATATTTTTACCTTCACACATAAAAGGAACTAGAGCTAGGTGCAATGGTGCAGGCCTGTAATCCCAGCTGCTGGGGAGGCTGAGGCAGGTGGATCACAAATTCAAAGCCAGCCTCAGCAGAAGCAAGGTACTAAGCAACTCAGTGAGACCCTGTCTTTAAATAAAATGTGAAATAGGGCTGGGGATGTGGCTCAGTGGTCAAGTGCCCCTGAGTTCAATCCCTGGTATGCCCCCACTGAAACAAAGAGAATGAAGTACAATCTCACTGCTATTCTCAAACACAGGAATTAAGAGCTCTGGTCCTGGAATCAAACTTTTGAGTTCTTGTTCACATCTACTTGCTCTATCACTTCAGAAAAGTTAGATAATTCTCTTTGCCTCAGCTTTACTCACCTGAAAAAATGGAAATTATTATTGCCTACTTAATGGTGTCATTGACTAGATAGACTGCAGGAAGATATATAAAGCACATAGGGCAGTGTCTGGGACATGTTGAGTGTTTAGTAAGTACTACCATTATACATCATCAAAGTTATAAATATTTTATTGTTATTTGAATGATTTTCTCCCACAAGTCAACTCATATACCAACAAAGGAAAATACAGAAAAAAAGAAAAAGAAGAAAATTCCTTATCAACAATATAAACTAATTGAGTAGAGACTTACTGAGTTGGTAAATCAAGGTATTCTTCCTTTCATCTTTGGATTGGGTTTTAAGGCAATAAACAGAACAATTCAAAGCTATTTTCTGTCCTGTTTAGATACACATGACAGTAGAGTGTATTTTGATGATTGTATATCCCTGGAGTATAACATATTCTAATTAGTATCCCATTCTTGTAGTTGTACATGATGTGGAATTGCACTGGTTGTGTATTCATACACGACATAGAAAAGTTATGTCTGATTCATTCTACTGTCTTTACTATTCCCCCTCCCTTCCCTTCATTCCCCTTGGGCTAATCCAGTGAACTTCTATTCTTCACTCCCCACATCCTTATTGTGTATTAACATCCCCACATCAGAGAGAACATTTGGCCTTCGGTTTTTGGTATTGATTTATTTTACTTAGCATGATAATCTGTAGTTCTATTCATTTACTAGCAAATGCCATAATTTCATTCTTCTTTATGGCTGAGTAATATTCTACAGTGTATATATACCACATTTTCTTTATCCATTCATCTGTTGAAGAGCACCTACCTAGATTGGTTCCATAGTTTAGCTATTGTGAATTTAGCTACCGTAAACATTGATGTGGCTGTGTCACATTGATGTATGCTGATTTTAATTCTTTTGGATCTTTGCTGAGGAGTAGGATAACTGGGTCAAATGGTGGTATCATTCCAAGTTTTCTGAGGAATATTCATACTGTTTTCCATAGTGGTTGCAGCAATTCGCAGCCCCATAAGCAATGTATGAGTAAACCTTTTCCCCCACATCCTCAGCAACTTTTATTTTTACCTGTATTCTTTATAATTGCCTGACTGGAGTGAGATGAAATCTCAGTGTAATTTTAATTTGCATTTCTCTAATTGCTAGTGATGTTGAACATTTTCTCATATTTTTTGGACCATTTTAATTTCTTCTTCTGTGAAGTATCTGTCCTGTTCCATTGCCCAATTATTGATTGGGTTATTTGATTTTTTTTCTTTTTTTGGTGTTAAGTGTTTGAAGTCTTTTTATGTCCTGGATATTAATGCTCTATCTGAGGTGCCGATGGGAAAGATTTTCTCCCCTTCTGTAGGCTCTCTCTTCACATTCTTAATTGTTTTCTTTGCTGCAAAGAAACTCAAAGCTAATTTTGATTAGTTTTCTCTGGAGTTTTAAGTTTCATTAAAGAAATCTTAGTGTACAGATGGATACTTTTTTATCAACACCAAGTTTTCAGGCCCATAAAGTAAAGGTAAAATCTGTAATCTTCCCCCAAAGCTTTGTATGCTTTTTCTTCTTATTTAAATTCCACTAATTGCAATTTTTTTCTTTTTATTTATCTTTTAATACTGGGGATTGGTCTCAGGGCCTTGTACATGCCCAGAACAGGCTGTTCCACTGAACTACACTTTGACTTTGACTTGCCTTTTAAATAGTGACTTAGCCTGTCTAGTTAATTGTATTTTTCAGGAATACAAAGACATTTTGTAATGATTGCCTGAATGACTTGATTTGAAAACCAAAATGAGAACATGTTGAAGTGTTCACTTCATTTCAAAATGTGACTTCTAGTTGACACTGGAGAAATGTGCAGTATGGAATATATTTGCTTAGATTGAAGCAATGGTCCTTAGTTTGTATAGTTCAGTATTAAAGGAATACCTTTTCTGAGGAAATTCAGGCAATCTGTAATTATATCCAATTCTCTTATGTATTTAGAACCACAGGAATTTTCTGAATCAGAGACTATGGACATCATGGTAGATTCTAAATTTCATTTTTATTCTTTTATCAAACTGGTCTTTTTACTCCTCTGCCCCTGAGGTGCTCTGCAGTTGGAAAGACTTGAGCCTGCACAGCTGCACAAGCTGCTTTGTTCTTGGCTGAGTGAGGTAACATTTTTTATTGAGGGGTTTGGGATAAAAAATGCTGGAAATCCAAGTCAACCTAGTATAAGTAAACATGTCAAGGGATGGAGTAGGTAATTTGGAGGATAGGTTATCAATTCACAAAACTGGGAAGTCCAGGGGTAAAATTGACCTGAGAAGCTCCTGATGCTCCAGTTGCATTGTCGCATTTACCTCCTTTCCCTCTTTGCCCCATCTTTGATTCTCAGCTATGCTTCTCTGTGCATTTTACTCCTTCTGTGTATAAGTAGCAAGATTCAGAGGGACATGTGGCAGATATTTCCATATATTTATCCTCTTAGATAGTTTCCCCAGAATATAGACATCTCTTTCTCTTAACATTTTCAATGTTCCAGAGGTTTACTTGCCTTGATTTTGCTTTAGATTAGCCACTGTGGATATAGGTTCAGAGATCTTTGATTTGCTGTGCCTTTGGCAGAATTAGAAAAGGGGTACTGAAGATCCTACCAGAATACATGGAGTTGGGTAGAAGATGTGAAGGAGACTGCACAGACATCAACAGCAGATGTTCCATTGTGTTCACAAATCTAACAAGGATTGTCCTTTAACTTTTGTATTTCTCTCCTTTTTCAACCTATTCCCACTGTGTATAACAATTATAATTCTTTGTGGTTGGGTTTTAAACATCATTTTATTCATTTATGTATGTATTAAAACATCTGTGTTTTTGTGATTGCAGAATTAACACAAAATTGAACAAAAATTACTTGCTTTTTAATGGAAAATATATGCCATATTGTAAAGTGGAATTAACCTTCTAGATCAGGGTTCCCATACTTGACTTAGCATAATGATTTTCCATAAGGGAAACAGAGAGAGGGAGGGAGGGAAGGAGGGAGGGAGAGAGAAAAAGAGTCAGAAACAGACAGACATCTGATTCAGTATGTTGAATTGAAGACAGGCTATGAATGGTTATGGAGGATTTTATGGTTGTTGCAATGTGTTAGTCAACTTCCTGTCACTGTGACAAAACACCTGAGAAAAATAGTCTAAAGGAGAAAAGGTTTATTTTGGTTTTTATGTATTCACAGGTTTAAGTTAAAGGTTGGCTCTAGTACATTGATCCTAAGGCAAGGAGGAACATGATGGTGTCGGGAGTATGTGGTAAGGGAGGCTGCTTACCTTGCTGCAGCTGGGAATCAGAGAGAAGAGACTGGGGACAAGATACACTATCCCAGAGCATGCTCCAAAGGACCTAGTCCCTTCAACAAGGTTCCACCTCCTACAGTTCCACCATCTTCCAAACTCCATTCATCTATGAATTTATCAATGAATTATCTTTCATGATTAGTAATTTCCCCAAAGTCTTTAAACATTACTGCCTTGGAATCAAGCCTTCAATATGAGACTTTGGGGACATTTCAGATCTAAATCATAAAGAGTTCCACTCTCGGCCCCCAAAGGGTCATACCCATCTCACAATGTAGAATACATTTCATCTCTAGAGACCCCATAGTCTTAGCAGTTTCAGCATTTCTCAGAAGTCGGAATCCAATGTATTCTTTGAGATCTAGCTCAAACTCTTAGCTGTGAACACCTGTAACATTCAAAAAGCAAGTTACATGCCTTCAGTGTAGAATGGCACAGTGTAAACTTTCCCATTTCAAGACTCTCCTCAGTTGGGGGAATAGAATGAAAGGATTGGACCCATGCAAACTGAAACCCAGCTGGGCAAACATTAAACTCTGTTGCTCCACATCTGGCATAGTGGTAAGATATAAGCTTCAAAGGACTTGGACAGCTCTGTCCCTATGGCCTTGCCAACTATAGCCCACATGACCTCCCAGTTGGGATGGCTATGCTTACCACCTGCAGCTTTCCTTGGCAATATCCATACTCCTGCTATCTCTAAATTCCAGAGGTCTCCATTGCTTCAGCTTCACTTCCACAACTTCATTCCTTGCTCTTTCAGGGTTTTGTCATAGAGATTTGGACCCTGACCTATTGCTTGGCCTCCTAGACCTTCCTTTGAAATCTTGATTGAAGCATCCATAACCCCATATTCTCTGCAATCTGCTTGCCTACTAAACCAGCACCATGTTGATGATACCCAGGTCCACATGTATAGTAGCTAGGAGTTTGTACCCTTCTTTCAGTAGTCTCCAATTGCCTGAATAGATGGACAATATGAAATGATTTCTGGGAAAGCAAATTCCTAGATGGCCCTATGGTAGCAGGGTGCTCTTTCTTTCTTTTCTTAAAGCAAAGTCTTTAAAACCAGTTTACCCTTTTTTACCCTTGAGCCTGCAGAGGGTAGGGTCTAGCCAATTACTGAGATACCTTCCAGGTATTTTTCCTGTGGTCCCATTACAAAGAATTTGGCTTTTTAAAAAATTTCACTAAATCATCAGCAATCACAAGTTGGTGGTGTCAACATTACATAGCCAAGGAGTAGAGAGCTGTGGTCACCAGAGACAAAACATAAACCCTAAAGGCATGCCCACATTAACACACTTCTTCCAGCCACTTACTACCTGTCTACAGTTACCACTCAATCCATTCACGTCAATTATTCCACTGATTAGATTAGAGTTCTCGCAATAGTTTCACCTTTGAAAATTCTTGTATTATCTCACACACGAGCTTTTGGGTGACACCTCATTTTCAAACCATAACAAATTTACTCTTCTCTTTCCCTTTCCCTTTTCATACAAGGTAAGTGCAGGTAAGGCCAGAGGCCCTATGCATATTTACATGGTTAGGTAACACACCTTGATTCTCAAGGTCATATTTATTTTTCATTTTGACTAGTGTTTTGGTTTTCACTCTTAGAAAAATATTGCTCTTTGTATATTTGATGATTTCTTTATTTAGTACTCACATAGTACCCTTACATAAGGAAACAGTTTTTAAGACTATTCCCAAAAGGCAAACTTATGACTAAGAATATAATTGGATTCAGTGTTCCTTATACATTAACTAGTTTGCAAAACTAGAAATCAAAACACACTTAAAAATGTATGATTCTTAAAAATATGTCAGGGATAGAGAAAGGAAAATATTTCCTGCTTCTGATAATGAGAAGACACCTTGAGGGGGTTATAAAAAAGTTTGCAGATAGTCCCTTAGAGTTTTCTAAGAACTGATGCAACTCTCTGCTTGGTTGAAAAGACTTCTACCTAGGAACAGCAGAGTACATTAGATGCATTTTGTAAACTTTTCTAGCATTTTGCTTACATGTCAAACAAACCCAGCTGAAAACTTAAAACTGATGAAAAAAGTAAAGATGGCCATATAAATATGTTGAAAGTGTGTTCCATCTTTAAAGAACTTTCTAGTATTTAAGACAATTATGTCAACTGACTCTCTACTGATCTTCACATCGTGGGTCTCATGGAAATGCCAAGGGTGGAGCAATTTGAATTAAGTTAAGGTAGGAAGTCAAGAACATAAAAAGCAAGGACTAAATCAAAAGGAGATAGAACAAACTACTTAAAGTCTCAACCCAAAGGAGAGGCTAAGGAGAAGACATTGATATTTCACTCTTGGCAAAAAACACCTTGGTTGGAATCTTTGAAACAGGGAGAACACTAGACTTTCCTCTCACAAATGGAACAGGGCTGATAGGCAGGTCTGAGGACCCACTTGGCTCCTAGTGTGGGGCCTAGGGATCAAATACATGCAAGTCTTTTTTCTCCTCTTGGTCCAGACCTTCAGGTCCATCTGTAAATGTCCTATCTACCTGTTTCTGCAGAAGCTTTTGATGTTCTACTTCTGCATACAATAAAATGTAATGAAGAAAACTAATTTTACAGTTAAAATACTGTTCTATATTGTTGGTAATCAGGTAGATATGTTCCTTAGAGAGTGATTTACTACAATTATGTCTTTGAAAAAGACATTTGCTCTTATAAGCTGATTGACTCATACCATTATAGGTGAGCATCTTATCCTGATAAAGATGGTAATAATTTATTTAGCTAAGCAAAGTTGTTGATTAAATATAGCTAAATGTTTGGCATTTAGGTCAAGTAACTTTATTGGTATCTGAATAAATTGAAAATGAATATGAGTTTTTTTTTTTTACCAGTTTTATTAGCTAAAACCACATGGTTATTTTTAATCTAAGTGTAATTAATGAATTCTCACTTTCTGAAAATTACTTTCAAATTCCTGAAGATATAAATAAATTGTGCTCTTTAAGTTTTCATCACTGTTTTCTTATAAATACTATTAGTTTTAGAATATAAACATGAAGCCATCACCCATGGAAGTAAGGCAGTGACTATTTAAAGCATTTGTACATAGCTGCCTGAAAGGATAATTAGAAGATTATAATGGTACTACTTTGCAATAGCTAATTAAAAAAAATCTATTGCTCCCAAGTCTAATTATTTGAGTAATGATAACTTACTAGCAAATGTGAAACTTCCATTTTACCAACCCCATTGAAGAAAAAAAGGTAAATATGTTAATGACATTCTCTACAAAAACACAAAGCATGGCACAAGACCAATCTTTTCATTTTCTTCTCTGTATTCTTGGCTCAGTCTCCCTTTCATGTGGACTGTAAACTACCTACACATGTAACATTCATCTGATTTCACTCTGTTTGCTTTCTTTGTTTTATGCTTCTTCCTTTGGCATGAAGGAAATAATTTTCTAGCTCTTTTCTACCTTTTGTGAGCTTCTGAATGAAGGCTTTTGTAATTAGACTTCATAGCCTTAACAAACATTTCATAACCTGCCAGTAAAATGTCACTTCTCTGTGCCTGGACATAATTAAATGAATAAGTATCAGTCTGGAAATCCATCCACAAAATAAGATAATTTAAGGGTGTTATTAATTAAGGGCTGCTTTGATTTTGGAATTCTACACAGTAATGAGCTCTGTATCTTGTAGACAAAATCTCTCTTACTTTCATCATTCCCATTACTTGTCCTATTAAAACTGTTAAATATACAATATTAATGAAAATTTTATTTGTTACTATTTTCCTGCATGATTAATGACCTGAGAGAATTTTGTTAAGATATCAACAAATTGGATATTGGGCAAATGAATGTTTTCCTTTGAGACTATAAAACCATACCAGAGTTAAAACTGATAATACATAAAAACTGTATAATGAACTCTATTTTGGGGCCATTGATTCCAAAAGAACAGGAAGGATTGAATTTTGGAGTATAATAATAGTTTGGTAAGGGGTCTTTTGAGCTGAAAACAAAGGAGAAGGAGGACAACTGGTTGTGTGTACATCTTTTAAGTTGTATTTGAAGTCTGGGAATAATAGAGGATAAGCAATGACTCAGAAGTCAGCCTAATAATGTCAAACATTAGCTGAGTTCCTATTTTGTTCCAGGAACTGTAGTAAGTGCTTCATGACTATCATCTTAATTATTCTTCTGATCCTGTGAAATAGGGTGGCCCCCATGAGAAAACTGAGGCACGTAGACTACTTTATTAGTAGCTTAGCTGAGATATTTAACCCAGGCAGGCCAATTCAAAGCCCAAGTGTTTGGCTAGCATTCTGTATCCCCTCCAAGGTGTATTTTATTGGTAATGATCCTTTCAGTAATTTCTACCCAGGCTCTGCCCAAATGATGGTTTTCAAATGGCCATTGTTAAGTGAGGGATGGAGCACTCTGCAGAGAGTTTCACATTTATTACAGTGTTGTCCCAAGGTTATATCATAGAATATATTTCTTTGAAAAATCTTAAGAATACTTTTTATCCTTTTTTTTTTTTTTTTCAGAAAGAGTTGAAGACTGCTGAATGGTAATTGGTGGTCTTTTTTATCTACTTATTTGAAATGTTTACTTGGTGTGCTCATCTGAAACCTCAGTAACACCTAAGGAAACATAATCCTTCTCAATCGGATTCACTGTTTGTTATTCATTATATTCTGTTCTGTTTTATTGTTCTCTTGTTTGGGAGATGACGATGGGGTGCTAAGATTGTATTCTCACTTTAAAAATCTCAAGATCAGTCATTCATTGGGTCACTATAAACCAAAAGAAACATAAACTACAGTTCCAAGATGCTGATTTGGGGGAACCAAGAGCAAGGCTAGAAAATTGCCAGCAAGTGTGGACTTAGGTAGCTCAGAGCTGGGAAGTTAAGCAGGACTTGCATAAAGGACTGCTAAAAGAAGCCTGTTCGTTTCCTCTGGATGGATACAGAGGAAATAGACTTATGTTAAAGCAAGCAGGATCTAGTATTTTAAGATAGTTTTAATGGAAAAATGTTCAATCTTTACTAATAACATGATGTGAAGTAGATTATGGATTTTTAAATTTCACAATTGTGTGAGAATATGATGGCATATGAGGTAGCTTTAAAGCAGTCTGGTGAGTCTTGAGGAATACAGATTTGGTGTCAATGGGCTGTTTTTGGAGTTTTAACACTGTGTATTCTAACATGTTCAATTGCTGTATGTGCTTGGGTTTGTAGCTGTACAGGCAGTTCTCCGCTTAGAGTGATTGTACTTTTACACAATGCAAAAAGGCTTCCCACAATACTTTTGCCCATGTTATTATATAATGGCACTTAATGCAGGCAGGGCACAAATGAACTCTCCCCAGCTCGCCTGATTCCTGATGAGAATCACATAAGGCCCCCCTCATCAACAACCTCGGCTTGTTGCCATGGCCTTCTATTTGGAACTTGGTTTAGAATTAAACTCAGCTGCACAGCAGTAGGAAAGAGAGCGAGAGAGAGAACAGAATAGAAACAAAATAACTTGGAACGTAGTTCCTGATTTGATCTTTTTTTAACTGTATAAAGCTCTCATATTTTTGTTGTTGTTTATTATTTAAGGCTATTTATTGTTTTTGTACTGACACAGTCTATAGATTTCATTGTAAATCAAATCGAAGGGATAAAGATGGAAGGACTGAGAAGAATATGCATTTGGACTAGCAGGAGAGATCCTTGATAGGTAATGTCCTGTAACATTTAATGGTGCTGGTTTCTCTTAGGAGCTGGTAAATTGGCTTTGTAATCATCCTCGTAGAGAAGTTCTAAAAGTGATTGTAGCAATAACAATGTCCCTGTAATAAATATATAACCAATGATCTAAACATTTTTCAGGATTGCACTCATGTGATGTATGTAACTATGGTTTGAATGTGTCCTCCAAAATTTCTTTGTTGAAACCAAATTGCCAATTTGATATTAAGAGGATGGGACCTTGTGAAAGTGATTAATTATAAGACTGGAGCCTACATGAATGGAATTCGAAACCTTATAAAAGGAAATAAGGGGGTGTCCTAGGAATTATTTTATTTATTTATTTATTTATTTATGCATGCCTTCTGTCTTCTTCCATGTGAGGAGAACAGTGTTCTTTCCTTTTGGCTTTGTTTTGCCCCTTCTGCCATGTGAGGACTCAAAAAGAAGGGTTTCACAGACCCCAAGTGCTGGCGTTTTGATCTTAGACTTCTAGTCTCCAAGAACTGTGAGGAATAAATTTTTGCATGTTATCAGTTACCCAGTCTGGTATTCTGTTATAGCAGCAGGAACAGACTAGGACAATATGTGAGATCTGATATATTCATGAAAAGATACTCAGTCTTATTATCACATAATCATGCCTTATATTCCAAGCCACCCTCCTACAATAATGTTAATACATACACCAGTAGAAGGGTTTTTAGCTGGGATAGAACAGATTTTGCCAATTTTTTAGCTTTTAGATTTGTCATTTTTTAAAGGTTTTGCTTTCTTTTTAACAATGTGAATAAATCACCTCCTAAGAGAGATCAAAGCAAGAAAAATTTGATGCCACTGGGGCTTGACTTATGCATACAGCTTTTTTATGCCTACAAAGTACAAGTAGCAACCATGATTGCTAGTGGCATGGCAGCTCCAAAACTGGGGACCCCTCATTGTTTATCATGAAAAACTGTGTTTTTTTTTTTGTTTGTTTGTTTTTTTTTGTTTTGTTTTGTTTTTTTTGTTTTTTTTTTGAGGGGTTATCAGGGACTGAACTCAGAGGCACTTGACCACTGAGCCACATCCCCAGTCCTATTTTGTATTTTATTTAGAGATAGGATCTCACTGAGTTACTTAGTGCCTTGCTAAGTCTGGCTTTGAACTCAGAATCCTCCTGTATCAGCCTCCCAAGCTGCTGGGATTATAGGTGTGTGCCACAATGCCCGGCTCCTGGAAACTTTTGAGAAATGACAGTGGCTGAAAAGGCTTTTTTGTTGTTGTTTTTAAATTAATACTGTTTTCTCAATAAACCATTGGGGATTTTACTACGAATCTCTGCTGAAGTCTTCTATCCTTACATAGTCATTTTGTATAGGCAGTACTTTGTCTTTTATATTATGGTTATTTGTTTTTATTGACCTTTTTCCTATGTTATCTAGGACTTCTTCAAAGATAAGAACCTTGTTTTGACCATTTTGTACATAGATATGCTCAGAATTCTACTGTTTAATAAGTATCTGACTTCAAAATCTTTTTACAAGAACCCTTCCAAATTCTTTGTTCTTGAGAGTTTTCTTGGAATTTTTTTGTTTACCTTTTTTCCTAGTCTTTTTTTCTATAAGTCAGATGCTTGACAGTAGTAGCTAGGAAGTCATTTGGAATGGAAACGCCAAAAGAAAATAAGTAGATTACTATTATTTGCTTTTTAATTTTTTTCATTTTTCAAATTAATCTTTATTGTGACAAAAATGTAACAAATTATTATTTTATGATTTATTCATAAATGTTTTGAAACTATATACTTTATAAAGATGTTTTATTTCTCTGGATTCTATTAGTACCAGGTATTCATTAAGGATTTTAAAATCCACATTATAATTTTATTTCTCTGAAAAGTAGTATTAGTTTATATAATTCTGATTTAATGATTTTTTTTTCCCTGAAGGGGTTCTAACAATTGACTGAAATACTGGGGTTTGAATATAGTTTCCTACCTTGAGATCTTGGGTAGGTCAGTTAACTTGCTTAATCTTTACAATGGGGATAGTGAAGCATACTCAGATTCTGTTTTGAAGAGTAAATTATTTATGTGAAAGTACTCATCATGACGTTTAAATGTTCAAGCACATTGGTGGGTAAGAATTTTTTTTTATTTGTAATCTAAGTAGTAAGTAGAGTATAGAAATTTCATGTAATATCATCATGTAACTTCATGTAAATTCGGGTATGATATAGAGTTTCCATTATTGTAATATTATTGCACATAGCTATTTTATGTGTTAATACAACAGATCAATAACTCAGCACTATTAAATACTTACTATGCATGGAAAATTGTACAGAATATTATATTTTAGTCACAGATATTTTTTCATGTGTGTTGTAATGCAGAGGTGACTATATGCTCTGGAGTTTATTATAAACTAAAATGAGATTGTTGTTTTATGCCTTGAAGCTCATATTGTAATTTATTTTCATCAGAAGGGAATTGTAAATTGCATTTTTAAAGGTAGATGCCTCTCAGGAGACATTTGCATCAGTGAGCACTGTGGGCTTTGAAAGTATTTTCAAAGCTATGCACAGCAGGATTTGTCTCAAGTCATTGAAAATTCTTGGACAGGACATGATAATTTCTCATCCACTAGAGAAATGATTTTATTTTAGGATAATATTTTAAAATGCAAACCCCCTAAATGGTGATAGATGATTTTTCTAAAGTAAGATTTATTTCCTTTCTCAGTGTAGATTGGAATGATTAGACTTTAAGAGCATGAGTGATCTGTGAGTCTAGTCTATTCAGCAGTACTGTAAAGTGACATCTTTTGAATTATTAAAACAAGCATTTTAAACTTATTCCTAACACAGTTCTTGCAAGGGTAACCAATCTAATGTTATCAAGACATGGTGGTTCCATTACAAGTTTTCTGTGGAATGTCCATACTGCTTTTCGTAATGGTGCACCAATTTGCAGTCCCACCAGCCATGTATCAAGACATGGAAATCATTATCATGGGGAATTTTAGATTTCTCTGCTTTTTTCCCAAATATTTGTGAGTTATCTTTTGGGGATTACATTGCTACTAATTATATTGAATGACATCCTAATGATAATTTTGGTTTTTATGGTTCTTTTAATCAAATCTCTGTCTTTCCTTCCAGAAATGGAAAAGAGGAGGTTAAGTGTAAATTATTTTATCTAATGTGTGATGATGTCAAGAAGGAAAATAAATGTTATGAAGCTATTTCCTTGGGTTTCTTTAGTCCTCCAGTTTAAAAACAAAACAAAACAAAACAAAACAAAACAAAACAGATTTTTTAAAATGTAATAAAATCCTAGCCTACTCTTTCCCAAACATTACTACTTTTCATTCTCCTTTTAAAAAATGTATGCTTTGCATTCCCTGACCACTTTATTTAAAAATAATACCTTCCCCAATACTCTATTGTCTTCTTTAGTTTCTTTGAAGCACCAATTACCATCTGACATTCCATATGTTTTCGCTTGTTTGTTTATCTCCTACATTAGAAAACTCCAGAAGAGTGAGGACTGGTATCTGTTTCAGTGACTTCTACTTCCCAGTGCCAAGAACAGTACCTGGCACATAGAATGCCCTCAATAAATATTTATTGAATTGAATGAATATGCTAAAATTTAAATAAAATGTCTATTAGGATGATTGGTTCTTTTCATGAAAGCATTTATTCCAGGAATCAATTTATCTCAAAGGAAGTATCATCCTGTGGAACATTATTCCTTTTTCTTGTTCTGGTGTCTTTACATGAAGAGGTGTTCCAGTTGAAAAGGTTTTAATTTCCATTTCTGATGTTTGGGAAACAAATGGCCTATTTGCAAAAAGCTGGATTACTTCCCTTTCAGTGTCAGTGTTTGTAGTTTGGGGCAACAGAGCAATGCTCAGGTTTATTAGTACTAAGTTTGGTCCCCCAATATGGTGGACACCTTTGGATTTCTTTACTTGTTTGCTTCTTGTTTTTATCACCATTTCCCAAACTGGACTTCAGGAGGCCAGCTTTCTACCAAATCACAACCCCCCATAACACTTATTTCCATTTTTGCTCTATTAATCATTTAGTTTTGGGTCAACTAAAGTTCATACAGTAAAATCACTTATTATCTCTTTATACCATTCCTGAAGAGTAGTAGTCCCTTTCCCCAAACTCCCATCTTGCTCAGATAATGTTTTCCTTTGATGTTATATTTTAGCACTGTTTCAGCTAGTCTCTGTGAAAAGTCAATTCTACATATCCTCTTTACTGTCGATCATTAGAGTGCAGCAACCTAGAACAAAGTAGAGGCACTTGAATCACTGGCTGGGTTCATGAGTGAAACTAACTGTGAGGACACTCATCTTTGCCCCATTGGGTTTATTTGGAGTAGATCAGCTTAAATGATAGGCCTCCATGGAAGAAAGGAAGACACTTCTATAACAATGAATTCTACATGATGGGAACCTCTGAGTGTGTGACAAGTACAGTAATTTTTGCTTCTTGAAACTTGTCATCAGAGAATTGTTAGGAAGGTGGACTTAGGGGCCAGTACACTAGTTAATAGCTCCTTTTCCCTCACAAATATAAGTTTTATCAATGGATTTTAATTGCCCTTAGTTTTTCTGCTAAGAATAGGAATTATGGAAGTTAACCTGTTATCAAATAAAACAAATCCTTCATCTGGCTTCTGATTGTTTCTCAATGACAGTTCTGCTAAATTGTAGAAATGATGTTATTTACTACAACACTGGAATCATGTTTAGTTAAATAAAGAAGTTACGTCTCAAAAGATGTGCTTTGAAGTTTTTATCTTGCTTTTCTTGTAGATCAGATAGAGTCAGTCTGTTTGAGCTGCTATAACAAAATACCTTAGAGTGGATAGCTTATAAACATCAGAAATTTGTTTTTCATAGCTAAAGGCTGGCAAGGGTCAAGTTGCTGGCAGATTCAGTGACTGGTAATGGTTGGCCCTTTCCAGTGGCTTTTTGCTGCATCTTCCCATGGTGCAAGAGGCAAACAAGCTATTGGGTTGCTTTTGTAAGGGCACTGATCCCATTCAACAGAGTGAAGTCCACAGAACTTCTAAAGGCCCTACTTCTATATACTCTTGCACCGAGGATTAGATTTCTACTTAGGAATTTTGGGGGGACACAAACCTTCAGACCATTTCGGGTATATTGTAAAGCTCCTCCAATTGCATGAATATTAAGTTGTTGAAATTGCAACAATTGTCTCTGTTTTTGATATAAAAAATGTTGGTTGGGGTAACACTTTGATTTTCATGATATGGTCATAGACTATAGCTATATTTGCATATCCATTTAATTTTTTTATCTGTTTCTTAGAAGATCAGATAAAAATTGTTCCCAAACATCCAAACAAATTAAGATAGGAATCAGAATTAAATGAATAGGATCTGATTTTGTTTTTGTAGAGGACTTAATGTAAAAAATATGTGGGGCAATTTTCTTTTGTTTTTCACCGTAATATGTAGATTTTGGTGGATTGTTTTGGAATGAAGTAAATAACAAAATAGCAATTGGTAGAAGAGTACTAAATTTTAATAGCAGTAAATAATGTATGGGTTCTTTCCATTGTTTGCAATGCCTTTTCATCTTCTCTCTTTGGTGAATTCCTAGTTACCTTTCAAGATGTAAATGAAACATTTTCTCCACAATGTCTTTGCTTTGCAGAGTTGATTGATGTATCTCAGTGGTTACTTCATTGTTCTGAATTACCTATTAAACATCTAGAGACATTTATTGCATATATTATTTAGAATAGCCATGTCATAAACAATGTGTTATTGTTTATGTATCTTT
This sequence comes from Glaucomys volans, assembly GCA_020662805.1. Taxonomy (NCBI): domain Eukaryota; kingdom Metazoa; phylum Chordata; class Mammalia; order Rodentia; family Sciuridae; genus Glaucomys; species Glaucomys volans. The sequence continues at coordinate 464,198 of JAJEJO010000386.1, read as the reverse complement.
CTCTTCCTCTTCTCTAATAGATAGTGGGTTCTTCATGGGCAGAGATGCCTTAGTCACTTTAAAAAATGACAACTTCTTAAATAGGACCAGGTATAAAAAATATCCTTTTCAAAAAGTCAACAATCAAAATGTTGTGTACCTACTTTTAGTTCCTTTGTTATAACTCCTGATGTTGGGCTTGAATTAGACTTCAATTGTGTAAAGGCAGTATGTATGAAAATTTTATTTGGTTGTACTAGATATAATAAAGAATTCAACAAGTTAAATTCAATAGTATTATTCTCTCCAGTGTGCCAAAAGGACTTTTAAAAAAAGATTTTGCTCTGAGACAATGGGATATCATGAATCCTGCTTAATAAATACCTAAATATGTTATGTATCTTGTACTATTGATTAGTTTTATATGATAGATATTTCATATTTTGTACTTTTCCCTTTAATTTTGTAAACTCATATCCCATGTCAGTAAAAATAACTGTATATCTTTATTAAAACTTCAATATCTGCATTCATATTTAGAGGGATAGCAACACTGAAACCTGAGAGTAGTGAAGGATATAAAGTCATGTTTTAATACAGAAACTAAATTGCTCCTTCAAAGAGCCTATAAAACTGAAAATCATTCATTAGAAATGTAATAAAAACTTATGAGACCCATTTTATTAAAACTACACCCAGTTTCCTGAAGGGGCTGGATCATTTAGAGGTAAACCAGTGACACTTTATGTGTAGCAACATACTTTATGTGAGATAAGATATCTACTGAAATGAGGTTGGTGGTTTTAACATGATCCCTAATGGACATCCATTTATATTATTAAATTAGATTTTTTACTTTAGCAGAGTTTGCAACTTCTGATAATAACACACCCAGCTCAGGTTAATGACAGTAGTAAATTATTTACTACTCTAAGTTCCTTCAAAATGAGAATAATAGTGAAAGATAAAGCTTATGCTGCCTCTAATTGGTGTGTTACATCATACTATTATTCTGAAAACTGACTCAAGTCAAATTATAGAGATTAACATTGTTACAGGGTAATAAACTTTCTAGTGATTACCATTGACCTTTGAGTTTTTTTCTTTCAGATATGTATTATCTTTTTATGTGTTAAGGAGAGTCATTTTCTTTCAGCGTTGGTTGCTTTATGATGTTTTTGAACTTTCCTGTATTCTCTATTTGGTACTGTTTCCCATTTTCCATATGCATATTTCCATATTATTTTAACTGATTATTGGTTGTATTGTTGGTAGTGTTTAAAGGTACAAAGAGAAGTATGGTAAAGTGACAGGTTATACCATTCCTTTTAGTTTTAGAATCGAGTTACTTTAAATAGAGGTGCTTGCACATATAAATGAGATAATTGAAGTATTTGAGTTAATAGACATTATACAAAGACTGTGTTAATTTATCCAGAAAATAAGGGAGGGGTTCTGAGAAATAATTCAGAGTTAAAGTATATTTATTCCAATTCCTTTCTTAAAGAACACCCCAAAGATAAACATGAAATAATGAAGAATATGGGCCCAGATTATACCAACAGGAGAACTAGGAAACACTAATAATCCTCAAACACAGCAACAATGTATCTGACAAATTCAGTGGAATTGGGACCACACTGAGGGAGGATACCTAGCTGACACACACTTTTCCAGATATTAGTTTGTGTATATATATATATATATCTGATGATGGTGTGTAAACTCTGCTCAAACATTCCAATCTAAAGGTAGTTTTGTGTACATTGTGGTGAATATTAAAGAGGTTGTAGATAAGGAAGAGACTTCTTTTCAGGAGATGGTAACCTAAAGATAAAGATATGACAGCGACCTGCAACTTTTAAGGCTAGATATAAGTATTAAGGAAACATAAAGTCCCATCCAACAGTGTAGGAGTTCTGATAACAGATGAGGATTGGAAAATATACTCCATAAAGGGACATTTACAAAAGTGTTGAAATTAAGGTTAAAATTCTAGTAGATAATGATGGTGGAAGATATCAATTGTAGAGGAAGTAGCATGAGTCAAGACCATTATCTTCAGCGCACATGCAGAGAATACTTAGGCATTTCAGTTTGATTGCAGCATGATGTATGTGAGGGACTATGAATCATTGCTTCTTAATGAGTTGTGGTTAACCAAAGGACCTGTGTTAGTCAGCTTTTTCACCCTCGTGATCAAAAGACCTGACAAGCAGGATTAGAGGAGGAAAATTTTATTTGAATCATGGTTTCAGAGGTCTTAGTTCATAGATGGCTGACTCCATAGCTCTGGGCCCAAGATGTGGCAGAATTTCACAGTGGAGGTATGTGGAGGAGGAAAGTAGCTTAGGACATGGCAATCAGAAAGCAGAGAGAGAGGTTGGCTTACCAGGATCACAGTCTGAACCCCCAAAGCATAAGGCTGTTGACCTACCTTCTCCAGCTACACTGTATTTGCCTAATAGCTACCACCAAGTTAATCCATCAGTGAATTTATCCACTGGTTAGGACACAACTTTCATAATCTCATCTTTTCACTTTAGAATATTCTTGCATTGTCCCACATATGAACTTTTCAGGAACATCACATATCCAAACCATAACTTAGCACTGTTGTGATATGAGGCATTTCAGGTTCATTATGTCAGCCCAATCAGGAGTACAATAATGACCAAATAATAATTATTGTACAGGTTAGAAAAACAAGACTCAGAGAAAAGTTGCCTAAAATCACTCAGCTAATGAGCCTTTGATCCAGGATATGAACCCTGGAATTTATGATCCCTGTTTTCACTCACTATGCTATATGATTGTAAGGGCATGTCTGAAGCCATAATCAGAGAAGTCACCATGTAATGCCAGATGTCTAGCTAGTTCATATACACTAGAAAGAACATTTTCTTATTTTCAAAATGAGTAAAAGAAAAGCTTTCCTTATTTTACCATTGGTAATTATATTCTGTGTCCTGGCGAACAGGAAAAGAATACTTGGCTTCAAAATGTCATTCTTGGAATTCTTGGAGAAAAATTATAATTAAAAACTATTGCTAAATTTAGCTCATGTATATAATCTCCACTCCTCCATGTAATATAATCCGTCTGTTGATTTCTTAATTATATTCAGTAAATGCTTCTTCCTTCTTGTTGGTTACTGATGGGGATCTTTGCCTCTAAATCCCTACTAATGTATGAAAATTCCAAAGTATGAAGAATCTTTTAATTTGAAAGTAATTGCTTTAATCAAGATAGCAGATGCTACTTTCATCAGAGTAGCAACATTGGTTAAAACATTTGATACTGCAACTTTATTGTTTAGAATTGGACCAATTTATCACTGGGTAGAATGTATTAGTCCTAAGTAACCACAGTGAAGGCTATTATGTGGTTTATGAGTTCTGCTGGATTTAAAAGTATCATTATTTTCCTTATTCTTCCAACTGATCCTCCCTTTATGATTTCTTGGAATTAGTGCTTATATTTAAGAAATATATGTCTATATGTCTATATCTATATATATATGCCTACACACATATACATAACATATATGTACATATATTCATTTTTAACAGATGACAGATTCTACTTGGTTTGTTGAATACCAATTATATGATTACTTTATCTTCAATTGCCTTTTAAAAGATGTATGGAGATTTCTTCGTCAGATATTTAGCTATAATACTCTGAGAATTGTTTTCTTATAAATACTTGCTCCATAGAATAATAGTTTGGCTTATTTGATCTTTGTGAGAGTTGAATTTTTATTCTCAACGTATTATTTTCTGGGCTGCAAGGCATATAAAATATTATTTCAAGGTGTCTTCATGAATTCCAGAGAAGTCAAGAAAATTCTTGGAAATTCAGGGGAATTTTTAAAATATCTACTTATTTAACATATATAATTATGCACATGTTTATGGAGTATAGCTAGATACTTTGATACATATATGTAATGTGTAATGATCAAATCTGGATAACTAGCATTTCAATCTCATTAAATATTTCAAATTTCTTAGTTGAGAACTTTCAAACTACTCTCTTCTAGTTCCTTACAAGATAAATAATAAATTGCTATTAACTATAGTCATCCATTATGCTGTGGAAAACTAGAATTTATTCCTCCTATCTAACCGTATCCCACTAACCAACCTCTCCCTATCCCCCTTCACCTCTATTCTCTCTAGCCTCTACTGACTAGCATTCTACTCTCTACTTCTATGTAATCAACATTTTTGGCTTTCATCCATGAGAAGAGTACATGTTATTTTTATAAAAAACAGTTTTAAATAAGTTTTTCTTTACATAGAAAACAAAGAGGAGGAGGCTTTCTTTTGGTGTCTTAAATAACCTTTTCTGAATGAAAATTCATAATGTTATTTACAATGATTGTGGTAAAGCTTTAGGGAAGATACCACATTGGTTTAGTTTAAAACTTGCAATGCTGAATGGGTCACTTCCTTGAACTATTTTTTTCTTACGTTGATTTTAAGGTCTGATTCTAAAAATAAAGAGCCGGGCTGTGCTTCTCCTCACCCATGTGGTATAGAAAGTTAGCACTGTAAAATATTTTGTTTCTTTGGGGGAACTATATAGACTTTGACTTCTTTTCAAAAGATTAATTATCTCAATTATTCAGTTCTTATAAGGCAGAAATAAACTTGGTTTAAAACTTCAAATTTGACTACATATTTCAGCACTTTATTCATATTGCCAAAGCAAATTTATAGGTTTGGGGAGACCCCAAATAAACTTATGTGTGTGTGTTGGTTTCAATAGATTTTATATTTTTCTGATAATAATCTAAAAATTAAATCTTTAGTATTCAAGAATAGTATGGACTTTGGACTCATTCATACTTGTGAAAAGCTATTCACATGGTAGTTAAAATCAGTGACATAATATATGTAAAGCATGCATAATAAGCTTTCATTAAAAATGTTTATTTTTTAAATAAAAATTTCTTTGAATAAAGTTCCTTTACAAGAAAAATGAAATATAGCAATTATTAAAGAGATGTGGTTGAAATTTTATAGTGAAATTTGACCTTTTAGTTTGAATATTTTGACTCTTCCCATTAGTGTTACCTCTTACATTCTTTCAGCCTGTCTCATTTTTAGTCTTCCTTCAGAAGCAACTGATAATGTCAGTCCAGTTTGTACTGAGATCATAGAAACTGGCATTCCATTGAAACAGAGCTGATAATTTCTGGAAATATTTTTTTCTAGCCTCTTTCAGAGATGTTAATCAGATTTAGGTTTCCAATGTCCTTATTTAAATTCAAATTTAAATGACATTAATCAAACATTTAATAATATCTTCATAATTCTAGGTAAGTATAAATGAAAGTAGAAAATGTTATCACTTTTTACCTGTATAATACACTGTACAATGTAAGGCATATTATCTCTTTAGCAATGGATATATTAAATAATATATCAAACATTGGCAGTTTTAATTTTAAATAATTTAAGGTTTTTTCCCAATAATTCACTGGAATATACATTATTTGAAGATTCTTATACCTATAAAATATAAATAACATGTTTCTGCTATGGAAAATGATCTAGAAAATTGTAAATAAAGAATTGTTAGTTTTTTGCATATTTCAAGTATGCATAAAAATAAAATGGAAATTTAGTGTCTGCATGTACATATGTTTGTAGAAGGTGATTTTATCTAGAGTTAGGCAGCTAATTTCTTCATAAGTGATTTTTATTAATTTTATTTTTTATAATTTATTTTTAAATGTTTACTATAAAGCTGGAGATAATGGTAAATCTGCCTCCATCACAGAGTTGATGAGAGTAATTTATAGAAGAAACTTTATAAAGGAAATACTATGTTTTAAGTATTACTGTTTTATTTAGTGTTTCTAAGTATTTATTTAATATTAACATTTTTTCAGCTATGCATGAATTTATTGAGTTATGGGGAAAGATGCTATTCATTCACTTACATTTGTTGAGTTCTTGCTCTGTACTAGGTATTGTGCCATGTAATGATTACAGTGATAAAATGAGGTTCTTGCATTGATGGAGAACATGGTTATTAAAAGAGAGTGTTAAAAACAAATAACTAGTCCATAGTAACACATGTTATAGTAAACAATGTAGTGGTAAAAGAAAGAACTGAGTTTACTGGGAATCTCCAGAACCCTTCCCAGAGGCTACACTTGAACAGGATAAACGGGAGAGTTAATGTGGCCACAATGTTAATGGTTATGATAGTTATACTGAACATTATGTAAATATTTACTCTAATATTAGAAGAATACTAACTGTACAGGGAAGCAAAACTCAGTTCATCAAGTGCTTATTGAATAGCAATGACTGGGAGGTCCCTGGGCCAGCCACTGGACAACTAGAAAGTTAAAAATTCTGGTTCCTGATCTGTCGTGGCTTAACACTTCCTCAGGAGATAGATGCATGTGCAGAGTGCTATGCCTCAAAGCAGAAGTTGAATAAAGGTACTGCCGGGACTTTGACCCTTCTGCCTGTGCTAGAGTATAATTGCCAAATGCCCTCCAAATAGCTGTGATTTTATAAGTAATTTGGCCCTTGGAGTACTGAGTTAAAAATGAACTGGCATGGAAGAGAGGAGAATTTTAAGAAATCAATATTTTGAAAACATAAGTATGGCCTTTTCTTGAGATTTGTATTCAATCAATGGGTAGAATATACTTAAATAATAAGTTGACCCATGTATGATCAAAATAAGCTTTGAAAACAATAAGTACAAATAATATCCAAAGAGATCAAAATTATGCTGTTTAAAAATACTGGCTAACTCAAGTAGGATCTCTTGACTAGATATATCAATCAAATATATTTACTGGGAGATTCTCTTTTGATTTGTAGGCTTTTGTCCACTGAAATGAGGAGGTTCCTTCCAATCTGGACTCAAAACTCTCTAGTCAGGATCTCTGCATACTGAGGATTATATTTAGCACCTTCTTCTCCCCAATTGTAAATACTCTTGTTTGGAATTGTGAAGCCTCAGTGAAAGAAGAGCTATGTTTTCTTTACAAAAAAGTTGGAGGTGGGAGCTCAATTCTATCTGAAGGTCTTTCTTTCTTTCTTTGTTCTTTTTGGTTATATATGATAGTAGAATGTATTTTGACATATCATACACACATGGATAACTTCCCATTTGGGGGGTTGTACAGATGTTGAGTTACACCAATTGTGTATTCATATATGAACATAAGTTATGTCCCATTAATTCTACTGTCTTTCTCATTTCCATTCCTCCTCCCTTCCCCCAACTCTGCCTTGTCTAATCCAGTGGATCTGTTCTCTCCCCTCCCCTACATCTGGGCCTATTGTGAGTCAGCATTCTCATATCAGAGAGTACATTTGGCCTTTGGTTTTTTTGAGATTGGCTTAATTTACTTAGCATGATAGTCTGCAGTTCCATTCATTTACTAGCAAGTGCCATAATTTCATTCTTCTTTATGGCTAATATTTCATTATGTATATGTACCACATTTTCTTTATCCATTCATCTGTTGAAGGGCACCTAGATTGCTTCCATAGCTTAGCTATTGTGAATTGAGCTGCTATAAACATTGATGTGGCTACAACACTATAATGTGTTGATTTTAAATCCTTTGGGTCTATGCCAAAGAGTAGGATAACTGGGTCAAATGGTGGTTCTATTCCAAGTTTTCTGAGGAATCTCCATACTGCTTTCCACAGTGGTTGCACCAGTTTTCAGTCCCACAGACCATGTATAAGTGAACCTTTTCCCCTATAGCCTTAGCAACATTTGTTGTTACTTATATTCTTGATAATTGCCATTCTGATTGGAGTGAGATGAAATCTCAGTGTAGTTTTAATCTGCATTTCTCTAATTGCTAGTGATGTTGAACATTTTTTCATATAATTAAAAAAATTTTTTTTAGTTGTCAATGGATCTTTTATTTATATGTGGTGCTGAGTATCAAATCCAGGGCCTCACATATGCCAGGCAAGCGCTGTACTACTGAGCTACTGTTTTAATTGTTTTGTTGAGTCTTGACCTATTGTCGATGTTTGACTAGGCCTCAACCTGTGGGTCTTTGTCCCTTCTGGAGGGGGTAAGGCTGGCGAGGTAACCAATGCCCTTGGGAGAGCAAGTTCCAGAGCAGTCTCAAATTTATTAAAGAATTACAGCACTTTATAGAAGAGGGGAGTCTGAGAACAAAGAACCGGTAGTGTAACATGCTAGTCTGTAAGGATGGTCCAATTAGGAGTCACATAGTTTACCAAAGGGAGGAGGGAGAGAGAAGGACGAGTGAAGCCAACCTGGGGCAATGGCCGTCGGTGGGTCAGGTCACTTGGGAGTTTTCTCCACAAGCATGAATAATTCTGAGTGTGCAGTCAAGGATTTTACCTTTCCGCAGCCTAGGAACATATACCTCAGTGGCTTCTTTCTACATCCCCACAACCTACAACTCCAGCCCTTATAATTTTTGACCATTTGTATTTCTTCTGTGAAATCCCTGATCAGTTCCTTTGCCCATTTTTATTTATTTATTTATTTATTTATTTATTTATTTATTTATTTACTTTTTAAATATATTTTTATTTTTAATTGACATATAGTAATTGTATATATTTATGAAGTGTAAAGTGATGTTGCTGTACACATACAGAATGTGCAATGATCAAATCAGGATAATTGGGCATATCTTTCACCTTAGACACATTATTTTTTTGTATTAAGAGCATTCAGAATTCTACTAGCTATTTTGCAATATTCAATTAATTGTCGACCATCATAGTTATCCTATTGTGCTGTAGAACATTAACAGTTATTCCTCCTCACGAACTGCACTCCCTGTATCTGCTAACAATCCTCTTTCCATCCTCCTCCCCTTCCTAGGCTCTAGTAACCATTGTTTAATTCTCTATTTCTATGATGTCAACTTTTACATTTCCACACCTGAAAGCATGTGGTATTTGTCTTTCTGTGACCATTTCATTTTGCCTTTGCCCATTTTTTGATTGGGTTATTTGGGGATTTTGGTGTTATGCTTTTTGATTTCTTTATATATTCTGGAGATTAATGCTGTATCTGAGGTTCAGGTGGCAAAGATTTTCTCCCACTCTGTAAGCGCTCCATGTTCTTGATTGTTCTCTTTGCTGTGAAGAAGCTTTTTAGTTTGATACTAGCCCATTTATTGATTCTTGATTTTATTTCTTGTGCTTTAGGAGTCTCATTGAGGAATTCAGTTCCTAAGCTGACATGATGGAGAGTTGGGCCCTTCTTCTTCTAGTAGTTGCAGAGTTTCTGGTCTAATGCCTCCATCCTTAATCCACATTGAGTTGAGTTTTGTGGAGGGTGAAAGATAGGGGTCTAGTTTCATTTTGTTACATATGGATTAACAGTTTTCCCAGTACCATTGTTGAAGAGATATCTTTTCTCCAATGTATGTTTATGGCACCTTTGTCTAGTATGAGACAACTATAATTATGTGAGTTAGTCTCTGCTGATCCTCCTCAAATTTTTCCACAAAAGGGAAAAGGAGGGAACCTTCCAAACTCACTCTATGAAGCTAGTATCACCCTGATGCCAAAATCAGACAAAGAGACATCATGGAAAGAAAATTTTAGACCAATATTCCTGATGAACATAGATGCAAAAATCTTAATAAAATACTGACCAATCACTTTTTAAAAAGCGTATGAAAAAGATCGTGAACCATGATCAAGTGGAGTTCATCCCAGGGATACAAGTTTGGTTCAACACATGGAAAACAAACATAATTCATCACATCAATAGACTTAAAGACAAGATTCACATGATTATTTCAATAGATGCAAAAAAAGCATTTGACAAAATATAGTACCTCTTCATGTTCAAAACACTAGAAATACAAGGAATAATAGGAATGTACCTCAACATTATAAAAGTTATCTATTCTAAGCCCAAGGCCACCATCATTCTAAATGGAGAAAAATTGAAAGCATTCCCTCTAAAAACTGGAACAGCACAGGGATGCCCTCTCAATACTTCTATTGAAAATATCTTAGAACCTCTAGTCAGAGCAACCAGATATAAGAAAGAAATTAAAGAGATGCAAGTAGGAAAAGAAGAACTCAATGACATGATACTATATTTAGAAAACCCCAAAACCTGCACTGGAAAACTTCTAGAACTCTTAAATGAATTCATCAAAGTAACAGGAAATAAAACACCCATAAATCAATTGTGTACCTGTACGTCAGTGATGAATTAACTGCAAGAGAAATTAGGAAAACTATCCCATTCACAATAACCTCAAAAAATAAAATTTTTGGGAATCAATCTAACAAAAGAGGTGAAAGACATCTACACTGAAAACTAAAGAACTGTAAAGAAAGAAATTGAAGACCTTAGAAGATGGAAAATCTCCTGTGTTCTTTGATAGGCAGAATTAATCTTGTCAAAATGGCCATATTACCAAAGTGTTATTATTACAGATTTAATCCAATTCCTATTAAGGTTCTGATGATGTTTCTCAAAGATATAGAAAAAGCAGTCATGAAATTCATTTGGAAAAATAAGAGCCCCAGAATAACCAAAACAATCCCTTACAAGAAATGTGAAGCAAGAGGCATCACAATACCAGAACTTAAATTATACTACTGAGCTTTATTACAAAAATGGCATGGTATTGACTCAAAAACAGACACGAAGATCAATGTCTTAGGTTGTTTCATTCCAAACCTTTACTACACTCCCACCTTTGAATATAAATTTCCCTACTTTTATTATTTTGTGGTAATGGGAATAAAACCCAGGGCCTCTTGCATGCTAAGCCCTCTTACCACTGAACTACATTCCTGTTCCCCTTAGTTTAGTTTAGTTTTAGGTTTTTTTTGTGCCTTTTTCCTGGTTAAGGTCATCCATTCTGACCTCATTCATACTCAGAGTGGGAGGAGGGAGCATCTGAACTCACTTCTAAGAGCAAGGTTTTTACCTGAGCTTTTCTGTTACTCCCTGCTTCCGGCAAGTGCTGGCAAGGTCACTGTCGTTTCCCTGAACCCGCAAACAGGCTCAATCTCCATGTCCTATACTGAACAAACAATACATGAAATTTGAAAAGAAAGAAAAAAACAGAGAAAATATTTCACATTAATCTCCTCTTACATTTTTCCTTTTTATCTCTTATTCCATCTTTAAACAGTTGTTTTTACTCATTATCAGCATTAATTCATATTCATGTACTGAAGTCTGGCTTCTGTCTGAACCCATGTAGTCTACTGAAGCAGAGTTCATGTTAAGTATGCTCAGGACTTCCCAGTTGTCCAATTCAAACTCTCTTCAGCTGCTTGGTGATGGACCTGTCTACCTAGTGGGCAACTCCTATGAGCTCCTCCCTTACCCTGGTAGCCACCACTCCCTCCTCTTACCTCTGTGACTGGCTTCCATCTTAATTGTTTCTTCTGCCCTTATCTTCCTTAAAAATGGACTATTCACCTGAGTTCTCTGTTTGATCTTCTCTTTGTACACTCTGCACTATCTTGGGCAATCATTCACTTTCCTTGATTAAACTCACAAACCTGGAGCTCCTATCCAGGTTTCTTATTACCTCCACACTCATGGTTCCAATTAGGTGAACCATGCACTCCAAACCTCTGACTAATTTATATCAATTGTCAACTCCATTGGATATATTTGTCCTTCAAAATAAACATTCACTTGATTTTATCAAGGTTAAATATGTTGCACATTGACTTTTTTTTAATTTATTTAATTTTGATTCATTGAACACAAATGGAGTACAGCTATTGTTTCTCTGGTTGTACACAAAGTAGAGTCACACCATCTGCACATTAACTTTTGTTGGAAAATATAAAAAGAAAAGCAATTATGGTTGTTGGCAGTACTAGATGCTCAGTTTGCAGATTACAAATGTATGGTACTAGTAAAGCAGAAAATAAAATAAAATTTTAGAAGAAATTTACATATGGTATATTTATAGTCATTACTAAAAACATCTATTTCAGTTCTGATACTAATGTCACAGTGTAGTATTTTTATTTTATAATATTTGGCCTTGTTGTTAAATAATATAAGAGGGAATGGGCCTTCATAATGTGATTGGAGTTGATGAGAGCTATAAAAATTCATTGTTGTGTCCTGCTTTATTGTCTTCTGGGTAAGTCTGAGAGAAAATTGCTTCTTCCACTTAGGTACACAGTTGATCAAACTATAAGTGATCCTGGTGAGGAAAAGTTTCAACCATAAGGTTACTTTGTGCAACTATAACTTCTATATGCTTCAGTTACCTTTGGTAGATCTTAATAACTACAGCTTTTCAGGTGGCTACTTTCCTTTCCTTCTTCTATTAAAATCTCCCTCACAGGCCTCACCTATGTAATTCTTGGTTGTAGAAATAAAAGCAAATAGCCTTTCTTGCAGCAATGGAGATTTATAGTGTGCTGGAGAGTGAAGGATTGTGTATAAAATCTGAATTGCCCCTTTAAAAAATGTTTTCTCACTTAAAGAAGATCCATTTTTTGGATCTAATTTTCTATAGGGACTAACTGGTTCCAAGACGTGTTTAAGAGTAAGAAATACTAGAATCATCTTAATTTAGGAGGGGGATTGTGCTACTGACCTTCCAAGCCAAGGGGAGGGAAAATATTGATATTTGCTTTTGGGATTTTTTCTTTTAAGAGTGCATTAAAAGTCAATCCCAGTCAAAACAGTTATTTGGAAATAAAAGCATGCAGTTGGGGTTTGTGTGTATGTACTACTTGAACAGTAGCATTGTACCTTGCTGCAGATTTTAATTAACTATGTTTCAGTAAGTATTTTGTTAGCAAATGTGACTGTAATGTATCAAATGCATTTTATATGCCATAATGGGATTTTAGTTGCTCTGTAAGGCTAAGCAAAATAGTTAATTTACTTTTTCCTTGGTTTTCTTACCTGTAATTTGAGTAAGGAATATTGCAAAGACTAATTAAAAAAGAATATCATTCAAATGCAAAATATTTTACTATAAATTATATTAAACCATACAATTACATTAAACTGAAGATTTGTAAGGCAGTTTAGTCCTTGGAAAAGTCATGAGAGAGGCAGTGTGCTTTTGTTACATCTTACCTTTTCCAACTTTGTGATATTTCCCTATCTGGCATTTCAAATATGCAGGGATCAGTCCATTTCTTTTCTTTAAATCATACTCAATTGAAAAGGAAGTAGCATTATTGATGTTCATTAGACAACCAGTTTTGTATTATATGTTTTACATATGTTTTTATTTGAATGTCAAACTTGTGACACCAGCTCTCTTCCCCAGTTCCAGACTCCATTTAGTCAGACTGCTTGGTTGAGATGGTTATAGAATGTACTTACATCATATGATGATATACAGCGATACCTATTTACTCACCTACCTTTGTACATTCACATTAATAATTCTGTTTAATATAGAGAAGTAATATGCATGTTCTGGCAAATATTGTTATTTTTGGAGACCTAGTACTTGAGGAAATCCAGGCTCTGGAGTTTGTCACCTGGCTAAGGTCAACTATTACTAGTGATATGTATAGTAAAAGGAATTGAACAGAAGTGTGACAGACCCAAATGCCCCTTTTTAAGTACTTTTCACCCACATGCTCTACCTTTTCTGTTTCTTCTGCTAGTACATAAAGGAGTGAGATAGTTACCTCAATCCTAATATATAGCACAAAATAATTTTCACTTTCAGTAGGCCTAAACATATATTCAATGATAGATGAAGAAGGTGTATAATCCAAATTTGATGTTTTGGCAATGCTAGACTTAACTTTATACTAAAGCCTTAAGTACTAGTAGAATCATAAAAAAAAAAAACTTGTTTTTGCGTAGGTGTCATTGTTTACCTTGAGCATGAAAAATAGAGCAAGTAGTTAGAGAGCTTAGAAGAATAAAAAATATTAACTGTCAAGTTGTCCTGGAAATAAAAGGGGATGATAAAGCACACACCTACCAGCTCAATGATCAGTGATTTTAGCTATTGGCCTTACATTTAATTAAGTATAAAAAATGGAGTGAGATGAAGTTTTGAAACGTGTATTTGTGGATAGTTTTTTTTTAAATCATTATTTTGATATGATAACTGGCCAAGTTAGTTTCAACTGGTAACATCTGAAATTATCTCACCATCATATTTAAGATTTTTCCTACAAATCATATTTAAGATTTTCCTACAAACAAACCTTACTTGCAATACTTACACAGAATATGTTAACATTAATCTATAACTGTTTGAACAAACACTTAAACTAGAAGAGGAATCCTTTCCTATTAAATGTGTACTAAATCTTTTCCTCCCAGCCCTTCAATTCCTGTGGGTTGGAGATTGAGAAGTCATCTTAAGCTCAGTCAGCTCAAGGTCATAAACATTATGAAGGATGGCAATTCTCTGAAACTTTTCTGAATTAAAAATATCATCCTTATTCTTTTACCTCCATTTTCCCCTAGCTTTTGCAAGACCATGCCATAATTTCGTAAGTATTTATAGGGTTTAGGAGAAATTAGCCTAACATGTCTTTTCTTCTTTTGATTACTTTCTGTGCTTGGGTTATCAGTGATAAGAGAGTTAAAGTAGAATCAATGAGTAGAGAGTGAAACAATAAAGGAAATAACTCTTCTACATTTATTAAGTACTATTGTTACAGTTTTGTGGTCATTAATGTTCAGCTAATTTCCTCTCTGGCAAGCCCTTGTAGTATTTTATTTTTTCATTAAAGAATGTGGATGACGTGAAAGACCAATATCTTCTAGTAGTTACAATTGATACAGAGGCCTCCCAGTCCTCTGGGACCACAGAGACATAGTTTTTGCTCCTTTTATCTCTTAATTTTTTTGTTATTTTAATTAAAACTTGTGGTTTCAATGAATGGAATTCTATAGAGCCTTAAGTGGAGAAAGCCCACAATAAAAAGGACATGTGAATTTTCTTGTTTCTGCTGAGTAACATGCTCCAGATTGTGATGAATCCAGGCTACTGTCTACAGCTCGCTCCCATTTGCTGCTTAAGGGCAGAATTCTCTTGGAGGCACTCCTAAATCAGTGTTATTAACAGAACTGGCTGATGCTACCGCAGTGGTACTTGAACATGAACAACCTTTCTATAAGACATTTTTATACGTCTTATCTGATCTTACCTGAAGATGACTATTTGGAATAAGGTCCTTGACTCAACGATATTAAGTAGGAAATCTTCCTATTGAATAGGAAAAGGTTAATTTGCAGGAATAATATCTAAATGGAAAGCCAATGTGCATAATGACTTACATTTCTACTATGTGGGAAGTACCAGTGATACCAAATTTATCAAATGTCCACACTCTTGCTCTCTTTGCATTATATTCAGGTGCCAAAAAGGCAGTTACACTTAGAGAAAAGTTGCAGAAAATTGTAGGGTAAGAATTTTGAACAAATAAAAACAACAAAGGTGGCTTCTTCTCAGTGTTGCTTTGTTCTGATCCTGTTCTTAATACATGAATTCCAAGGGTTCTTGAAGAACTAGGCAGTAAGAGCCATTCATAGATTGTATATTGGAATTGATTTTCTCATCATCCTGCCTGATAAATGTTGAGTTGTAGTCTTGATACTTAGAACAGTTGAGAGGAATGAGAGTCGGATATATAAGGAATAGAAGAGGAATGAAAGACCTAAGTAGGTATGAAATTGTGAGTAGTTCCATTCTGTAACTGCACGTCGGATAATCCTATGCCAGAAGCATGTGCATTGGCATCATTGTCTTTCTGTGTACTCTTTTCTTTGAAAAAAGTAGCTGCCCCTTTCTTTGCATCTTAATCACTTCAATAGGAATCTGCAATATTCTATAGATTTGTTCCCTGAATATATTTTTAAATGCATGGAAAAAGAGGATTAGAAAAGAAACCAATTATGTTGACTACATTCGCAGAAGTTTTAAAAATTTATTGTGTATGACATGTGTATTTCTTCACAATGTATTTAGTGCATTAATTAATGTGCTCAAGCACTGGACCTAAAACAATCACATATTCAAAGTAGTGTTGAAAAAAAAAACATTTTAAGCTATAGAAAATAATGGGAATGTGCTATGAATATGAAGGAGATATTTATTGGTGACCAAGTCATAAAATTTATAATGATGTATGTATTTTTACATGTCAAGAAGTTTAGCCAGCTAATCATTTTGGTTTACATTTCTCATGTTATATGATCTGAAATGCTTAAATCCATTGCAAAGAAATTTAAATTAACAAAGTGATTATAATTTGAAAGGATGGGGCAAATAGTTCTTCTCTTCTTGCAATTCTTAGGTTACTGAAATTTAAATTTTCTGTTATTCTGATGTATACCCTTGAAGAATACCCTCGAAGTGAATTTTCAGTTTAGTAATTCCTGTTTATGTAAATACTTATGTTAATGTTGATCTTACTGTATTTTTGTGCTTAATTGCTTGGCTCTTTTAGAAGTCAGTCATTGAAGGTAATATTCCCGGAACCTATGGATTTTTTTGTTTGGCTGTTGCATTTAGATCAGTTCTTATGTCTTCTGACATTAAGATTTATTTTTCCTGGTGTTTTTAGTTCTTTTTACTGAAAGCAGTGATCACAGACATAGTCAGAAGGAAAAGGCCTGTGAGTTCTGGGTGATTGCTTTTATGTATTAATGGTGCCTATGGAGGGTCTCATTAATATGCACAGCTTGGGGAATTTTTGCAGCTACCACACGGAGCTCAAAAACCAAACTGCAAAGCAGACTTGACTCTTTATGTCTCAGTATTTTTATTTGGAGCTCTAAAGGACATTAACAAAACTTCTTGGGACAGGTGGAATGCCATATGGCAAAGGGACTGGACCACCGCCATAGCTTTTGAGATTTATTGAAGCTTCCCCTTCTAGTGGGAGTGATATGAGCCTTTTGGACTATTTCCATTCACTGATGACATTCATATGTGGATCAGCAATAAAGCTACTTAGAAACAAAGCAGAACCAGCTCAAAAGATACTTTTTGCTTTAATATATGCTTATTGATAGCAGTACACCATTTGCTTTAGTATATGCTTATTGGTAGGGCTGTCTATATTGGATTCTGAGTTTTTTCATACTTATCAAAATTGTACAAAATCCATACAATTACTATTGTGGGATAACTAGGGGTGGAGTGGGCAATATAGATACAGTGATTTCTATTCATGGACAGAAAACTCCTGTATCACATTTTATGTCTTTCTAGTGTGTGCATTTGTGCACACATGCACACAACTCTCCCCGCCCCCACAGTATACTTTGCACATCTATGTGGGTAGTTCTGAATGGTAGCCTAGCATTTAAGTGGCAGTGTCTGGGTTCTGCTGGACATAACATCAAAAGTCAGGCTACATTTGCAGTTCTGTCATTAGCCACAGCAACCTTCCTCTCCATGATGTTTTTATGCCAACTTTGAGGCAGCATGGGAAGAACTGCCTTTGATACAATTGCTCCTAATGGTTTTCATAGCAGTAGTGAAAGAAGGAAAAAGCTAGCAAAATTCTTTTCAATGCTTGAGAGAGGAAATTAGTTTCACCCTTTTAAAACAGGTGTGAAGAAATTAAGTATTTGTGATTATGTCATTGACTTCACAATCAATCTCTCTGTATATATGTACTTTGGAATACTATACATATTTCACTGTGTGCAATTTAATTATTATAAATAATTATATTTTTAGGGTATCATTTTATATGGAAAGGGATGAAAATATATTTAGGTAATAAATAAAGTACATAGGTTATCATTTACTTATTGATTCATTTCCATTCTCCCCCCCCCATTTCTCCTTGATTCTTGAGGTTGAATTATACTTTGTCTCAGGAATACCTACAGAGTAAACTTTGATTCTTCATGGCTGCTCCTACACCCATAAGTAGTGAAATAAGATGAAAAATGATTGTCTTTCAATGAATATCACGTATAACATCTATTTATGGATACTTTCTATTTATATAAATGGGCTAGACATCATGTATTTTTTCATTATTGTGACAAAGTGGGAATTAGTGTTATTATTTCCTTTTTATAAATGCAAAAAACATTGGCTAAGATAAATTATGTAACTTCTCACATTCTTAGAGGCATTGTTATTAAATATCATCTGGTTTTTAAAAAAACATTATAAGTTGAACTCCAGAGCCCATGTTCTTTCCTTTATGACTGAAATTTCACTTTTTGTTTCTTGGCAAATACACCATGGGGCTTTGTAGTTTCTTGATTGAGGCATTTTGCCCCTTTGAGTGAAAGGGCCGGGATGAACTTATGCATATGCCTTGTGAAGGGAATTACTCTTGTAGCAACAACAACAACAACAACAACAACAACAACAAGTCTATGAGAGAAGAAATGCTAATGAGACTCAATTTACAACTTAGCTGTCTAGGAAAGTGCCAACCCAACTTCTGGCTGTAAGTCTGAAAATATAGCTTCTGCTTGTCCCAGTTAAGTTCTGAATGCATATGCAGTCATTTCTCTTTATAACTCTCTGTGGACAGAGCCTACAATATTGGATCTGAAGTGATGCAAGTGACTCCCAGAAAAATAAAGCCAAGGAAGCTACTGCCTAAAATATACACTCTTTTTTAAAAGTCTTTTTCCTTGCTGAGCTTGCCAATTTCTATACTTAGTCAGAGGCAATTAAATGCTTTAATTAGTTTGATCTTTATGGAATTTCCAGCATTTTTTTGTTTTCTAATCAGAACTGAATTCAAGTACATGACTAATATCTCTTATAAAGGCTTACATTAGCATACATCAAATGCTTTACTTTCCATTCGTGATAGGGATATTCTCACACACATTTTATAGAAACTCAGTGTTTATGCGTTATTGCTTGTTTGAGATAGCATATCTTCTGTCTGGATGCAGCATGGGTTAAGCAGAACATAATGACTTTTCGTTATATTTTGGTTCAGATGCAGCCACAAAATAAAAACTTAAGATGCATTTATAAGTGCTTAGTATATCTTAAGCATTTATATAAATGATAGTTTAAATTTTTGGTATAAAATAATTTTTAGTTTAAAGTTCATGCGTTATAGTTAGATACCAATTTAACCGAACACTGCCAATCTGTGATTGTAAGATTTAACATTCAAGTTGTAGTACAAATTAAAGTTGATTTGATTAGTGAATTGCTGATTTCCAAATTTCCATTTATATAAACACTTAAGAGAATCCAAACTCTTTAGAAACTAGCCTGAGTTCTCTTTTTTACTTTAGTGTATCTCTATGTCTAAATTCACACATCTGTAGAATCAGCTTTTTAAAAATATTTGCCACTAAATTCATTCTTGAACGAAATCTATGCTACACTCATACCCCACTCTCCACCCCAGAGCTATTTTCTGGAAAGAAAATTTCCAAAGAAAATTAATGATTGTCTTTATTTTTCATTTTCTTAACCCACTCTTTCACCTTTGGGAGATACTGTTTGTGTTCTGTTTTCTAATTGTTCTTTTACAGACTTAATATCTTTCCTTTTCTGATGACAAACAGATACATTATCTTGACTCTAAGCTGACCACTTTCAGAAGTCTGAGGGATCCTTTGGATGGAAGACATCACCAAGGCTGGGTAGAACTGGGCTTATCAGTGTCTGGGCCCCTCTGAAATCTAATCATGTTAAGATGTTGGGAGAGTGTCAAACTTCAGTTCTAATAGGACCAAAAAAGAAGTGATAAAAACCTGGTGGGCTTAGAAAGTAGAAGCAATGGATTTAGTTACATTCATATTATTAGCTTGGTAGGTGGCAGTCCTGACCCAGAGTTCCATGGATCATACTGATCAGTTGAGTGCTGAGAATGTAAAAGTGATGGGCAAACAGAATTGGCAATATGGTTTGGATATGAGGTTTTCCCAAAAATTCATGTTTGGACAATGCAAGAACTTTCAGAGGCAAGATGATAAGATTATACGAGGTGTTACTGAATCAGTGAATTAATCTACTGATATGAATAAACTGGGCAGTAACTACAGGCAGGTAGGATATGGCTAGAAGAAGTAGGTTACTGGGGGCGTGCCATTGGGGCTTATATTTTGCTCCTGGTGATCAGAGCAGTTTCACCTTCATTCCTTTTGCTAACATTTGCAGGAGAGAAATTTTAAAAGTCTTTTTTATGCATTTTACTTATTTTTATGCTTATTTCTTTTTACTAAAATAACAAATGACTGTGTGTATTGAAATGTTTACTCTGAAAGCTTTTGAACCCAAGAATTTTATTCAATACTGGATCTATATGTAAGCAAGATTTGAGCATATCTAAAGTGGCAGATTAGCTAGCTACAAAATTTATAGCTATTGGTTTTAGTTATAAGAGGCATTCAGAAATGTGGAAGCAATGATAAAAAGCCCTAGTGTACTTTATACTTGCGTTAGTGTTTATCATGCTGTTGAAAAGAGTTACTGGCAATTTTTTGTTATTGTTTATGGCACACAACTAGATTAAATAATGTTGGTTATTTGCTAGGATTATATGAAACCTTTGCATTTGTCTCACTATCTAGTTTCAAAATTGAAAAGTTCAATTTTGTGTGTTTTAGGGCAACAGAACCTTCCATTATGCCTCTTATTGATCATCTGGTTTTGGACTCAGTCCTGTGCTTTCAGCTAGTATGTTTTTGGAGCCAGAGCCTATGCACCAAACCAGGATCACCTCCAACAATAGAGTTTTAGCTTCTTCACATCTTTCCAAACCATTCCCTACTTTAGCATTTCAAGATACTTATTTTTTAAAATTTATTTATTTTTACAGACTTCATTTTGATTCATTGTACACATTTGGGGTACAAGTTTTCATTTCTGTGGTTGTGCATGATGTACATATTAAAATTTAGTGCACCATGATCAAGTGGGGTTTATCCTAGGGATGCAAGGTTGGTTCAACATTCATAAATCAATAAATGTAATTCATCACATTAATAGACTCAAAGTTAAGAATCGTGATTATTTCAATAGATGGTGAGAAAGCGTTTGATAAAATACAGCACCCCTTCATGCTAAAGATACTTAAACATAGGATTTCATAGTTTATTAAATATATTTATTGAGCAGTTATGATGTGTTAGGTATTATTTAGAGCCTTCAGTATGTAATGTTGATCAAGGTAGACTAGATCCCTGTTCATTGGGCTTAAATTCTATTAGAAGGATATAAGTAAGAAAATGCCAGAACGGTGAAAAGTGTACAAGTGTAGGACTATTCATTAGAAGCAAGTTTCATAGTATGTGGTTAGGAGAAATATTATTCCTTTCAACTGTGGGAAACCACTTGAAGATATTGCTTTATATATGCTCTAGCCAACCATAGCAAGGGAAATTAGGCTCAGTAATCTAAAGATGTCATTAATATGTGGATCTTAAATGTATGTGAAAATTGTCTGCTGATAACAAATATAATACAGTAATAAGGACGTCAAGTAATGTGCCCTCCTAATTATATATAAATAGGCCTACATATAGTGATACTAAGAAAGCTAATACAACAATAATGACGTAGTATAGAAATAGTGATAATGTTTCGTGGTTAATGAAAATGAAATTTTTTTCCTTTCTTTTTCTAAGAGCATCAACTAAGCATTGTAATATATTTTATTTTATAATCCAGATTTACTTTTAGTGGTAATTTGTTTTTGTAATCCTGGAAACATCATAGAAACCTAGTATGGAACATGTGAAATTTTTTCTTATTTATAAAATGAAGCATTTATCTCACTAAGAGCCACAATGAAAATAAAGAAAAACCAGCAGTCTGCTGAGAAGAAAGTGTATTCACTCAATAATGGATGATACTCTACATATGTCTGTTAAGTCTCAATCATTGATTGTACTATTTAATTCTGTAGTTTTATTATTCAGTTTCTGTTTGGAAGATATATCCAGTGGTGTGAGAGAGGTGTGTTAAATTCACCTAGTATTATTGTGTTGTGGTCTATTTGATTCTTGAAATTTAGAAGTGTTTGTTTGATATATGTAGATGCTCCATTGTTTGAGGCATAAATATTTATGATTGTTATGTCTTGTTGATGTATGATTCCCTCAAGCAGTATGAAATGGTGTTCTTTGCCCCTTCCGACTAACTTTGATTTGATATCCACCTTGTCTGGTATGAGGATGGAAACCCCTGCTTATTCATGCAGTCCATGTGATGTGAGTGGTAGGTTTTTTCCAACCTTTCACCTTTAGTCTGTGCATGTCTTTTCCTTTGAGATGAGTCTCTTGAAGACAGCATACTGTTGTGTCTTTTTTTAAAATCCAGTTTGCCTGTCTCTGTCTTTTTATTGATCAGTTTAGGCCATTAATATTTCAGGGTAATTATTGAGATATGATTTATATTCTTGGTCATTTTGGTTCATTTTGGGTTTTTAACTTGACTTAGTTTCTCCTTTGATTGATCTCTCCTTTGGCATAGTTCTTTCCTTTGCTGGTTTTCATTTTTCTTTCTTCTTTCTTCTTTCTTCTTTCTTCTTCTTCATAGCAATATTCATAAGAGATTTTGATCTATATTTTTCTTATGATGATATGGTATCAGGGAAATATTGGCCTCATAGAGTATGTTAAGAACAAGTTCCCTTCGACTTTAGAAGACTTTGTGAAGATTTGGTATTGAATCTTTATATGTTTGGGTAAAATTTAGTGGAGAAACATTTGAACTGGGCTTTTCTTTGTGGTTAGTTTTTTAATTACTGCTTCATCTTTTATTTTGTTATTGGTCTTTTTAGATTATTTCTTCTTGAGACCATTTTAATAATTTGTGTCTTTCTAGGTTATTGTACATTTGATCTAAGCTATCTAATATATTGATATAGTTTTCCTTTAAAATTTATACATACTTAAGAATACATAATTTCTATGTATTTCTGTGGAGTCACTAGCATCGGCCCCTTTTCCATTTTAAATTCTACTATCTGAGTCACCTTGTGACTTATACCTTAATGAAAAGGTAAAAAAACAAAAGTCATTTTCTTGTCAATTTTATTCTTTTATCTTCATATCAGCTTCTTTACGATACAAAATCTTACTTCCTTCATTTTAGAGATGGATAAATAACATGGAAATCTTGAGGCTTCACCCTGATTGCTATTAAAAAGGCAGGATTTTTCTCATTGAGGCTGAGCTTTGTTTACTCTGTCTTTTTGGATGAAAGTTGGATTTTAGATTTTATTTTTTAAATTCAAAATTAGGAAAGCTGCTTATTCCATTGCTTGTTAATGTTAAGATAATCAGTTTTTATCTCTCTCTCTGCTTCCTGATCATCATATTTTAAAATATGGTGGTTGTTTCAAACAGATTTTGTGCTAGAAGCCAGGCATGTCAGTATGATCTAGTATTCAGCTGACATACAGTTATTACCTGACCAGTTCCATAGTCAAAGTGCAGAAAGGGTTGGCTGCTATTGTTAAACCTTTTCCTTGACCATCTGCTGGCCTACATTGCTACGTGAGTGAGAAAAAGAAGCAAGATAATAATAAGAGTGTTATATAGCTAATCCTAATCCTCCCTGTTTAGAGTTAGAATATATAGTGTCAAGAGGACTCTAAATTAAGACAGTAATTTCTTCTCATTTTCCATATAACATATGATACATTTAAAAATATTTTCAATTTAGTAGAGTTCAACATTTTTTTCATAAGGCATAGAGGTTCTTTATGACAATAAAAATTTATTAAATGCCTAGCATATGATTTATATTCCACCAGGGGACTATTTATCTTTGATTTATTAACTTTCTATTCTTTACTGGAATGACCAATTCACTTTAAGGAATTCTTTTAATGCTGAGCTTTATGTATGTATTCCTCCCTTTCTTTTTATATTTCTCTGTGAACACTTACTGTACAAGTATTGATCTCAAAATATCTTTCAGATTCTCTCTTGGCAATTTGAGTTTGTGCATTTGTGCCAAGAAGGTATTATTATTGTTTTCATGTACATACTTTATGGGCCTGTGTTCTTTTCTCAATAATTGTTTTTCTGAGTCAATAGGAGGCTAGTTAATAGTTTTTCAGGCAGTAATAGAATTTTTTGAAGCAGGGAGAATGTAATCATGAAATTTAAATATAAGCAAACAAGTGCCAAAACATTTGGGCTGTATATTTCCTGTAAGTACACTGAACTTTGAATTTAGCGATATGTTTGGGTGAGGTGTAGATGAGAAAATAAAACATACAATTAAGAGATAGATTTTAGTTTAAAGCAGTAGCTGTGCAAATGTGCCTCTGTGTGTGCATGTGTATGGTGCATTGAATTAGGATCAGAAGACTAGGTTTTGCCATGCACCATTTGTAGGAGGTCATTGAGCTTCTGTCTGCCTCAGTTCTCTGACTTGCAATACCTGCCTTGCTAGTGTTATTTTTAAATATGCAATGAGATTAAATGTATGAAGTGACTGAAATTTTTAGTTATTCGGTTGTGAAATATTATCAGTTTATGTGTTTAAAGCTAGTTCACCGTTGATTAAAGTATCATTCCAAAGAACCTGAGGCCCAGAGCCAAAGTTTAAAAAAGAAAAACACATCTTCTTACATGAGTATGTATTTATTTGTTTGTAATTTATTTTATGATATTGGGAGGTAGTGAGAATTGAAGGATCTGTTACATATATGTGGACACCCATGAAGGTTCATATTTATGGAGAAGGGTTAATGTTTATGACACATTTTAACAGATGTTCAAAATGCTGTTGTAAGCATTTGCTAAATCAATATATCTAACCTTACTTTTTAAGGTACATCTTTTTTAGAATAGTAGTTTAAAATTTTAGATTTGTTTCCTTTCTTTGGAGACAACATCATAAAATGATAGAAGAAAGAACAATAGGTTATTGCTTTGGTTCTCTCAAATGTTATAGCAATCTTCTAAGCTTTTTTTCTCATATTTTATCTACATTTTCTTGGTATTTCTTTTACCAGATTAATCTTCAGGTCATTTTATTCCCATTTACTAGATGGATTACATTTCATTCCTGACTTGTTCTCATAATATGCTAAACATCCCAAGAAGCCGGCTATATTTTCTATCTCACTAAGGATTGGACTTTATCTCCAGAAACACTCACTGTTGCTGAGTTGTAGATAGCCATCTACAAGACATAAGTAGAAAAATGCATGCATATGTTCCCAAACCATTATGGTCTTCATGAGTGCTTCACACATCCTCTCAACAGCATTCCTCATCTATTGTGCAAACACCCACTTCACCTTCTCAGCATCACTGGAAAGTTAACCAAGTAATCACAAGCAGCATGTGACAAAATGGGTTGAAAGACTAAGCATGGAAAAATAATTCACTCATTTAGGTTACTTCAATTTACTTCTTACAGTTGCAACATTAGACTAGGGTTATTATTACTACCCACTCACATGTGTGATCAGTCTTCCATAAATTGTTGTGTGAGATTATCCATGCTCTTCCATTAAATTAGCCATGTTAATAATAGTCATGTTCAGAATGCCACTAATGGCATGTATGTTGTAGCACTTGATTAACAAGTACTTTCATAATGATTACATGACAGGCATGTCCTATATATTTTACCTATGTTAATCTAATCTCACATAGCCATGTGATGACTTTACCATCATTTATAGATGAGGAAACTAAGGCAAGAAGAATTATGTAACTTGTCACATAGGTACTATGTAGCAGTCACCAGTTAAACCCTGTGGAGTTCAAGATTTAACTACATGCTATGCTATTCTCTAATCATTTAATCAAACTATTTGTTAAGTTAAATGCTACTTCTTCTGGAAAAATATAGCTTATCCTCCATATTACTAATGGGGAAGTGATACAAGTTAGCATTTCTGACCTCTTGCAGTCAATAGAGTGTCTGATTATATGAGAGAGAGGAGGAATCACACCTTTCCAATTTTTCAATTTAAAATTGTGTTTGCAATATAATGAACATGAATCCTGTTTGGATTATTGTATATTAGTGTGTAGTATTAATAACCCTAGAGTTCTTTTTATGATTAAAAGAGCTTGAAGAGTGAGAAATTTTGACTAAATTGTTCATTGAATTCATTAGATGCTTAGAACTATTGGAATATAGGACAAAAAGTAGAAATTAATACAATGTAAATGTCTTCAAGCAGTTTAAAGCCTGGTGAGTTTGTAGAATGGTCTTTGGCAAGCTAATTTTTTAGGTAGATGTAGTACTCCTGTCTATATAATGAAGGAATTATTTAGTGTCTATTATATTTTGTAATGTACAATATTTCTTCTAGATAAATGGTTAAATGCAATGCAATAAAATTTAGGGAGCATTGTTTAATCTGATGTAACCCAAATGTTTCTCAATTAGATATTGAATTACTTTTTTTGTTTTTCCCTTCTGTATTAATATTAATTTTGTCTGTTGTTTATAGTTAAATTTTTACTCATGTAGGAAAGTTGTTTTACAGTGTTTAAAAATCAATTTCTAAACATTAATTTATTAGTAAAGTGCAATGTCTGACAAATAGACATATTTATCTAGGATAAGTTTTTAGATCACATCATCTAATTATGTTAAACTATAAAGAGAAAATTGAAGTTATTGAAAATCTTCGTATGACTGTAGCCCTTTGGTAGTGATGTTAATTCTTTGAAAAAAAGTCCTATTTCTAGGAAATTGGAATCTCCTAGAGTATTCATGACCTAAATTCTGGTTTTTTTTCCTTTGCTGAAATTCTTATGGACTTAATGATATGCGATATATTTGTTTATATTATGTGGTACAGTAATATAGTCCCTTGGAAGAATACATTTACTTCTTTGCCATAAAGCAAACACTGGTTCTGTTGCCTACATAGTTTATTTGCACAGTGTTTTTGCAACATATCACCCTGTGTTCTCTGCTAAAGTGTCAATTTCAAGTTGATTTTAATTAATTTAATGGTATGTCCTTTATAAGGATGCTGTTATAATATGACATATACAATTCCACATTGAAAATATATCAACAGATATGAGAAATTGCATCATAATGTTCCAATTTGTAGATTATATTTGATATTGAATTAATCCAATATTAAATATAAATGCTGCATTTCCTTTCTTATGTTTGCAAAGAACTCAAAGTTGAGTGGAGTCTGCTTGGAAACTAGCACCATGATGCATACTTTTATTATGAAAGTCCTCTATGTTTCAGAATAGTTAGCAAACAGATTTAGCAAGTGACATATATGAGCTCTTTAATGTCAGAATATAGCCTTAGTAATATATATGTTCACAAAATTGAAATTCTTCTGATCTTATATTACTTTTCGAGTGAGAGTAATACTGTTTTCTGTTAGAGCAAAGAATAAATTGCCAAATGCCTGTTCCCCAGTTTTCACAAAGTCCACAGTATTCCACTTGTCATTATTCAAGGCACTGATTCCTTATTTCTTTACCCACCCAACTATATTTTATTACTTGAACCTTACATTTCTAATTTATAAAATATCTTTTACATATATTCCTATTTGCTTTTAGAGAAAGATACCTGAATTTTTTGTTGGAAGCAACAGAATTAAAATTTAAGTGAAAAATTATTCATGTTGCTTCCTGTCTAAGGTTATCCTAAGACAAACCCTATGCAAATTCCAGGTGGATCAGCATGTTGGTAAATTTTCTTCAGGATTTTAGATTCCCTCCACTTTGATTCTTTCACTTTAAACATTTTGGCTTTAAATATCTAACCTAATGCATTTTTCATAAATATTCAATTGACCATATTGTCTTTTGAGGCAAAAGAATCTTAAATCTTGGGAATGGAAGCAAAGAAGCTTTAAATGATTTGTATTCTACAGGTTGTCCCTTAATGGTTCTATCTGTCTCTGTGGGCTATAAAGACAAATATTTAATCACTTGTTGTGATATTTATAAAATTGGTGGCTCAAATATTATTTCCCTTGATATTTGTGATTCAGAACATTGGTTTTATGCTACCCTAGTGAGAGTCTAATAATTCCAAGGCAGTACAATATTGAGAAGTTCACATGGGACAATTTAATTCATGGTAACTTTAAATATAAATGTATGCCATATGGTGTGCATGTGCACTGTCTTTCTATGTATTTGTGTGAGTGTGTGTCTTATGTCTTATGTGCATAGTTTCCTTTTTAGCATAGGACTGTAGAAGTGATTGCTGAAGAAAGCTGGTTGGATTCATAACTATATGTAAGAAGAATTTGGATATTTTATACTGAATCCCCAGAGATAAAAATGAACCAATGAATTATAATCAAACACACAATCAGAACTTTGCTCTTTCTTCTTGAGGAATCAGACATATTTCGTATAACCTGCTTTTAAAATAAAATCTCCGAGTTCTTACATATTCTGATTGTGTGTCTCAAGCTTCGTGTTTCTACTGTTAAGACTCGTTTTAAGTACAGAAAAGTAGGAGTTAGAAAGATGATGATAGGAAACCTCGGGATTGTAACTTAGACATATCAGTAAATGTGTAGATTTATAGGACACTCTTTTTTAGGGTTATCCTGTCCTTTAGATTGCATCTTCTACCTCTGCACATCTACTTCTAGTGCTGGTTCTTCTGGTTCCCATAGACTCTAGTTCTTTTTTTTTTTTTTTTTTAATTGTTGTTTTTATATATACATGACAGTAGGGTATATTTTGACATATTATACATACATGGGGTGCAGCCTATTATAATTTTGATCCTATTCTTGTGGTTGAATATGATGTAGAGTTATATTGGTTGTGTATTCATATATGAGCATAGGAAAGTTATGTCCTCTTCATTCTACTGCCTTTCCTATTCTCATCCCCACTCTCTTCCCCTTTGTCTAATCCAATGAACTTTTATACTTCCCCTCCTTCCCCTTCCTTATTTGGGTCAGCATCTGCAAATCAGAGAGAACATCTGGCCTTTGGATTTTGGGGACTGACTTATTTCACTTAGTATGATATTCTTCATTTCCATCCATTTACTGGCAAATGCCATAGTTACATTCTTCTTTATGGCTGAGTAATACTCCATTGTGTACATATACCACATTTTCTTTATCCATTCATCTGTTGAATTAAGAGTCCTAGAGCAGAAGAAGAAAATCAAGAATCAATAAATGGGATGGCATCAAACTAAAAATCTTTTTTAAAAAATATTTTTTTAGTTGTCAGTGGACCTTCATTTTATTTATATGTTGTATTGAGGATTGAACCCAGTGCCTCACACATGCTGGGCAAGTACTCTTCTACTGTGCCACAACCCTAGCCTTAAACTGCTTCTTTACAGAAAAAGAAATAATCAAGAATATGAAGAGAGAGCCTACAGAATGGGAGAAAATCTTCACCACCACACCTCAGGTAGAATGTTAATGTCCAGGATATATGAAGAACTCAAAAAAACGTAACACCAAAAAAACAAATAACCCAATCAATAAATGGGCAAAGGGACTGAATAGACACTTGACAGAGGAAGAAATATGAATGGTCAAAAAATATACGAGAAGTTAAAGAAATACAAATTAAAATTACACCAAGATTCCATCTCACTCAAGTCAGAATGGCAATCATCAAGAATACAAGTAGCAATAAATGTTGGTGAGGATGTGGGGGAAAATGTACATTCATACGTTTCTTGTAGGACTGCAAATTGGTGCACCCACTCTGTAAAGCAGTATGGAGATTCCTTAGACAACTTGGAATGGAACCACAATCTGAGCCAGTTATTCCATTCCTCGACTTATACCCAAAGGATTTAAAATCAGCATACTACAGTGATGCAACCACATCAATGTTTATGGCAGCTCAATTCACAATAGATTTTAGTTTTTAAGGGTATTGACCTATACAGTTATAGAGTGGGCTGTTCTTCTGGCCTCCATCTTCTTTCAGACTACTGTGTTTGTGGATGCTATGGTCCTACGTGTTGTTCAGGACTTTTGTCTCTATCATGATCAACTCTGTAGAACGAGTTCTAGTCTCAAATTTGCCTTTATCCCCTTGTCAATCTGTTTTGTGCACACCCAGTTTTCCTTCTAAATAATAATATATACCAAAATATAATTACTCAATTTCAGCCACTTCACCTGTAAAACCCTGTTACTTTTAGAAATGAAACCCTGAATGTATGCCTGGGTAAACAAGAAAATAATTTATATTTTATCAACAGTGTATGTGTCTTATAAATCATTTTTTTTTTAAAAGCCAAAAGAAGCCTTTATTTTAGCTGGCCAGCAGTGACCCCCTTACACCTAAAAGCAGTGTCCTGGGAAATTGCATGTTAGTTCTTTTATTGCCAACTTTTATAGGGCCTGGGAAGGGATTAGGGTGGGGCTGTAGGGAGGGGAAGGGATTGGGATGGGCTATAGGGAGGGGATTTGGGGTTGGGGTGGGCTATAGGGAGGGGATTTGGGATTGGGGTGGGCTATAGGGAGGGGATTTGGGGTTGGGGCTGACTCTCCCAATTGTGCTGGAGAATCTCCCTGGGGAGCACAACATTTTAATTTGTTTTCTGTTGCTATAACATTCCCCTCTGGTCTTATCCACATTAACAAATCCTTGTTTAAGAAACTTAGTGGTTTTTCAATTTCCAACTTCCCAGACTCTGATGGGTTCCATTCCTCAGTTTGGCCAGATTTCTTATTTTACACTAGCTGCTTGTCCTTTATTAGGAACTTTTTACTCCTGTAAGGAGAGGAGGCACTTACCACTCTTGCTGCTTCAAGCTGGAAGGGGGCAGAGTCTAGGGAAGCAGTTTGAAGTTCCTTTTAGAAATCTGGTCATTGAGGAGCAGAAGTCTGCTTGGGAAGAGCAGGTTGTAAAGTCATCTGGGGTGGGTGCTTCTCTCAGAAACAAAATGACATAAGTACCAAAATGAGGTTAATACAGAATATCATGACATGGTGGAAGTCAATCTCTCAATAACTGAGAAGTTGTTCCCATAACAAGGCTTATCAAAAGCTGGAGAGGTTGAAGCCTTTATTTGGGAACTTGAGTTATCAGGTACATTTGCCTAAGAATCTCTCTTATGTAGCCTCTAGTCCTATTCTAGGGACTAACGCAAGTACATCTTAAGTTACATTAAACTATTGTTTCTTTTAAATGCCTAAGAATGTCTATGGTTTGGTTTGGTTTTTAACTGATTTGCTAGGTGTTTAAGATCAAGTTGGTCAAATTGACCTGTTCCTGTCTCTTAAGAGTCAGCCGAGTTCTCACAGGGGTCACTCGTGAGGAATTTGAGAGTAGCTTCTTAGCTTTGTTCCTGTGCTTGGGTGGTGGCAGCTTCAGCATTTCAGCAGCTCCTTCGTTCCAGCAGCCTCTGCATTCTGGGACAGGCAGCAGTGCTCCTCCTGGATTCCAGCAGCTCCAAGGCAGTGGCTTCTGCCTTGTGGACAGCTGACAGCTCTTTGCTCCCATTCATAGCAAAGGAAAGCTGGTCCCTGCTCATTCCCATCAGCCCCAGGAGGGCAGGGGCCAAGCCTGTCTGTCCCACTGTTGTACCTCCTTGTTTTCAATCTTTGCTGTGTCTCAACTCTGGGGGAAAAGCCTGGAATTCATGGGTTATTGAGAAGCGTCCACTCAGATTGGGTTCTGTCCTTGATGGCTCTGAGCTCTGGTGGCAGTGGCATCTGGGCCCCAGTGGCTCTTGTGCTCTGGCTGTGGCAGTTTCTGCAACCTGGAGGCTGATGGCAGCCAGTGTTTCCTCGGCTCTGGACACAGCGATGCCTTCTGTGTGACATAGAAACCAGGTGGTGTCTTTTGCCCACTGTCTGCATGGAGGAAAACTCTGAGTTCTGGTAGCAGCGAAGGCAGCAGTGTTGACCCGGAGTTGCAAAGTTCCTTAGAAACGTGCTCTCATTCCCTGGATGCAGGCTGACTCTGAGGGCAAGAACCAAAACTGGTTTTCTTGACCCCTTTGTTTTAATCTCAGTCCTTAAGTTTTATCTTAAACCTTCAGCAAGCCAGTTTCACCAGTTATTATCTCATCTATTTCATAGGTGATGGCTTAGTATACTTGTTCAAAACATTAATCTGGCATCAGCTACAGAGCTTAAAAGGAAAACACAAAATAGAATTAACAACAGTAAAAACATGTCTAGTTTGTGTAATAGTCATCCTAAATCCTGCCTGAGTTATATATTTCCTGTTTGATATTACAGTAATTCTACAACAAAAAACAATCTTTTGAATATAACTTTAAATGAGCTAAAAGCTGACTTATTTTGGAAACATTCTGACTTGTAGCAGGGTGGGAGGCAGACCCTTATTTCAGGTAAGGCAGGGCCTTTTACAATCTTAGGCAGAGTGTTCCAGGTTTGAAGTTATTTGTGCCTCCTCTTAGGACATCATTTTACATAGTTTACATGTATTGTTTCCTGAATCTATGTGAATAGTTGTTAACATAATATATTGCATTTAAAACAAATCAAGGAAAGGCTCAGAGGTTTTAACTTTCCTTTTGTGTGGCAAAGCGACCAAATATTTTATGTTCATGATATTAACCTTTAAACAAATCAGGTTCTCACTAACTTTAAATACATTTGCATTTAAATTTTGATCTGTGTAAAAAGTCCCCAATAAAATTTGCCATTCCCATAAGCCTGAAACTACCAACACAGACAAGTCTAACCTGGAGAACAGGAGCCCGACAAATTCCCTGCTCTAAAGACCTGTGTACCCGGAAGACATGGATACATGAATATACACAGAGCAACCAAACCTAGTTTTTCAAGAAAAAACCCCAGGCTCTGCAACATAGCACAATACCCCACCAGTTATTTAACCACAATAAAGAATAAAACTTAAAGAAATCCTTGTCATTTTAACATATTGATTACACTTTGATTTATATTAGCCCATTAATATTTGATCTTAGGGGAAAACCTTAAACAGTGTCTAATTGATGGTCTTACATACACATAACTACTTAGTTCCACAAACACTTATTGGATTTTGCCCTTTACCTACACACAGAGTTTCTTACCCAGAAATATTTTCCTTTTCCTTTTACTGAATATATTTTCATACCTAGAACTTTCCACTTTCCCTTTCCAATCTGTTGACTCCTTCCTTGCTCATATTCTCCTATGAAATTTATGAATTCAGATAAATTATTAGGATTTCACTCTTAGTAATCTTGCTCTCAGTGATGATACAAAACAATTCCAAATCCCTTTATTTACCAGTCCATGAAAACACCAGTAACGCTAAAGCATGTTACCCCATGGAATTTAAGGTGTAATATATTAACTCTAATTTACTTATTTTACTGTAATAACCAAGATCAGACAAGTATTTTGAATAGTTTTGCCATCTCTTTCCTGTGGAAAAGTACTAAAAAAATCAATTGATATTACACATTTTATAGGCAGATATATTTTTACCTTCATTTATTTACCAAATTTAGATTGAACCTTTATCTCCATTGCAATGTAATAAGATGTTCAAAAATCTAAGTTGAACAAAAAATAGGACTGACCAAAAGTTATGAACTTAGCAAGTACTCGGCTGGCCATTAGTTACTCTCAAATAAAACACTCTTTTTTTCTTTTTTTTTCCTTGGGTTGGGAATTGGTCTACTACTGGGCTTTTTGCTTCCTCTATTATCATTTTAATATAAGTTCTACTTGAGATTTGGTTCCAGCAGAAACCTGATGTCTGGGGCATTTTAACCATTTTTATCAGCACAGGGTTTGAATGCTTAAGAGCTCTGTAATGGGCTTTTGTTATTCCTCCTGGGTGGAGGCACATGTCATTTACATATTGTAAAACAATTTGCTGTGGGGTTGCTGTAACACTGCAGCGGGGAGTTGGACCTGGTTCCTTCTCCCCCCTCGGGAGGGTGACAGGGCAGGTGCCCCTGAGCCATCTTCTCCCTCCTTTGGCCCCTGGATTTGGAAATGGCTTTTGACAGTTACCTGAGTCTTGAGGGATTGGTAGCAGCGTGAGCTGCATTTAAGTCTGGTCTGGCTTTTGCCATCATACTGGTGCAGCCTCTCCTAGTTCCCGAACTAGAGTACTCGGAATCTGAAAGGCAATGCTTAAGCCATAATCCAAATTTGAATGTAAGGCACCCGGTCTGGATGGTTTGGTCACCCAAAGCCCTGAGGGCATCAATCAACCTCGAAAGTGGGCCATTCTGATTTACAAAACTTTCTCAAGTTACATCCATTAACAAAAGTCCTTAGTCAGTAGTACGTTCTTGGAAGTCCTGAAAATTATCTAAAAAACAAGTTAGAACAGTGGGGCACGTGGTTAAATGATTCTGTCCCATAGCAGACTGTCCTGGAGAGAGATGCTACATAGAAAGCAAAGCCAAAACACAGAAACCACAAATAACCATGAGCCAGACAAGACAAATACAGACAGAGACATCAACTGACCAGATTAGTCCCCATGCGATCTACCAGACTGGGCCCCACACAGAGGTCCTACCCGACTCTGCACAGAGGCCTACCGGACTAGGTGCCAGCCACATGCGGTGGCTGAGCCGACCAGGCCCCAGGCAGTGGCTATGCCGGAAGCCACGCGGGGGCTATGCTGGCAGCCAGCCACGTGGCGACTGTGCCCAGCAGACCTCATGTGGCCCAGACCAGACTAACAAGACAAATACAGACAGACAACGGCCGACCAGATTAGGCCCCATGTGGCTTACCAGACTGGGCCCACGAGGGGGTCCACCAGACTGAACCCCACGGGGTGCCCACCAGATTGAACCCACGAGCGGGTTCACCAGACTAGGCCTCACGAGGAGGCCCACCAGGGGACAGGGGCAACGTCTCGCCCTGACCTGGGACTGGTGTAAGCGACAGTGTCCAGTCCCACAATGTCCCCCAGATACAGATAGCCGACTCACTGAAACAGACAGGATACCAAGTGGGTTAGTCCAGAAGAGCATCCTGAAGATGGGCTGGGGTCCCCCCAAGAGTGAGGCTGAGGCACGTCTCTCAGGAGCTCCCCTCTACTCAGGGTGGGGGCTCCCAGGCAACCATCACAGGAGGCCAATTTAGGCGTGAGGGCTTGGAGAAATAAAAACTTACTGGGGCCTCCAAATGTTGTACCTGAAGAAAATAAAATCATCCAAGCTGATTATATAAAGCCAAAAGAAGCCTATACTTTAGCTGGCCAGCGGTGACCCCCTTACACCTAAGAGAGGTGTCCTGGGAAATCACTATAAATCATTTTTAAATATCCTTATACATTTATGAATTTGAATTAACTCAGGTATTTTTAAAGTCTAATACAGAAAATTAAAATAACAAAACTCACCATAAACAACAAACTAGACACCAGAAGAGTAGAACCTTTGGATTTTATAGAAATATGGGAATGACAGTGTGACATCTTATAATTTTTCAGGAACATATTTTCTAATGGGTTGAATTGTATTCCCCCAAATGATGTTGATGACCTAACCCTTAGTACCTGTCAGTGTGACCTTATTTGAAAAGAAGGTCTTTTCAGACAAATCAAGTGTATTAGGGTGCTCTATAGGAACAGAACCAACTGCTTGTATGTGTGTGTGTGTGTGTGTGTGTGTGTGTGTGTGTGTGTGTATGTGATTATAAAAAGGGGATTTATTAGATTGACTTACAGGATCAGAAACTGGGTAGTCCCACAGTGGCTGCAGATTGGAAAGACACTTAGTATAAGAAGCTGGAGTCTCAGAATAAGAGTAATTGATGATGAAACCCAGTCTGGAACTAAAGCCTGGAACCCCTTGGAATGTCACTGGTCAGAATCCATTTGGTTAGCATGAAGGAGCTAGAGTCTGATGCCCTCGGGCAATCACAACAGAAATTGAAGCATCTGATCAAGAAGAATGAAGCTTGTGTCTGCTCCTGCTTTCTCATTTCTTTTGAATTTTCATTCCTTCCAGGCTTCTGACCTATTAGACTGGGCTGCCCATACTTAGGGTGTGTCTCCTCTTAAGTTCACTGTCCCATATACCAATCATTCCTAGAAACACTCTCACTGACACAGCCAATTTGATTTATCAAATTGACAGTTCAGATTGACCGTCACAAGAAGATAGGTCCTAGTCCAGTATGACTGGAAACTGAGAAACTGAGATTGGCACGGGGAAGAATGCCTTGTAAAGATTGGAGTGAAGTACTTCAAGCTAAGGAAAACAAAAGGTGCCATTTCTAACAAACACCAGGAGAGAGATGTGGAACAGTTTTTCATGCAACCCTCAGAAGAAAGTAACCCTGAAGAACTGATTGTAGACCTCTAGCCTCCCAGACTGCCAAACAACATTTCTGTTGCTAAAGCCACCCAGTTTTAGTAGTTTATTATGGTAGCTCTAAGAAACTAACACACATTTAATTCAGTAGCACGTGAGCTACTAAGAGCCTTAGAACTTTATTTTTAAAATTAGCTTGAGAAGACCAGATTATTTCCTCATCACAACAGAATTTTTTTCCCCATGGAAAAAAAATATAGGGGAAATTCAGAATATAATTTATAACCTTGCTTGATCTGTATATAAATAGATTTTTAAGATCATCTTTAGGTCTGTTTTTCAAATAAAGAAAATCCTTGTTAACTATATAGCACTATGGAAGATTGTTTCAAAGTCAGGGATAAACAAACAAAACAATTTTGGCATGGGTCAATAGATGTGTATATTTGCCCAAAAAGAAATGTAAATTGGCTCAGCAGCAAGACACCTTTCTGCTTTAATGATGTGCTGGTTTAAAATGCACTGACCTCCTCTCAATGAATAAGGCTGGCTCACATCCAGTTCTCCTGTTTCTAGATGCTGGTAGATGGTTTGCTTAGCAACATATTTAATGGGACCACAGGGAGTTTGGTTTTTCAGCTAAATGAGTTCAGAATGCTCAAATAAAAGTAAAAGTTCAGATATATATTATTCACATATACATATGAATAAATATAACTTAAGAAAGCCCACAAGTAAAAACCAATCATAGATAGATTGTTTTCGGAATTTATTTTCAAATTTCTTTGCGAGTCTCTATTTAGAAATAATTTTAACATTCTAAAATCATGTCATTTTTATAGAAAACATATTCAAAAAATTAGATTTCGGGTTTCATCATTAATATATGTCCAACCACTGTTCTTTAAATATATGTCCATGAAATTAGGCATGAGTGAGAACAATTTTATGTAAAAATTGTTACTGTTTTAATGATGAAGAAATTTATCTGCTTCTGCATAAAAACAACAGCAACCACAAAGTGATACTTAGGTTGATAGGCTGAGAACTACAAAATAATGATAATAATCAGAGGGAGGGTGGTTAATGGAAAAGGTATTATTCTAATTTATGAAAGAATTCTTACTGCATATACCCAATAGCTCATAAGGCAGATCTTGTATATTAACTTAAATCACCGTAGCCAGAATAATGTATTGCTTTTCCTCATATGTATACATATATAAATGTATATATGTAACTATATATATTTTTTCTCTTTTGATACACACACACACACACACACACACATACACACATACACACACACACACTTTTTTTTAAGCTTGGATTTGTGAGGTAGGTAATATAGGACCCATAGGTTTTTGAATTTTTTTCTCAAGGACAGTTCTTTTGTGTATAATATAAATCCTTAGAGGGTTATTAGAAGCAAGCCTAAGACTTGATTCTCCTTGTATCATATACTTGGGAAGACCATCTTTGGAAAATGTGCTTCTTGATACACTGAATGTGAGATAACTGCAACAACCCACTGCCCCTTGTTGTGGGCAGTTTGCAGTTACATGATTTCAGTTTCTGATGTTCTGATACTACTTGGGTTGAAGTTGAGGTACAACAGAGTTAGGACAGTCATTTAATTTTGAGCTTGAAGGGGGATTTATCAATAAGTAGCCTTAAAACTTTGGTAAATCATCAAGGTCCTGTGCAAAATGACATGTCTAGTCATTTTTGGCAGAGCAGATTAATGCCGTATAGTGAGAAGACAAAACAAAACACCATGCCTCTTGGGTTTTGTATTCATCAGTGTAGTCAACAAGGTAATTAAAGCGAATCTAAAATAGAATTGATGACAGTGAGCCCAAGAGTAGCTAAAATTCCATATTATTTCACTGCCGCAGAGAAAAGATCTGAAGGCAAGCTGTGAAGAGAGCAAATATGTTTCATGATGTGGTCATATCAAGTCCTTCAGATGGGACAGCAGTATAGTGGTATCTTAGACATCAGACTGAATGGTAAAACATTATTCAATGATATTCAATATCATTGCTTCACATGGAACTGTGAAAGTGCTGAGTTATTCCATAATGTAGTGGGTTGAAAGATGGTCCTCCAAAAACTGTGCCCAAGTGTGACCTGTGAATGTCTTCTGATTTGAAAAGAAGATTCTTTATAGATATAATGAAAGGATCTCAAATGAGATCATTAAGGTGGGCCCTGAATCAACGGCAACAGTCCTTGTAAAAAACATAAAGCAAAGAGGCAAAGGTGATGAGACAGAGGCAGAGATTGGCCGCAAGCCAAGAAATGCCTGGAGCCACCAGAAATAAGAAGAAATGAGGAAGAATTTTTCCTAGAGTCTTTGGAGGAACTGTGGCCTGGCCACCACTTTGATTTTAGAATTCTGGCCTCCAGAACTGTGAGTGAATAAATTTCTGTTGTCAGCCACCCAGTTTGTGGTACTTAGTTACTACAGCCCGAGGAGCTAATTCATGCGGAACATGACTAAACCAACTCTAATGTTCTACAGTTTGCAGCACCTTCTCAGAACTAGTCTAGAACCTCCTACATCCTAGACAGTTTCTGATAGTTAAAAGGTATCTGAAACTTCCATTTTTAAAAAATGTAACAGAATATAATTTAATAGGATGGGCAATACTAAAATATAGTTTATTTTCAAGCAGGCCAGAGTGGGAGATATCCTAATCTCTTAGTAAAATAATTACTATATTTCCAGATAAGAACTTCACAGTTTAAGGACTGATATTGAGACTCTAGAATTTAAATCTGTGGAGACACAGTTTTCTTTTATTGAATTTCCTAGGTTGCATTCAGGCTTTACCACTAATCAGCATGCCAAGTTTACTCTCTCCTGTGGTTTGAATGTCCCCTCCAAAACTTATGTTCACATTTAATTGCTTTTGTGACAGTGTTAAGGAATGGGACCTTCAAGCAGTGGTTAGTTCTTGGGGTACCACTTTCGTGCATTAAGGCTGTTATCACATGAGTTGGTTAGTTATAAAAGAGGGAGTTTTGCTCCCTTTTCCTTTTCCTCTTGAGTTGCCAGGTGATGCCTTCTACCATATTACAATGCAGAAGAAAGGCCCTCACTAGATGGGGCACCTTGATTGTGCAATTTCCAAACTCTAAAACCCATGAGTCAAATAAATTTCTGTTATTTATAACTTATCTAGTCTGTAGAGTTGATTATAGCAGCAGAAACTGTCCTGGGACACTATGTAAGCTTCACTTTCTTAATCTATAATATATAGATGATAATTCTTCCATTATCATTAACCTCACTCATGGGATTTAAATGAGATAATAAAAAAATACTAATTGCTATTTTTTCTTGTCATTTTGAAATTATAACCAAGAGACTGAGTATTCTTAGAAATGATTAATCACATGCACTAGCCGAGTTCTTAAGCTCTCTTTGGGGATGAATATATTACTGTCCTTTGAAAGAAAATTTCACTCTGTATCTGTGCTTGTTGGCTGAGAAGAATCAGTTTTACAAGGATGACAACCTATATTTCTTGAGAATTTTCTTAATGTCTGCTGAAATACTATGCCTGCCCTTAACAGTTTGTTTCTTGTCCTCTAAATGGTGTGCTTTCTTTACCATGCAGTACTTTCTTCTTGTAGCTCTTTCAGATCTTCTCTCCTAATACCTGTCTGAGTATGGTAGGTAGAGATACATCCTGGTCTTTTCCCCATCCACTTTATTCTTTTCATCCTTCTTTATGGTCACCATAGTCTCCTAAGGTGTGGCAAAACTCAGTTCCTTTAAGAACTAAGAACTATCATACAATTGGATTATATACTGAGTTTTCTCATAGGATTTTTCTCTTGAAGCCCCTGAATCTGCTATTAGGTTGGGACATCATCAATTGGGTCCCAAGGTCCAGCTGACCGCACTGCATACAAAACAGAGAAAATTTATTAAGCCCCATATTAGTCAGTTTTGCATCATTGTGACCGAAATACTTGACACAAATGAGTTAATGGTGGAAAAAACTGTATATATGGAGTGTGAAGTGGTTTCATACATCCAAGTTTTCTTAGATAAGGGAGAACTGCTGCATCATAACAGGAATACCTAATGACTCATCATTAGCAATAATTCGTGCAGGTTTTTGGTAGGTTATTCTTTTTTCTTGATTGCTAAAACTTGGCTGAAACTGGTTATTGGATTAATTATATATTTTGTCTGCAACTAATGAGGTGATTTTAATTTTTTCTTGGCCTGTTATTATAGTGAGGGCTGTTTATTTATCTTTTAATTGTAATTTTCCTTGCATTCTTGAAAGTTGACCTTAGTCAAAGAGTACAAATATTTTTTTGTGTCTCTGGATTTCATTTTGATTATTGTGTTCATATGTGTGCCCAAACCATGAGTGAGAGAGCATATGATTTTATGATTTTCCATTTTCATATCTGCATTTTGTTGACAAGGTTATATTGGCTTTATAGAGTTAGGAAACAAGTCTTTCCTCTTCTCACCCTCCTTTTTCTCCTACTCTCTGCAAAAGTATAAGATTGAAATTCGTTATTGTTGAAACTATGATAAAACTTGTGTCCAAAAATCTCTTATTCTGTTTTATTCAAGAAAAGATTTTAAGCTAATAATTACGTTTTTCAAAAGTTTTATTCTTTTTGGAGATTGACTGTCTTTTTATAAAAATAGTTCTATTTCATGAAAGTTTTCCATTTATTGCCATAAAATTATTCATATACTTTTCTACTATATTTTAATTCTATTGTATTTTCTGATTATATTCTCTGTTTCTTTCTTGCTATTTTTTTGGACCTTCCTGTCTTGCTCTAGTTCTCTCTTTCTTTTCAGTTTTTTCCACCGGAAGTTTATCTGAATTCTTAGTTTTCTCAAACAGTATCTTTGGGCTTAGTCATTCTCTTATCTTCATATACTTTTTCTTTAATTTTGTTCCTATCTTCATTGCTTTTCTTCAATTATCTTCATTTTTATTTTATTTTTATTGTCCAACTTCATAATTGGCATACCTTATCATAAACGTTTTTCTTCTATCTTATTAAAAAATTATATCCTTAAACTTTTCACAGCAGATACTCAAGATAAATGTGACAGTGAGTCAAGAGCCAGTTAGGTCGTAGAGGTGCATTTGTTTTCTCCTTTATAAGCAAAATGACTTACTATACTAGCCCTAAAACATATATGATTCAAATCTGAGTGTCATCATAAACTTCTTGAAAATCACAACTCTTTAATGTAAAAGTTGCAGTGTGTGTGTGTGTGTGTGTGTGTGTGAGTATATACACATATATATGTATATATATATGCAAATAAAAATGCTCAGAGATTTGTTGATTGTATTTATAATTTTTCTTACATATGCCAATTCTATTGAACATTTGAAGTCTAACTTCTTAAAGACTTCATACAGCTTTGTAATAATATGAACATAATTATGACATAATTCCACAAATGTAAATGAAATTTTGCATTTGGTTTGCTATTGTATTTGGAGATATTTAATACAGATTAAGTCTGGTTGCACATATTTGTGAGATGTGGAAGAACTTAGCATCATATCATCATTGATTAATTTTAAACAGAATTAGAAGGCTACAAACAGAGCACTAAAATAGCCTTTGCAAATGGCATCATTTCGTAAGCAAAGAGCAAAGTGCCAAAGTGCACAGTGCATTGTGGTACCACTTTTAATTGAAATACTTGAGATGCGCCTAATCTGAATTGAGACAGGCTCTAAGTGTAAATTACCCAGAGAATTTTGAACAGTAATAAAAACATACAGCACCTGATCATTAACTTTTTGCTGATTACATGTTGAAGTGATAATATTTAGTGTATATTGAATTAAATAAAATATCAAAATTTTAGCATTTTTTAGCTTTTAAACAGGACTATTAGAAAACTTAAAATTACATATATTATATATCTTATATTTTGCTGGCACAGTACTGGTCTAAACATTTATTTTTTCATGAAAGCCTTTATAGCAAATTGATGAAAATTTTAGAAACAAAATGTAGGTCTACTGATTGCCTATCTGAAGTACTTTGCTTCTTTCAAAAATAATTTATTTTCTTTTGTACCCTTTTGTTTAGTGAGTTTATTTTTGCTGCCTAAGTGTTCTGTTAATTTGGAGAAGTTAAAAATCACAGAAAAAGCTGTTGCTTTTTTCCAGAAAACATATGAACCAGATAAAAGCTTTATATTATGAACATCATGAGCGCCAACCTGAACAGAATATACTCTTTTGTAGTAGCCTGTTGCCAGAAACATTTTAGCTTTCAAAATGTTCATAATTTTAAGTGATCTAGTTTAGAATTTCTAAAGGCACATTTTGACATTCAGTAAAATAGAATAAGTACATAAATATTAAGCATATGCTCATCATAGAAAAATGCCCTTTTAATTTTTTTCATGCGTGTTTCAGTGGTGGTTTGAATTTCTGTGGATCTACAAAGCATCTATTAGATAAGGGTTAGAAAGTCACTGATTTCTGGTGTGACTGTATGTTATCTATGGGCTGAATCATTTGGAAAGGGGATCTAGAATCTAGTTTACAGAATAAAAAATCTTTATTCTTCAGCTTAATAATTAAAGGTTATTGTATAAATAATGACATTTGTCATTTACATTATTTAACAGAATGTGTATTGGTGGAAATTTAAGAAAATGTCTGCACAGTATAACTTCTTACCTGTTCAGGAGCAATGTAGAGAGTTATACAGCACCCTTGAATATGAAAGTGTGCTAAAATAACTGAAAAAACTGTTTAAAAAGTTAAATTTGCATTTCATAACAGTTTTTTATTTTAAAGTTATTCTTAGCAATTATAAAAGCACATAATTAC
The DNA here is from genome assembly GCA_020662805.1 of Glaucomys volans. NCBI lineage: Eukaryota > Metazoa > Chordata > Mammalia > Rodentia > Sciuridae > Glaucomys > Glaucomys volans. The sequence continues at coordinate 421,250 of JAJEJO010000386.1, read as the reverse complement.
CTCCAAGCTTAATTGCTATATAAAGTGAACAGTATTTTGTCTCAAATGTTATAATGGATTAAATTATACAATTTAAAATGTCACCTTTATGGATTGTATGTTTTGACTACCATAGGTGTTGGATTTATTTTATATGCAACATTGTGTAGTGATTATTTATATATGTATATTTATCTACCTATATCTATAGAGCACTTTGAAGTGTTAGAAAAAATGGAATAAATTTTCTTTAACATATAAAATGCTGTAATCTTATTTATAATTTTCTGATTCTATACTATAATGTTTTGGTAAAAGGATCTAACAAGGTATTGATTTTACAAATACAGTTGAGGATCTGAGAGCACTCTTAAGCTAGAAAACTAATAAAAATTTCGACAAGTAGCATTAAGAGTAATATCTTTTCAGGACGTCATCACTGAGGCTTTTTTGTCCTGCTTGTGCTTCCATGTTACAGAGTAAGTTAATATGATTTTGTAATTATGAATTATACTCAGAAAACATGTTTAATATAAATTGTTTTCTTCCTTATTAGACATTACATTTTTGTAACATGTAGTTTTATAACTGGAAGGCAGCATTCTGTCACTTCATAAACTTATGTTTTGCCCTTTGGTAGAGTATATTCTGCCATTCAGGAAGAGTAAATTTTTATTAATAGGTGCTCAAAGTTTTTTTGTATTAGGGTTGTAACCAATTTTCTTCAGGAGATGGCCCTAGAAAATTTTATATTCATTGGACAGAATTTAGTTGCATGTGCTTTTGATTAATTTTTAGGGGTCACAACTTTCTATAACCACAAACCTATTCTTCCTTTCAGGGAAGGTAATCCCATACAAGGGCAATTGTGTTCTGTCTTTTCCTAATTATTTCTATGAGTAGCAATGTCATAGTTCTTATCAGTAAGTTTTAATATTCACAATCCTGAAGAAATTATAGTGCAGGAACATTTTGGATATAGAAGGATAGATCCAGCAGAGGATAATATTTTTATTATATGTGTGTTATTTAGTGTTACATGAAAAGAAATATTTTCTTCATTACTTATAATGAAAAAGGGATGATTTTACATTCTTCTATGATATATTGTTATATAAGAATTATAAATTATTAAATTATTTGCAAATAAGAGTCTTTTATATTTTTAGTACTGTAATGATGAATTTGTATAGCACAAAGTTTGATATTTTATTTCATCATGTATCTGAGATCCATGAGATCCAACCCTTTTAAGGACAAGAATGTATTTTTGTGATTATACTATCTTCAGCGTTCAAAATATTTGCTGTCATGTTTCTTGCTTTCTGAATTTAAAACCATGTTTTCTTTCAAGTATACTTCCCCTTTGCCAAGGAAATGAACAGACACTTTACAGAGGAAGATCTACAAGCAATCAACAGATTTATGAAAAAATGTTCAACATCCCTTGTTATAAGAGAAATGCAAATCAAAACCACTTACGATTTCATCTTACCCCAATTAAAACGTCTTTTATTAAGAATACAGGTAACAACAGGTGTTGGTGAGGATGTGGGGAAAAGGGTAAACTCATACATTGCAGGTGGGATTGCAAGTTGGTGCAGCCACTCTGGAAAGCAGTGTGGAGATTCCTTAGAAAACTTGGAATGGATCCACCATTTGACCCAGCCATCCCACTCCTTGGCCTATACCCAAAGGACTTAAAATCAGATTACTACAGTGATGCAGCCACATCAATGTTCATAGCTGCTCAATTCACAATAGCTAGATTGTGGAACCAACCTAGATGCCCTTCAATAGATGAATGGATAAAGAAACTGTGGTATATGTACACAGTGGAATATTACTCAGCCATAAAGAAGAATAAAATTATGGCATTTGTAGGTAAATGGATGATGTTGGAGACTGTCATGCTAAGTGAGATTAGACAATCCCAAAAATCCAAAGGCTGAATGTTCTCTCTGATAAGTGAATGATGATGCATAATGCTGGGTGGAAGGGAGGCAAGAATGGAGGAAGGATAGATTGCATAGAGGGAAGGGAGGAGTGGGATTGGGGAGGGGGGGAATAATAATAGCAGAATGAGACAGACAGCACTGCCCTATGTACATGTATGAATGCACAGATGGTGTGACTCTACTTTGTGTACAACCAGGGAAACAATAGCGTGTTCAATGGATCAAAATTAAATTACTTCCCCTTTTAACACAATGTATCTTCTAGCTCATAAGAGTAAATCAGTGCAATATTCATAGACATGGGTTTAGTAATATGCCTGAAGAGTAATATAAATTCTAGAAATTTATTTTATGTAAATAAAGATGTATACAAATATTATTTTATAAGAAATATTATATTGTATTTATTTCTAGTCTAGAAATTTATTTTATGCAAGTAAACAAAGATATATGCAAATATTGCTTTATAAGAAAGATCATATTGCATTTATTTCTAATGACAAAATGTTGGAAACAGTATAACTCCCAAAAATGTAGAGATTGATTTTTTAAATTTACTTGGTATCTAATGTAATTGCTGTGTAACTATTTAATACTGTGATTTTGAGCAATGTCTGTTATTTTTTAAAATTGTGTGGTATAATACTAACTATATAAAACAAAATTGTAACCATAAATAGTTTCTGTATGGTGTCAATTTTATATGATGAAATTACACCAAAAACATCTTAATTATCCAGTCTTTATATTGTACGTATTATCTTTAGATGAAAGAAGCATGCTTACTCTTTTTCTTTTCTGGACTTTTGTTTCCCAAATTTTATTTAGAATCAATATGAATTATTTCTGTAATCAGAATAAATCACTGTAGATATTGTTTCACAACCTCAAATCTGTAGTGTGGGGTACTATCTCTGATTTTCAGTGTTAGTCATTAACTAACTGAGTGGCCTTAGCCCCTAAAAGTGAAAGCAAGTTTCCTGTGCATGTTATTGTGAATTTCTTAATGGTTGGGATCTTGCATTTTAAGTCTCTGCTTCCTTTTTAGTTTGTATAAAATACATTTATATCTTTTATCTCTTTAGGAGTTAATATTTTCTTACTATATGCCTTATCCTACAAAGAGAGAAAGATAAGGTTGATCCCTCAAGCCACAGACTTTTATTTTCATGAAAACAAAACAAAACAAACAACAAGAAAAAACCCATCAGTGAATGGTCAGTTTATGCATGTTTGTTTTCAGATATTGATTCTAGTTATATCAAAGAAAATTGTTTCTAGCTCATTTTACTTTTTAAAGTTATAAGAGAGAAGAAAATGGTGACACAGAAGTTTTCAATGTGAAATGAGTATGTTTCTTAGATTGATTATAAATGGTAGATTATAAAGGGCCAGGTCCTGGGCAAGAGTTACTTTCTCACTTAGTTGTATAAAATATATGAAGAAATAAAAGAATTGCTTACTTTTGCACATAAGTGAATTCATCTGCAGAGGGATTAAGTATCTTGCCTGAAATCACACAGTAAACAGTGGCTATGCTGGACTTTGAGGAAAGAATCATTTGATTTTCTTCTTCTATGTTTGTACTAATTAGGTCCCATTCAAATCTAAAATTTTAGTAGAAATCTAAATCTCATTTAGTAGCAATCTAAATCTCACTGTTCTTTTTGACTACTTTGACATTACAGATGGTTTAGAGATAGATTGGAAAGTACCTTAGTTTTTACCTATTATGAAGTTCCAATTTATTTAACCAAAGTTACAGAACTTTATAAAAGGAAAATACCTACTCAGAACAGGTCTAAATATCATTACTTTTAGATTAGGTATTCCTTAACCCCTTGTTTTCCTAGTGAACAGTTGTCAGTGACATTTTTCTCCATGAATAGATCCAGCCAGAGTTGGATTTTATGACCCAGCTTTTCCACTACCCTGCTGTCTTCAGGGTTGGTATCACCATCCCCAAAGGACACACAGTGAAGGTATCTGTCTTCTGCTTAAGGAAACATTATAGACTCTGGGTGTTCCTTTTTCTTAAAACAAACTCGGAAACAGAAAGTCCATATTCATCCTGATCACCGGGGAGAAAGGCAGAATTATTACCCACATGTTTCTGTATATATGTCTTCCCCAGCAAGGCATTAATAATAACTGATCTATAGTGATTTTTATATTACAACTGTCTCCTGTGTGGAATGCAAACTCAGACTGCTATTAAGGATTCTATTGATTATCCCTAGTTCATAGAAATTAAGACTCAGAGCATTCAGAACGTTTAATATTCCAATTAAAATCCCTTTTTTGTAGATATCATTACCAGTACTGGTCTACCATCAACATTTTTCTCCGTTCTGAAATAAATTTGATAGTCAAATGCAACAATTTTGCTTATAAAAAGGACTTGTTTTCATGTTGAAGTTTGGGCTTTCTTGTTTTTATTTTCTTTTATACTTAAAAGAAAAAAATCCTATTTGCTGATGTGATACTTACAATTCTCACTCAGAAAAACCCTTAAAAAATCACACACACACACACACACACACACAAGTGGGATAATAATGCTAATGAGTGTCAACCTATCATTATTTATGTTTCTTGAACAACTTTAAAAATCTAACAAATGATCTGCCTGCCAGTCAGTGCAACATAAATCAAAAAGATAAGGAAGTAGGATTTTAGGAATATCCATTAAAGATATTTTAGAGTAATTTTAATTTCATTTTAATAGTATTTCAGCCAACAATTGAATATAATAGTGTGGTACAACAGGGCATATGCATCTTTAATTTTAATAGACTGAGAAACAAGATTAAGTAATGAATGAATTATTGTACTGTGAAATTAGTGGGGATTCTTTTCTTTATCACAAAAAGAAAAAAGCAATGATACATGAGAGCCTTGTTGGTATGAACCTGACTGGGAGAATAATTTGATGAAGTGTGAAGACTATCTGCAGTACAGTTTCTAGTCCAAAGAGTTTGAATAAGTGTTAGGAAATATGAATTTGTTTCTGCTTCATCTAACCAGATTTGGTACAATGGAGAGAAAAAATCTCTGGTACTTAATAAGGCAATAACTCATGCTGAATTGGTATGAACAGTCATTCAATGAAAAATTGATTTTTGTAGTGTCCTAGACTTGGTAACTTTTGGAGATTTGTGTGCTTATGTGCAAGTACAATAAAGAAAACATATAGTTCTCATTAAAAGGTGAGTACAGTTTTTGTGTGTTTGTTGTTATAGTATGTCACAATCTAAAAAACAAAATATTCTTCTTAATGGGAATAATGCCTTGCATTGACATTTATATGGAAGTTTGGCTATCTGTAAATTAATCAGCTTTAAAATTTCCAACTTCATGATAACTTTTATATATTGCATTCATAATAGTTTTTTAATAAACTGAATAATTAACTATTTGCCATAAGGCTGTACTCCTAAATATATAAAGTGCAATTTTAAAGAGATATGTTTCCTTTGCACTCATGCTTCAACATATGTGAAGGCCTTTTATATTTACAGTAAAATTGCACGATTTTGTATTTTAACTAAAATAAAAAAGGAAATATAAAGTTAATTTATTTTACTTTGGAGCTTGGTATCCATTCGTCTATCTATCCTGAATAACTTTTTGTTTTGTTTTTTTGCTATCTGCTATTTATCTGACAGCATGGTAAGTGCTTGAAGAATAACAATTGATTTTTAACTTGCTAATTCACTATACAGTAGAGATAGATAATTATTTAAAATGAGAGATTGAAGAGAATGGAGTTAGAGGAAAGTAAAATATGAATATGTGGCTTTCATAATAAACCCTCAAAGAAGATGAAATGGCTCTTCTTTTTGTGTACTAATGAGGAGGAGCTTCATTGTAGATAGATTAGGTAGAATATCCTGCTTGCATCTTCCATGTTTTGGTAGAAAGTTTTGTGGGCTGATCTGGAGTGATTTCATTTATTACTCTCATTTATTAGAGAAGGTGACAAAGGAATAACTTAGATTATGTGTAGCTACTTGTTATTTATTTTTTATTATATTGGCAAAGTAAATCAAGATTTACTTCCCTGGAATATTTGCCATTGATAAAGTTACCAGTATAAGAAACAAACACAGCACTCAAATGTGATGAGTGCAATAATAGAGTTGAATGTGGGATACGATGAGGGGAATGAGTACCACGCTTTTGCTGAACTGAGGAAACAGGAGAAGTTATGTGTAAAAGATAAATTGTTAAAAATAAAGGCAATGATGTGGTAATATTAAGAACTCAAAGGGAAGGAATGTATGGACTATAAGCATTTTAGACTTTTATTCATGTAACTACTTTCCATGAGTTTAGTAACACATGGTCACCTGAGTTCAAAGACATTAAGTGAAAATTTCCAGAAATAAACTTTAAACTTTTAAATATTATGTTTTTCTTAGTAGTATAATAATACTCTATCATCCTCCTTCATCTCTCCTGGGATGTGAATCATCACTTTGTCCAGCATATTCATGCTGTATATGCTATCTGTCTGTTAGTCACATCCACACTCTATATGCTACCTCATAACTAGATGCCTCATTATCCAATTGCCTGTCACTGTCATAGTGCTTATGTTCAAGTAACCTTACTTTACTTAATAATGGCCCCAAAGCACAAGAAGCAATGCTGGCAATATTATTACAGCATGTTGTCATAATTCTATTATTACATATTATTTATCTCTTACAATGACATTTCATAAATCAAAATTTATCATAGTTATATATATATAGGCAAAATCATAGTATACATACAGTTTATTGCTATCTGTTTCAGAGATCTGGTAGGGATCTTGAAATGTATTCCCCTCAGATAACGGAGAACTACTATAGTCAATAACAATTACTATTACATAGTAAAATGTTAAACATGTAGTCTAGAGTGTAGAGGCCACTGTGTACACATTCCATAGTGTCAATAAACTCATCTACTTCCTCCCTTCCAAGATTATTTAAAAACAAATTTCAGACATGATAGTATTTAATTTGTAAATATTTTCAATCAGTATCTATAAAAGATAAAGTCTGTAGAACACAGCCATCACGTAATTACCATACCTGAAACTTTGTTAATAATTACATAATATTGATTAATATATTTGAATTTTCACAATTGTCTCATAAATATTCATTTGTAATTTACAATTGATTTATTCAAATCAGAATTATAAACAAGATCCATATTTTACATGTTGATTATGTCCTTCATATTGTATTTTAACATCTACAGGTCAGTTTCTATGTTTCTCTTTTGTCTCTGTCACTGTCTTCTTTTTCTCTCATAACAATTTATTTGGTGAAGAAACCAGGTTAGTTGGCCTGAGGATAGGTCTTCTCACATGGGATTTTGCTAATTAAATCCCAGTATTATCACTGAGTCCTATATCTCATATAAACTGGTTGTTAGATCTTTTTGGAAATTGTAGAGATCTTGAGTGGAAAATAAACTGGATTATTCAAAACGGTTATGAGGAGAACTGAGGCCTTCCTCCTTGAAATTGCTATTTAAGTCCATCAAATTTTGATTAAACCTGTATGCTCAGACATTCTGGCAGGTGGCCAAGGCATTGTACAGGACCATAAAATTTAAGTTCTAATTTCAAATGTTTATAATAGCTTCCTATAATACAGGAGTCACATTGGCCAGCTTACTCAAGAAACCTGGGTACAGTTTCCTCTATACCATCCTGACCCTAAAGCAGACAGGCAGAGTGGCCCTCTGGTGGGAAACAGCTTTTCCTAAGCAGTCAAAGCCGTCAGTCCTTATAATCTCTCCAGGCATCAGGAATGGACTGTGGTACATGAAATGGCACAGTTGGTTATATGCAAGCCATGCAGAAGATCAGGTAACCTGAAGTAATTTGCTAGGACATCAAAGAGAAAATCAAGCTGAACACAAATAAGAACAGTGATTTAAAAGAATAAGCTTATTTTTCTGAGAAAAGGAGTAGCAATAAGGCTTGTTTTCTACCATAATATAAACATATACATATGTATGTCTGTAGACACATATACATGTTTATAAAGGTACTGTTTTTTACTTTAATAATGCAAAATTATGTAACAGTGAGGATTATGAGTGCTTGGAGGAAAAACAAGGTACAGAAAATATTGAACTTTGCCTCTCCTTGGTTGGATTTGTTTCAAGTTTAAAATGCAAAGGCAGTTCAGTGGCAGAGTCAATTAAAGCAAAAGTCTATCAAACTTAGTCCCAAGAACTTAGTTGGAGGTTTGTTCCAAGTTTTTACTGTCAAGATGAGTGGTTTGTTACATGATCTTAAAGATGATGGCAGGTAATTAACTCTTCAATGCCAGGAAGTTCATTAGTCTGTGGTGGGAAGGGAGCAGCCCCTGGAGGAGATTTGTCAGAGAGGTTGAACAAGGGCCCCCTTGACTGACTACCTAGGGATGACAGTACACCCTGTGTCTTAGTGATGGTTGGGAAAATAGGAAAGTATTTGAACATGATGAGAGACCTTATTTGAGACATGAAAATATAGAGCATGTATCTTTGTAGTTTGTATCAAACCCTGTCAAATAGTAATTACTGTTAAACCTGTAAAGAGATCATTGCATTCTGTTTGGTTTTCATGTCATGGATAAGATTCTAAATTTTCTTAACGGTCACCATATGGTATGGTAAGGTAAGACAAAATCAAAATATTAGTACTGAAGATAAATAAAAAGTAAAATGAAATTCTACTAATGTTTGGCTTTCTGAAATAATTCAGATTTATTGATTAACTGTTGAAGTATTGCTTCACAGGGGAAGAGAAAAATTGAGAGTTATTTGGATGCTTTGAAAAGAAAATTATTGAGTTACATGTACCATATATTCCCCATAGAAAAGTTATTATTATTATTATTATTATTACTATTACTATTATTATTATTATTTTATTATTATTTGTGTGTGTGTGTGTGTGTGTGGTGCTAGGGATTGAACCCAGGGCCTTGTGCTTGTAAAGCGACCACTCTACCAACTGAGCTATATCCCCAGCCCCAAGAAAAAAATTATCTTGAACATAGAATGAACCCCTGTTTTTCATAGACATGATTGCAAATAACTCATATCTATTTAATTTTGTTAATTTTGTTAGAGTAATTACTTAAAACTACTATGCACTTACTAATCTAGATATATTGCTTTTCCTACTCTCACAGTACATGAAGAAACTTTCAGTATTTTACATGCATCTTCAACAACAGTATTTTTCTATTCTTGAGTCTTTCTTTGAATCATTTAACAGCATTTCAAAGCACATCTTTTCTATATAATCTGATTTCTGACAAGATTTTATAATTAGAAATTATAGCCTCTGTACGAATTTATTTACAAAACATTAGAAATTTGGTTTTGGTTCTATTTTCTTTCTTTTTTTTTATCCTTCTTTCGGTATATATTTTTATATATTTAATATAACTACTTATTATACTTCTTTAGCATGCCCTTTAAAAATTTTTATTATAGTAGTTGTATAGCATGTGGTTAAATTGTAGGCTATGGAACCAATCTGTCTAGATTCAAATTTTACCTTCATTACTTACTCCATCATTGACATTGGCCTAGCTATCTCTGAAATTACCTCTAGGATTAAGAGTACCAGCATCACAGAAAAACTTTGGCAATTCAGTAAGTTATTTCACGTGGAGCACATAGTGGAAGTGTTTGCTAAATAAGTGTAAGAATTTGATAATAAATAAGCTCATATAAGCATTGGGCCCTAAATACCATGTTACACATGCTCCCAGATGTAATTTATAGAATGAATAAAGATAGAAGCAAATATATTTAGGTAGAGACCTCTGTAAACCTCAAAATGCAGAAATCATTGTACTTATTTCAGGTTAATATGTGTTCTTTAAATAGCATTTTTGCCTGAGATGTAAATTGTCATCTAGTATATGTTTGAAAATAACTTCATTGAGATATAATTCATTTACCATACATTTCGCACTGCTGAGGTATATAATTTAATGGGTTTTAGTATATTTACAGAATATTACAGTTATTACCTCTATGGAATTGCAGAATTTTTTATCACCCTCCATAAAACCCTAATATCCTTAGCCATCATTTCCCATTCCTTTCTCCCCCATAGTCCTAGCAATCACTAATCGACTTTCTGTTTCTGTGGATTTGCCTATTTTTACCATTTTATATTAATGGAGTCCTACCATATTTAGCCTATTGTGACTTGCTTCTTTCATGTAGCATGTTTTCAAACTCCTTAATTTTGTAGCGTGTATCAGAATTTCATTCACTTTTATTCCCACCCCCCAAATCCATTGTAGAGATGCCTTCCATTTTTAATTCTTGTAAAAAAGGTATGCTATTTTAACGAGAACAGCACAGATTAAACTATTTTTGAATTATAAATTTTTAGTCAACATTTTTAGTTGCCTGAAAGATATTTTAGCTGTTGTACTTATCTGTGAGTATATTATGTTATATCCTCTTTTCACTATTTTTTTTCTTTATTCTTTAGGAAAAAAATTATCTTTTGATATTATTCTTTTCATATTTTCTGAGTCAGCATATTGGTGTTCTAGCTTTCATACTTTTCATTAAGTACTCTGATTGGCCTAGGAATGATGAATGGAACCAAAATGTTCCAAGAGCAACTGCCTCTTGCCATTCGCCTTAACAGCACATTTTCTAAAGCCATCCTTTACAGCGATGTTTTTGTTTTCTAATATTAATGTATTTTCACTTGTCCTTGAGTTTTACATACTGTTCTTCACCTCCTCTGCATTCTGCTTCACAGAACTGTGTTCCTTAATAAATGGCTCAGGATCCTAATAGTCCCTTTAATATTGCTAAGTGTTTGTGATTACCAGACACAGCATTTACCCTGATGTTCCCTTGACACCCTAAGAGCAAGTGAGAGTTTACCTAATGACTCATCTACAGGACATGCCATTTCTATATTATCTTATTTGGTAATCACTGCTTTTAATGGCCCAACTGATTCACATATCTGTCCTGGGAGATTTCTTTATTGTTAGCACAATGGGTATTTGCCACTTGTTTATAATTAGATTCTGTCATTTCCCACCCCCGCCACAAAGTCCATCCCAGGCTAATTCAATTCAGTGTGCCATTTTGTGTTGCTCAAGAAGTATGCTGGATCTGTTTTTCATCCCTTTACTTTTGATGAAACTTACTAAGATCAATATGAATTATTAAAATTTAATTATTTGAAAGAAGAAGTAAGTGTTCTCAATTTGATGCTAATAAATTAAAACAAACTGCAATAGGGGGTTTCTCTTGATGATCTCATTGATACCCATGACTTAGAAATATTTCCTACTGTTTGCTCCTAGGTGAATGTCTTCAGTCCAAATCTCTCCTTTGAACTCCTAAACTCAACATTTGAACTCCCCTTTGGATGCAGTAAAGGCATCTCAAATGCACGCTTGTGAAAAGCTGATACTCAAAATCTAGTCCTCTTTTAGTATTTCCTTGTAGTGTATGATACAACTATCCATCCAGGTACAAGTCAGAGATCTAGGATTTATTTTTGACACATTCTCTTTCTTCCTCTGTTTTGCAATTTATTATAACAAATTATTGACTAGAATGATTTAAGGTCATCTTTATGGACTTCTTACTGTCTCTACTGCTACCACAGCAGTGACCTTCTGTTCCTCTTTTAGTATCCACCCTTCTTCCAATCAATTCTAATAGAGCCAGTGATTTAAATGTACATAACATTAGTTTCTTTTAAATAATCAATAAATATACAAAAATAAACTTCAAAGGCTATATAGTAAAAAGTGTCTCCTTCCTGCTTCTGTCCTGCAGTCTCTTGGTTCTTCCCTTCAGAGGCCGTAACAGGTATTCTATATAACTATGTTCATATGTCAGCAGAGCCACTTGTCATTGGGTGAAGAACCAAACCCTTAAACTGGTCTTTGACAACTTACTTGATATACTTGCCTGGGTGTATTTCTTCAGCTGTACTTGGAATTTTCTGTAGTTCCCTGTCCTCAAGCCATACTGTACTTCAATCTTAGTTTATTGATTATTTTCTTGCTTTTTCCAATCTCCATACTATATATATTTCTGCCCAAGGTTCTTTCTTCTCTTATTCCCTTAGCAATATCCTATCTGCTCAACTTAAATGTCCCTTGTTAAACATTGCTTTCTCAGGGGAATCTTTACTGACCCCACAATTCATATGAGGTTCCTCTGAAACAGGACTCAGAGTTTACCTTCATAGCATTTATCATTGTTTGCATTTATGTAGTTTGGTTAATGTCTTTCTCCTTTGCAAAACTGTAAGTACCATTAGGTCTTACCTTTTTTACATAACTTTATTGAGGATCAAACCCAGTGCTTCATGTATATTAGGCAGATGCTCTAGCACAGAGCCACAACTGCAGCCCGGGGCTTATCTTTTACTCAACATTATTTGCCCAGTATTAACACATGAATAGTCAAGAAATATTTACGGACTAACTACTGGAGAGACCTAGTTTGCCTTTGAGAAGCATCTCTCCCAAAGTAACTCACCCAAAATTGTTTCTTTCTTGTCTGCTTTATATGTGTATAGCAAGTCCCCCAGAATTTCTACCCTCTGTGGGTTTAGTATGTTTTAACTCAGTAACCCCTGCATAAGCCAGAATAAGTATTTTGGATAGTATGAAAGAGGAAAAAAGAAACCCAAGTATGGGAGTACAGGGAAAAGATTGACCCTTCCACTCCTTAAGCTGGATACACTGTCTTTAGGTACTCCAACAGTCCACAGAAGAGCAACTCCTCTAGGGAAGAGATTTATTCCTTAGCAGACTTTCCTGATATCCAACTCCAAGCTTGTACGACTTCTCAACTCTTTAAGATTAACCCACAAGGGAAGAAATTGTGATCAGTTTTTCTTACTGCTGTATCCCCAGAACTTAACTATTGTGCCTGCCAAATATGTGCTAAATAGACATTGGCTAACTTGAAAATTAAACGATGTGGCTGCATTGTGGATTGACTTAGAAATATTGAAGAAAAAGGAATAAGTTGTTCAGGGAGGAGGCTCTGGCACATTATACTGTCATGTCAAATGATGAGAGGTATGAAGTATTATTTGTGCTCATAGTTTTGTCTCTGCATTTCTTTAGTAAATGAAGTAATAGCTTGGTAGTTTTGCCTTTTAAGTAAATTCATCTTATCATATGGGGATTTTGTTTAGTCCAGATTTTTGTTTAGGCCAGAATTATATAATCTGCTTCTTTTGAATCCATGCTCTTTGTTTAGTCCATTTGATGAGGTTACAGTATATTTCTTGTGATACTGAAATGTAAGAAATAACTTTTCAAAGTTTCTGAAAACAGAGTAGGTTCAGGAATGAAAAAACCTGAAAACTTCTAAAGCTTTGATTAGATCAGATCAGTTTGTATATAGGAGTAGCTTTGGATATACATCATCTGAGTTGGTTCCTCTACAAGGCACAGACATTACTGTTGTTATCATTTAAAATGAGGACATACTTTCCCAAAGTGGCTAGCACCAAAGACATCTTGAGTCTCATAATGGCCCAAATGAAAGGATGTCCTGGGCTGATTTTCTCTGCCCTTCCTTGTAAGATCCATCTTCATTAAGGGTATTAGTTCATCCCGTGACTTCAGTAATATGTGAAAAAAATGCTTTCATATGAAATCAGTGGAAATTTGAAAGCAAAGGAAAAATTAATGACTTAGAAATAAATTTGTAAAATGACCTCATTTTTTTTTCAATGTGAATGGGATAGTGCATCTCTAATTTTTTAAAACAATGGATTTGTTCTTGAAATTTTTGACTCAGGATTTGTTGCCCCATTGGCCAGTGTCAGGAGTATTTATTTCACTTACATAGCCTGGTGGTTGGAGGAGGATTTGGGTGAAATTCCTAAAACATTTATCAGTAAGTTACTTCTTAGTAGTGATACAGCATCATAATTATATAATCTGCTTCTTTTGAATCCATGCTCTTGTTTGCTTCCCATTTGTATAATAAAATGTAAGTTTTAATGTTGGCCATATCTAGTTTTTTAATGATATTGACTTTTGCCATTATATTTACCAACATGTTGGTTTCTTTATTTTTTAATTTCAGAATAAACATACAAATATAAAACATTGATTTAAGCTCACACAAAATTTAGGAACTATGTAACTATGGCTCTGAGCAAAAAAGACCTATGTGTAGGTCTCAAACTTTAAAAAAAGTGCATAACTCTCCACCATAGGATGAGCACAGGATAAGTTATATTCACAAGCTTTCTGTCCATAAGAACAAAGACATCAAAATCTAAAAGTAAAATCAGAATGATGAATTTCAATCACAACAATAAAAGTTTTGGGGCCAAGAGAATTGTTCATCTAATTGAGGGCACCGCCTTTTCCCGTCCTCAGGTATAGAATATTATTCCATTTTAAACCATTGAGAGAGAAGGGCTTTGTATTTTAAATTGCAAGCTAATAAATGCTCTTTTTCTCATTAACACACATGACCTCTGTGATTTATGCTCTCATGCACACTGGCCCAGTTTCTCAGTCTCTCTTAATGATGTTGAGAACCTCTGCTTAACATGAATTATTTCCTAACTGATTCCCTGTAAATTCACAATAGGTGTTAATTGTAACGATCTATTTGTCCTGTTCAGGATAGAAAAATATCAGAAGGAACCCTACCTGTTGTACTTTTTTTCTGATTTTTTTTCAACTTACATATAAATTGATTCCTAATGCTGGCAGCTGTGCTATGCTTCTGATAGTAGTGATAATACCTGAGTTTCTTATTTCACATCACCTGTTTGCTGTTCAAATAACAATTAGAGTTGGAATAAGAAAGATGAAGGATAACTGATAATTAGGTTTAGAGGACTGTCCTATTTTATATTCCCCTTAATTAATGGTGGATTAGATATTTTCATATTGTTTTGCTTTCATTGACATAGATGTATGGAATTTTGAATTAACTCCAAATTTGCATCAGTGTCAGAAAATAACAAATGCATTCCAAATTTCATATAACTAACTAAGGGATTGAGTTAATGTTTAATGGGTTATTGTTGGTTTTTTTTTGTTTTGGTGGTACTGGACAGCTGATAGCATAACCATTAGTTTTTAAAAAAATAATCATTGACATGACTATCGTATTCTCATATCATTGTAGTGATCACAAGAATGTTTGCTATACTCCTCATTTTTGACCAATCGGGAGGTGATCATTTTAGCAACTGACAAAATCACTCTATTACTGAACAAATGAATAGGGAAGATTGTATAAGCTTATAGCATTATAGAATGTTAAAACCAATTAGAAGATGATCCAACTCTATCCTTTATCAATACAGGAGAGGAAACTAAGCCCCAGTAAGATACCATAATTTGTCACATATGATTTGTCAGTTTACTTAAGAGCTTGAGTAGATTTCAGTCATCTTTGATGACTTCACGCTCTCAATTTATTCATAATAGATCATTTTTTGCCCCTAAATTAGGTACAAAATAAAGCAGTAAAGTCATTAAAGAATAGATGGTAACTGTTGTATAGTGAAGACTTTATCCTTGGTTCCTGGCATGTCCAGGAATGTCTGTCTTTGTTATTCATAAGCCTCTGGGTTCACACCTGAGATTATGATTCATGGCAGCCCCATGACTGCATCAGATAAGGGTTAGTCATGTTAGAAGGACAAACCAACCATGTAATCTGAGTGTTAGGGCTTTGAACCAAATGATATCAGCCCAAACTTAGGGCATCTGGGGAGAGACAATGAGCTGGATTGAGTTCAGTTATGTGACCAAAACTGCAATAAAAACCCTGGATATTGAAGGTCAGTGGAGCTTCCTGGTTGGGGCACACAGTGAGGGACATACCTTGATTGACGGGAAGGCAGGGAAGCTCTGTTTTCAGAATTCTCTCAGACCTCATAGGTCTCTTTATTTGGATGAGTTGGTTTGTATTCTTTCTAATAATATTGCAGTCACGAGTATAAATTGCACTTTTCTGTTTCCAGAATTTCATTTTATTAAGTTTTAAAACTTGAAGATGGTCATTGGAACCCCCCAGAATTGTAACCATTTGATCAGAAATGTGGTGGTTTGAACTCTAGTCTGTCTTCTGAAGTTAGGGTAGTTTTGTGGAGGACTGAGCTGTTAACTTGTGCAATCTGCCTTAATTCTAAGTAGTTAACATTAGAATTGAAAGTTATTACAGAGTATTGATTGGGGATGGTGTCAGAATAGAAGCAGGGACCTTATGTGCTGTGCAGTTCCCTAGTATTCCATGTGATCTTTTCAGTGACTTCTGATTTGATATAGAGAAACTGATCATTGAGTCCAGTTGGACATGAATTATTTGCAGAGCATTTTCTTGAAATGCCCGTTATTCTTGTGGGTGGCACTTTACTTTCTCTAATAAAGAACTTATGTTCCAAAACCTGAACAGTAAACTTGAGATTTATGCTAAGATTACTTTCCATATTAAGTGGGTCTTGCCTAGTTTCTCCACTTCCTATAACTAGGCTAAGTGATATATTCTAAAGCCTTGTTACTTAAACTGTATTTCTTGGAACAAATTAGTGGTATTATCTAGTGGCTTGTTAAAATGAAGACTTAATCATAATTTGTAGTTTAACAAGATCCCCAGGTGACTCATCCACATTAAAGTTTGAGGAACTTTATTCTAAACTTTGGAAATGATGAGAATGATTTATGTTAAACTATATTCAGACCTTTTACTTGAAAAACTAAAAATGACCATTCTGGCTTGTTTTTTGAGCTGTTATTTTCGTTTACATTCAAAACCCTTTTTTTATTGATAAACTGTTTTCACTGTGATGATACTCAGTGTTTCATGACTTGGCATTTGTTAACATCTGTTACTGTTTCAATATTGTACATAGGTATTAAAAATTGATCTCCAGCTCCTGGTTCAATATAGTCAGTTGAACACATGTGTTTATCTGCTCTCTTTAAAGTGTCATTAAAAGACCTGTAAGGAATTAGATAAAACCTCATAAGACCACACTGATAGAGAAAATGGGGAGGATACCATGATAGATTAGAAGTATTTGCAAACTTACAGTTCTATAGGGAGTTTGGGAATGAATTGTTGGCATACAGAATATTGAGCAAATGAAAAAAAGGAGAAAGGCAAGGCAGTGATTATCTGTAAGGAATATAAAACATTATAAAAATGAAATAATACTATATGACTCAGTTTTAATAATTCATTATGTATATATGATATCAATTTTACAAAAAATTATGATAAAATTATATTTTACACAAAGACAGGGAGGGAAATGTGGAGGGTATGAGGGAACTAAATTCTTATTATAGTTTCATTTCTGTGCAAATTAATTATATCTAAGAATTTAAAATAAATTATTATTATTACTGGTATGGAATGTGGTGGTAACATCAGAAAGAAGAATAACCGTTACTGTTATTTATCTCTTTTGCTTTTGCCCATTTTCAACTTTGCCAGAATATACAGATAATGATACATAAGGTAGAGACAGTTGCAGATTGAAGATCTGAATAATAGTACTGATTCTCCCACCAATCCTAGCCATGTAGTTTTCAGTTAAAAAGTCACACTCCACACTCGTGAATGATTCTTTTACCATTTCACTACCCTAGTTCTACGTCTCATAGATAAGTCCCTCTATCTCAAACAGAATAGTCAAGAAGAGTATTTCTGACATCTCTCTTAGGACATATACATTTTTTTTGTTTTGTTTTGTCATTCATCCATTTACCCATGTGGCTTCAGAATTACCCTTTTAGAGGAAGAATAGATAATTTCTTTTCAAGTGGCCAAACAGCCTTAATAACTTGGCAAACAGTATGAGATTATCATTAGAATGGATGAAGAGTAATAGCTCCTTTCGTTTAGGCAGATGGAAATGTTTTCGGTTCTCACACTCTGTGACATTTATGAGAAGTTCAGATATTTCCAAAATTGCAATGAGCCATCTGGCCGAAATGGCTTAGCCTTATAAACTTATTTAACTCTGCCCAATTATATTTCTTAGCTTTCTCATAATTTGTGTTCTAAATTTTTATTGTTTGTTCAAGAGCAAATATAATACTAAAGTGTGATGCTTTGAAAGACACAAAACTAGTATTTTGAATTTCATTTAGATTTTAGCACCCTGGAGTTTGAATGTG
The DNA here is from genome assembly GCA_020662805.1 of Glaucomys volans. Classification (NCBI taxonomy): domain Eukaryota; kingdom Metazoa; phylum Chordata; class Mammalia; order Rodentia; family Sciuridae; genus Glaucomys; species Glaucomys volans. The sequence goes on along the minus strand of JAJEJO010000386.1, from coordinate 403,132 downwards.
TTAGCAGAAAGTCTCTAATTGAGTCACATGGGCTCTGAGATGTGTAATGTTTTCTAAAAGGTTCATATTAGCCAGGTCATTGCTATGTCATGTCATATCTGCCTTTGCCAATCATTTTTTTTCATGGCAGTAGAGAGTAGGTGATAGTAGATATAGGCCAACATTAAAAGAGAAGAAATAAGCAGCTAACACTTCTAGTGGAGTGAAGGCTCTGTCTTCCCAAACACCCTTGAGTGTCAGTCCTCTCTCCTTTGCTTTTTTCCCAGATATATCTTTTTTGTGTAACTTCTTTTTCATTCTTTCCTTTTTGTCTTTTTTGTTCTCACTTTTTTGGGTTCCTTTCTTTTGTTTCTTTATTTATTCTTCCCCTTTATTCCTATTTATTGAGATTCAAGAAAATATCATAAGTTGAAAACAATTATAAATGTAACTGCCATATATTAGATAAGACAATGGAAGGCTTACAGGTTATTGTAGAAATAAAGTTCAGTTTTTGAAGTAGTGATACCAAAAGTACAGAAAATCTTGTCAGAGAAATAATTATTCTAGTTTTTCCTTTTGCTAGGGGATTGTGAAGTAAACCAAAAATTTAGCAGGCAAAAATATAACTTCACAGGTGTTCTCTTTTCCTGACTCAAAACAGAATTTTTAATTCAAAGGAAAATGTAATTTTTTCCTACTTGAGGAAATGGAGATTTATTGCTATTTTTAATAATATTAATAGGCATTATTTTATATCTTTTCCACAAAAAGAACAACTTTATAGATGGGAGAGATGATTAACTTACTTATCAGGATTAGGTTAATTACTACTGTCTGGAATTTTTTCAAAATAAATATGAGAGCTACTTAATTGCTACAGCATTTCTTATCTCTTTTCTCCCTCATAGTGTTTTGCACTATGGTTAATTTTCTACATTACTGTGGGAAAGGCGCTTGTCTAGTCCATCTTTGCATCTCCTAAAGCTTATAACCTTTTAGTTTCTTAGTAAATACTTATTGAACAAAAAAATATCAATTTAGTCCATTCTCTAATTTAGTCCTTTTGTTTGCTCTGTTCTAAAATTTTTTCTTCACTGTCAATAGGACAAAGATAAAACTCCAGGTTTACCCCTTCTGTTGGTGAAATACTGTTATCAAGTAGACATCACATTAATTTCTTCATTTATTCTCACAATAACCAAACAGAATTTTAAATGAAGAGATTGATAGAGAAGATTTTAGAAATCATTACAATCTGTGGGGAGTGGCAGGGAGTGGGGGGGGTGCCCGGGATTGAACTCAGGGACACTTGGCTACTGAGCCACATCCCCAGCTGTATTTTATATTTTATTTAGAGACAGGGTCTCACTGAGTTGCTTAGTGCCTTTCTTTTGCTGAGGCTGGTTTTGAACTCTCAATCCTCCTGCCTCGGTCTACGAAGCCTTTGGGAGTACAGGTGTGTGCCACTGTTCCAGGCAGGAAAAAACATTTGCCAGTATGGTATTTTGTGTTAGACTTGAGGTCTTTGAACATATCATAATTTTTAGTATTTTTCTTTTTCTAGAAAGAAGTACAGGCAATTCTATTTTGCTTTAAAGGGTTTTACAAGTAAGTTTTATTCCTTGAAGGGACACAAATTCCAAGCTATTTCATGCCAGGTGACCAAATAATTTCTGGGATTCTTTATTTGCAAAACAGCTAATGGTATTTTTAGATTCATAAGAACCAAATACAGCTATAGCTCAATTAAAATAGTAAATAGAAGCATAGATTATTGAAACCTTTACTTTTACTTTTAAATTCTCTAAACTTTCTAGCTAAGTTTTCGCTTTTCTCACTGGACTATTTTGATTTATTGTTGAGTCATTTTGCAGGGTTTTATCTATAAGTTACACCTAACTTTGGACAAGTGACCCATTTGTTTGTTGGTGGATGGCTATTAAAATTTGAAATAGGTTAAGCAGTTATATAAGAAACAATGAATTATACTACTCATGTAATAAAAAGTAGCTACCGCAACTAAACAGAAAGACATACTATTTCCTTTTTACTTTGGTTTGGTGGCCCCAGGAGTTAATGTAGGGCAGGAAATGTCAGTGCTGGAGGGAAGCGACGGCACTGGGCAAGTTAGTGCCTTCGGTTATTTTCTTTATGAGACTGTCACCTTAGTTGTGCTAGTGCTGAACAGACAAAAGCAGAAGAAAATCTTTAGCTAAAGGGGATCTTGTTTCCTCCAGCAGAACAAAAGCATCACGATTACCCTAGGCAATATGACATTATCTGCATTCACTAAATATATTGAAAAGAATGAATGGAATATATTTTGTATTTTAAAGTAGATTGTTACAAAGGTGTAGTGAATCCATCTATATTTGAACTGAGTGAGGTTTTTTAAAGTATAATTTCTTAACTCATTCATATTAAGATCCTCATAAAAATTTAACACTATTTCTGTTCTTTTGTAAAGCTGTTGGAATACCCTTGGTTTTAAGAAACTGAACTGTTTTGACTCTATTTTTATCATTCAGAGCATTGAGCTGGTAATTTAATATCTTTACCCCTCAAATCAAATTATTTTTTCCTGTCATTTGTTCAGCTTCTTTGTTTATCAAGCTTGATTAGATTTGCCTTTTCTTACTTTGAGCAATGTGGTTTGAAAGTGTGAAATTAAAAAAAAAGTTGATCGTATTAAGTATATGAAACAATATGCCAGTGTTTTGTGTAAGTTTTGTTTTGCATGATGGAAAATTATAGTTCTGGCTTACTAGTGTTTTGGCATAATTAGGAAATGGTAAAAGGAAACATCAGCCACTAAATATACACTGACTAAAAAATTCTTTACTTCAAAGAGCGAAGACCACATTTATAAGGCACCTAAGGGGGTTGTCCAGCACCCTAATTGATACAAATTGAATATAGAATGAGTTTGTATTAAAAATTAATTTTCCTTTTTTTATATCACTATAAATACTATCAAAGAACTGAGGTAGAAGTAGTTTATCACTGTTCTGTCACACCCTATCACTAGTAGAAATTGAACTCACCTACCATACCTTTCAGCATTCCAACTTGACTATGTGTACATAATCGATACTCCAGATTTATGCATCCTCTTTGGTTATGGTGGGTTGAATTGTAAAAGGCATGCAGTAGCTTTTCTTTATACAGGGTTTCATTTTTCATGGTTTTAGTTACCCACAGTCAACATTAGCCTGAAACTATTAAAAGGAAAAATGCCGGAAATTAAGACGTCATGGGTTTTAACTAATTCTTTATTGCAAAATGTTGTTATAATTGTTGTTTTATTATTTTTGTTGTTGATTTCTTATAGTCCCTAATGTATAAATTAAACTTTAAATTAGGAATGTTTGTACAGAAATTCCCTCTCATAGCTTTTTTGCTTTCTAACATTTCATTTACTCTTGGTCAACTATAGTCCAAAAATATTAAATGGAAAATTCCAGAAATAAACAATTCCAGAAATAAACAGTTCTAAGCTGTGTGTCATTTTTGAGCAGTGTGGTGAAATCTCATGCTGTACTGCTCCTTTCTACCAGAATGTGAATCATCCCTTGTCTACAGTATCCACACTAAATACACTGGTCTCCTAATGTGACTGTCCCACCATTGCAATGCTTGTGTTCAAGTAATCCTTATGCAATTATAACCTGACACTAAGTCACAATGCTTATGTCTCATTCAACTCACTTCATCTCATCATGTAGGCATTATATCATCTCACATCATCATAAGAAGAATGGTGAATACAGTGCAATATTTTGAAATAAGAGACAGACCTCATTCATATAACTCATATTACAGTATATGATTATAATTGTTATATTTCATTATTAATTATTGTTAATCTCCCACTGTACCTGATTTACAAAGTAAACCATAAAATAGACATGTCTGTACAAGAAAAAGCATAGAACCCCATGGATGGGGTTCAGTATGCTCTACATTTTCAGTCCTGGGAAGTATTCCTGTAAGAGGGGACTCTTGTGCACTGCTTCTCTTTTTAAACAGAGCACAAGAAAACATCAGATGAAACAGATGAAAGCAAAAAGAAAATCTATTAATGGAGGTACTTGCTTAGAAATCTGCAAGGAGTTTACCTGAAAATCTCCTATTAGATTTAATAATATGAGAATTTTTTTCTAACTTTTCTGAGTTTTATGGAATTTATTTTAGAGAGATGCAATATTTAGACATATAAATAAGATTTCTGTGGACCATTATCAAACCTCTGTAAGAATTATGAACATTGGAGTTACGTAGATTTGAGTTTGAAACCTAACACAACTTCCTTTTAGGCAAGTTAATCTGTTTTTCTAAGCCTCAATATGTATGTGACATATACACCTTCCTCTACCTTTCACATGGCACTGCTTTACATCTGCTACTGCCATCTGTTCCTCTTCTAACTTTACTAATTTGTTGTCCTGGAATTTATAGAAACAATATTAAGCTGTGAATTAATCACTACAGAAACGAAGTGCTAAGTAGCAATTGCACAACTACTTCTTAACTTTTGATTTCTCCCTGACCAGGATTGTACCAATAAGTGCAGTGTCTTCAAGTTGTAGGTCAGAATTCCTTGGTAGTTAATGAAATTCATTACTAATTACTAGATGCTCATATTAAAACAAAATAAGTGCAGTGTAGAAAATATTAATGGAGGAGATCCAAGATGGCGGATTAGAGGAAGGCTGCATTCCTACTTGCTCCGTGGATTCCTACTTGCTCGGGATTCAAACAGCAGGAATATGACTCTCAACGAGATTTAATATTCAAAGCACATATAAGGGGTCCCCAGGTGCAGCTCCAGAACCAACTCAGCTGGGCTGGGCTCGGCCCGCCGCGGGAAGCGAGCGACGATCCGGGAGCCGGACAGCTACGATCCGATCCGGGAGCGCCTGAACCTGCAGCTGCTTCGGAGCCACCGACCTGGATCTGCAACAGCCAAGTGAGTGCGGGTCCCCAGTAGCGCTTCGGAGTCACTGGCCGGGGCTCCAGCACCAGCCAGCAGCCTCCCAGGCAGAGACCGAGCATCTCAGGCTACCTGGACATTCAGAGGCGTCCGGGAAACTCTGAGATCGCGGACTCTGGTGGGGAGATGGAGCTACCCCACGCCATTTTGGCGGCTTAACTGGCAGAGAAGGCTCATTACCAGCTTCCTAGGGCCTTCGGCTGCGTCAGGGGAGCTTCAACCGGGAAACTCTGGGAACGCAGTCTCTGGCGGGAAGTGGGAACTATTCTGTGCCGCTCCCCCCAGCTTACCTGGCAGAGAGCGCCCATCTTGGGCTTCCCAGGCCCTCAAGCCGCACCTGGAGAGGTGGGCCCGGAGCCCCTTGAATCACTGACTCCGGCAGGGGAGGTGGAACTGCTCTGAGTTTGGCGGATTCCCTGGCAGTGGGGGTCCATTTCCAGCTTCCTGGGGACGCCAGCGGCTTCAGGGGGAGCTCCAGCCGGGAAACTCTGAGAACGCAGTCTCTGGCAGGGAGTGGAAACTACTCTGCGCCACTCCCCCAGCTTCCCTGGGGCCGCCAGCAGTGTCAGCAGTGTCTGAAGTGATCGGGCAGGGAGCTTTGGGCCTTTGGCAATAGCTTACAGTGTCCCCAGGAGAGAGCAACCACCTGCCACTGCCTGAACCCCCAGCGAGGAGTTCAGGTCAGCCTGGGCTCCCAAGCCCAGTGTCTCCATCACTGAGCACAGTTCTGTGACACCACCCCAACTTGAACTAGTGCCCAGGCCCACACCCAGGCCTGGAGTCTACCACCTTGCTGTATCTAATTGTCTATCAACAATAGGCTGCCTCTGCCCAGAAGCATTGATCATTCCCAACCTGGAGGTAGTGGGACAGCACCTTTCTTGGGTCACCGCTTGATCAAACACCCCTCAAACAACAGAGGGGAAGATACACGAACACCATGAGAAAACACGGGAAGAAAGTGTCCCAATTAAACCTAGATGACATATCAAGAGAACCCAAAGACAGCATGGTAGAAGGAATGACAGAAATGGAGTTCAGAATGTTCATAATTAAAGTGATCCGAGAAGAGAATGATGTGACGAGAGAGCAGATTCAGGCTATGAATAATCAG
>JAJEJO010000386.1:149502-391324 GCA_020662805.1 Glaucomys volans | reverse complement strand
ACACGTTGGAGTTTAATGGTTGTTGGAAAATTAAATAATAAAATAACCAGGTGTGTGGTTACTGGGAATACTTTTCACCAGTTTACTAGTGACTGGAATTTATTTCTGATTTTAACCAAAAGCCTTGTATCATTGAGTTACTCTAATGACCATAGTGTTGTGGAATCATTCTGCTTCATTTTCCAGTTCTTAGTTTGTGTCAAGCTTCACTTCAAAAAGTATGCAATCAATGAAATAAAATTTCTGGCTGTAGAGATTCTGCATTCTTTACTCTTAGGATAACTACTAGTGCTAATCAAGTTACATAAGACCTACCCCTGCTATCTGCTCAATGACATTTGTCCTAAGAGGGCATAATTGTTCACAGGAGAAATATCAAGGTTTGCAGTTGTTATTAGAAACTAACAATGTGTCAATTTGCTTTTACATAGACCCCAAACTTATTTCACTACTTTCCATAAAAATTTGCTATCACTCTTCTGGTAAGTTACCTCAACTTCCTTAGCCTAAATTTTCTCATCTATAATGCAAAATATAGTTATTGATAAAATTTAAAGAGTTAAATGAGCATGCCTGCTAGTGCTTAGCATTTACTATGATGATATTGGTGATGTTAACCATGAATTGGGTGTCTGTTGTAATACTGTTGTCTGTCTAGAGTTGGCTATGCTTCCATTTGAAAATGGTGCGCTAATTTGATGAATACTACCCTCCAACCAAATAAAGAGATTAGAGATGAGTACACCTGGAATATTGCATTCAATTTCTGGTACTACATTTTAAGAGAACCTTTGATGACTTAGATCATGTCCATGAAGAGTGCCATGGATAGCTTTAAGGGCACGGGTTTCTCCAGAATGAAATAAAGAAAAGTTGGGGACAGGTTAACATAATCAACCATGTGAAGAAGTGACCTATATATGTTAAATTATATTCATTCTTTTTTTTGTTTTTTTGCTCCTTAAAATAAAATTCATGAGTATTTGAAGAAACAAATATTCAGACTAACATGAGGTGGAAAAATCTGTTTCTCCTTCAGCCTTTCAAAAATAACAGGCTGACATCCAAAGGACCAATCTAATAGAGAGTAGTAACATCTGCCAGTCAAGTCACTGGGTAGTGGGTGGAAAAATGACAGGATGAACTGGAGTCTCCTTTCATTCTAAGAGTTTAAGCTTCAATGCCACTTTTAAAGTGCAGACAGCTTTAGTCTGGATTAAAGTGAAAATGGTGGAGGCAGAGACAATATCATAAATTTTGTCCAAGGCAGCATGGCTGACTTTTGTAAGAGTTGTAGGGGGATGAGATGAAGGTTGAGGCTCTCTTCTCTGTACTTAATTTTGTATAATAATCATGTTACTTTTATAGTAACATTAAAATAATATCAAAATCATTTCTTGCTGGATGCAATGGCTCATGCACACATCCAAAGACAGCTTCAGCAATTTAGCAAGGTCCTAAGTAACTCAGCAAGACCCTGTCTCTAAATAAAATATTTTAAAAATCGGGTGGCACTGGGGTTGTGGCTCAGTGGTTAAGTGCCCCTGGGTTCAATCCCTGGTACCAAAAAAATATAATAAGATTTTTGTTTTTTGTACTGGGGATTGAACTCAGGGATGCTTTCCCACTGAACTACATTCCCATCTGTTTTTATTTTTAATTTTGAGGGAGGGTCTTGCTAAGTTGCTTAGGGCCTCACTGAATTGCTGAGGCCCTCCTTGAATTTGGATCCTTCTGCTTCAGCCTTTTGAGTCACTGGAATTACAAGCATGTGCCACCATGTCCAGCTCCCTTTATATTTTTAAATAATTTGTTTTTAAAAGATAATATGACCTTATGTTGATAAGGTTGGGAACCTCGAAAGAGGTTTAATAATAATAATAATAATAATAATAATAATAATAATAATAAACCTCCTTTGTGCAGGCAGAGTATTTAAAGATCACAGGGTTAGTTCTTCTCAATGCAGTGAAGTTTTTATTGCTAGGACCATCGCCAGTGAGAAGGGCACCCACAGCTTTTTTACAGTGTTCACTTTGGAGGAGTGGAAAGATTCAATGGACTTTCAAGTTTATCTTATGATAACTTTATATGATAAATCATTTTGCATGGCCATGATTAATCATGGTGGGTTAGCACAATTTTTCTGACATCAGAGTGTAGGTAATAGGTTTGGATAACATAATAAAATGCCAGATATAATGTATAATGAGAATATTTTATATCTTAAAAAGGTCTTTACAGATGTGTAACCAATAGAGTTTTATAATGTCTTCATAATTTTAAGATTTTAATTTTATTTTCAACATCAAGGTCCATTGGTCTCCTAGATATTCTGATGTTTTATATGTTCAGTAGAACTAGAAGTTTTTTGTTTTTTGTTTTTTTCTTTAAGGAATAAGATCACAGTTTGTGCTGAGTCACTAAATATTCTACCTGGTTCTCGGAGTATTCACACTGAGAAAAAGTTGGTCTGAGTAGTACAGACTGGTGTGTCAGATTAGACTTCCTCTTATTGACAAATTAAAAATCACTCTTTTGTTACATTTATTTAGTAAACATTTTATCTAAAAGGATGACCAATCCTTTTTGATTATCTATACCAGAGGAAAATGGAACAGATGCATCTGTCATGATTGGTTGGAATACTCCCCCCTAAATTAGGGAGCTAGTATCAAGATAATAGAGATTTTCTGGGTGTACTCAAACACCAATATTCAAATGTCATGGGAAGACATGCTTTTACCCAATTTATTTTCTATTTGTAATTTTCTCCTTGGTTTAAAGTGAAAATCCTCAAAAACAAAGTGTTCCAACAAAACATTATTGAAGAACTAAAAAAATAACTATTTTAATACTCTTCCTATAATAGTTCCTCAAAACACTGCAGAAAATTTAATAGCAAAGTGTCTTCAAAGTTTTGTTTTCCATTATAAAAGAGATAAGCTTATACTTTAAAAATACATTGTCATATTTAAGCCTTAAGTTGATGTGACATAATATACTTTCTTACTCTAATAATCGACATTAGACTACCTTACATTAGACTATCTTAAAACTTTTCTTCTTATGAGAGCACAGTAGTATAAAACTGTTGAAATTCTAGTATGAATATCCAATTTATGAGAGCCAAAGGTCTTCAAATACTCTTTCCTGTTTTAAGTTGTTTGTAGTTCAAGGTCCCAATTGGGTAAGTAAAAGACAAAAATTTTCATATTACTTGAAGAAAATAATACATGTGAAATGTAGTTTGTTAGAACTGTCTGGTATTATACAAAACAGTCTGTTCTAGTCAGCTTTTTAGTTCCTGTGACTAAAAGACCTAACCAATTTTAGGTGAGGAAAAGTTTTTTTAAGGGTTCATGGTTTCCAGGGTCTCAGTCCATGGTTAGTCATTTCCATTCCTTTGGGCTCGAGGTGAGGGAGAACATCATGGTAGCAGAGTGTGACAGAGGGAAGCAGCTCACATGATGATCAGAAAGCAGACAGAGGGAGACTCCACTTACCAGATACAAAATATATATCCAAAAGGCACATCCCCAGGTACCAGCCTACTCCAGTCACACCCTACAGGCCTTCAGGTACTACTGCGTGAATATCATCAGGGATTAATTCACCGATCTGGCTACGGCTCTCATAAACCCATGGTTTCTCCTCTAAACCTTTTTACATTGTCTCACACATTAGCTTTCAGGGGATGCCTTACATCCAAACTATAACACAGTCCAAAGAAGTAAGAGTCAGTAAGCTTTCTTGAGTTTTATATTTGTATGCTTATTAAATTCCATGAAACATATTTGTGAAATATCTGAAGGAAAAATACAATTGACAGTAGAAATAGAACTAGGTCAGTCTCAAATTGAAAGAGATAGACCAAAATTTTACATTATATTTGACTTTTTATATATAAAACTATCCAGAATATCCAGGATCTTTTCATTATTTGCCCTTTGAAGAGACATGGAGAGGTAGAGTGACATTTTGGCCCTCTGTTTATTTCACAGAAGATGTATTTTTAAAATATCTGAAATTAGGATGTCCTGCAGATATTGGTATATGACTCTAAGTATGTGTTTTGAAGGTCTTGAATGTGTGTCTGTATTTATGTGATTTCAGATTACAGAAGACCTAAAAAGGTCAATTATAGGGTATGCCTAAGTCTATTTCCTTTTTATTTTTAACTTCTTCATTGCTAACTATGGAAGACTTTGGATTAGATGGGGAAGAAGAGACAGAATTGAAATGTGGAAAACTATCGTTTATACCCTTACACAGCAGCCCAGGTGTTTTAAATTTGGCAGTCATTTTCTGCTTGGATAGTAGTTTCCACTAGGGTCACCATCAAATCAAGTTGCCTTTAAAAGGTGACTTTTACCATTCTTCCTCTTTTTTATTCTCAAACCAGTTCCTACTCTTTCCTCTTTCAGATCTTTCTCCCAGTTGTGCACAATATGATACTATTAAAATTCTATAGCATATTGTCATCTCCATGCAATCCCTGATCTACTCCCAATATTTCTCTGCTCTCTAATTGACAGACTATGTAAAGGTTGTCTTAGTTGTGAGTTAGTAGCTTTTCTGTTCTCTATGTGTGCAATATTTCTGTGTTTTTCATAAATTTTCATCTTGTATTGAAATTGCCACATCCATTTGTTACTATTTATCTTTTCACCATAAATTTTGTGATGTTAAGAGAATTTGTCTATCACAGTCAATGTTGAATATCTGGTAGTTAATATTAGTGGCATGTAGTAGCTTCTCAATAAATAGAAACTGAATAAATAAAATGCATGTCTGAATGATGTGGGTTACTCTTTGTCTCTCTGCTTAAAAATTTTGTCTCTCTGCTGCTACTACTTTCCAGATCTCATCTTTTGGAAGGAATCCACCACACAAATTATTCATTAAACAAAAACAGCAGCAAGCACTAAGGTGGGAGCAGATATCTTGGGATGAGAACATTACTCAGTATAGTCACTTTTAAATATTTGCAAGTAAAAATTAGTACTTGTTGAATGCCAAGGAACTTCTTTCCAATTAAATTATTTCTGCATGCCAATTTAATATCATAGGATCTCCTTGACCTACTAAAGTATTTGTACATTTAATGAATCACTTTGTTTCTTCTACTGGGACGTCTGGATGACCAGCTTCCTATATGGGCACTTGTAGATTTTGATCACATGGGTATGTTTAATGGTGTTTTATTTGTTTTTTTTTTGCTAATCTATTTATCAATAAACATTCTGTGTCATCTATACTACATTACATTTTTATTTTCTAGAACTTCTATATACAATTTATAATTGTACAAACCCAAGGTTTGCAATAGATTATAAGTCAGCCAGCAAAGCTAAAATATCAAAGCATGATGACTTCTGACATTATGCTGTTGGTGTTAAGATAGTGTCCTGGGTTTACTATGTCTGAAGTTCCAGTATTCACAAGAATGGGGATGGTGGCAGTAAATGCAAAGGAAGCTTTTGTTTCCTCAATCTTACTCTTTATGTAGGATGTACTTTCTAAGATCAGGTTTTTATGCATGATGAATGTAACCTGGACATGGTAAAGTGGGTTTAGCAGATTTTTCTTCATCCTGTATTTTTCTCTAAAGGTACTGAGAAAGAAAATCTTTTTAGATTGATACTGTGAAGTAGATGTATGGAAATAACATTTTAAAAAAGTATTTTAAAAGTCCCTAGCCTTGTCTCCTTATAGGTGAAAATGCTTATTTCATACATTTTATTTATAATAATATGTATAGGTTCTTTTTTTGATAAACTTTTGTTTTTGATAAACCAGTGTTCTTTGTCTTTGACAAGTAGTAACCAGATGATGACAAATAGGACCTTTTATCCCCAATTCCTGATGCAAAACTGAGATAGGAATATTAGAAAAGAATATGTTGATGGGGACATTTAGAAGATAATAGGAACAGTTAATGAGTCTAGTAGCTGGTGGGTTGCTTATCCCCCACCTCATCACCTCTTAATTGTTTTTGTGGGTTATAACTTACTTACAAGGTATCGGAGTGTTAATATTTCTCATTGTGCTGTATTTTTGGTTTTTCTGCTCTACATTATTGTTATTTTGTTGAAAAACACTTAACTTCACTGAAACTAACATATAAAATACCATATAAAGTAAGAATATTAATACTGAACTCAGGGATTTTTATGAGGATTGAGTAAATTGAATTATAGTTGCATATGCAAATGTATACATTTTGTATATTTATATGATTCATTGTGTGTGTTTGGAGAGAGAAGGGGGTGGAAGGGAGGGAGGGAGGGAGAGAGAGAGAGAGAGAGAGAGATGTACAAACCTATCCGTCTTATTGACACAGAGTAAGATGGGAAATGTTCATTTTTCTCATAGTCTTTTAAGACTAGGAATGGATTTACTAAAATCACTGCAAATTTTTAATCTGGCATGAATTCAGCATTTAGTAAATGTTTCCTTCCTTTGCTTTTTCCTTCTTTTACAGTTTTTACTCTTGCTACTCAAGAAAATATGAGTGAATATTATTTAAGTATGGTATGTTAGTAGTATTTACTAAATGCCAAGCTTTTAATTTGCCTGGAAAATGTCTCAAACAGTGCATTGTCACTTCAGGACTGAGCCTGGATTGAGGCATACATAATCCATTGGAGGGAAAACCTAATTTCCCTTATCTCTCAAGATTATATTTTATGTAGTTCATTTTTTTTCTGCTGAACAAAATTTTTATTAATATAAAGAAGTGAATTTTTTTGAATAAAAAGTTAATTGTGTTTTGTTTCATAATGTATCTTTTTATACCTCTTCTATACACCTTCTATATGATTAGAAGGAATAGCCTTTACACTCAGGGTTTGAATGGGCTTGATCGTATTATGCTATTTTATAAGTTCATGCATTTTATAGGAATATTTTGAAAACTCTAATAAAATAGGTGAGTTAATGTGAAGGTTATATATTAGAATGTTGGTTTATTGATTATCTCACTAAGAAATGGACAAGAAGGCTAGAGTCTTTAAGGTATTTTGGAGATAGAATTTTTTGTTCTTAAGAGCTGACTCTTTAATTGTTTATTAAAGGGGTGTTTATTAGAGGTGTCTGACCATAATCCCAGTCCTGATGATGAATTTCAATTTCATATATTGTTCTGTTATTTTTTTTTTTTTTTTGGCAGTGCTGGAAATTGAACCCAGGGTGTTATGTTTTCAGGCAAGCTCTCTACCAACTGAGCTATATCCCCAGCCCTATAGTGTTCTTTTGAAGAACTGTTTTGCTGTATTTGGTTGTATTGCTTTAGTAATGGCATCTTTGATAGTTTATGAACTGTTTCTATCTTTACCAGCCTTGAGTCTGGTACCATAGATAACAGGGAGTTTATTTTATTTCACTCTGATTTTCTCAATGTGAAGATTAGAAAGGTCAATTTATATCCTGATCTTACTCCATTATTTGTTCCAGAGGTTGGTAAACATTACAAATGGATATCACAATTGGATTTTGAATCAATAACTTCAGACACTGAACCATATGTTTTAATGAGAAACTGGATTTTCCTTACAGTGGTCACATAATACTATTAGTTTCTTGAAGATATATTAGAATTAGAAAGGGTAAATATAAACACACAAAGTACCACAATGTCTCCAAATACTATATTTCATTCATCTCAAAGGCTTACTGAGGGCAACCACAATTCTTTTTGCTGTGCTTTGTTATTCTGGATCACTCCACAATAAATTTGAAATCATACATGATATTTACTCTGAATTTATTACTTATTTGAAGACCTCAGTTTGCTATTAGGAGAGAGTCCTATTGATACTTGTAAGGCATTTAATTCCATAGTTGTTGCATACCACATGGCTTATTTCAAAGATCAACTGAGCTTCCTCTGAGGTACAAATAAAGTGAATTAGAATAGGTAAATTCAAGCTCTTTTGTCTCTTTTCTGTAAGGATATAAAGGTATTGTGTTTTATTTTATAATGTATCTTCTCAATTGAAAATTCTTAATGTTTATTCCTCAATTCATGGGCACTTCTGCATACATCATCAGTAAAATAATTTGGCCAGATTTTGGAAATAAATTTATATTTTGCTGGAATATTCTTCTTTAAAATTTTTCTTTTAATAATTCTTCTTGGGATTGAGTATATTATTCATAATTATTAGTATTAAATCTGGTTTTTGCCCTATTCTTGTGTAAAAATAATATTTTTTTATCCCTCCCTTACTTCCAAAGAATAAGATAAAGTTAGGACATAGTTGCTCTTAGAATAAATAGGGTTTCATTTTAAAATGAGCATATAAAAACAGCTACTATTTTGTTGACACTGGAGTCAATTTCTTTCTTTATTTCAGAACTCCATGATACTGTTTGTAGCATTTGATTCTAGGCTTGGCTGTTTCAGGCTAGTAAAATGCTGTAGTTCTCTCAAGCAGTGACCTAGTTAACAATGTATTGATAAGAATACAGTGATATTATAGAAGTGGGGCTGTAGAAGCAGGGATGAGAGAAAAGATTATTGTAGTATTTTTTCTAACTTATGCCAACATAGTCATTTGTAATCCTGGATATAGTAAATATATGTGTGGCAACCGTCCCTTTCACAAAATTTTAAATTACTTGTAGCACATTTTCTTGGAAAATTAAAAAAAAAAAGATTGGATCAAGGAAATTGCATCTCAGAATTTAATTTCTGTTCTTTACTCAGTGACCTTCTGAAAATCAACATTGGCATGAAGACCAAGTTATTTCTAATGATATATGCAGTTAGATTTTTTTCCCTGATATTCATGATAGCTCTTATGGACATTTTATCAAAATTGTTTCATTCTTTGACAGATATTTACTTTTCAATTTTATTGTTTTAATTGTTTCCTTTGTAAGGGTCTGACATATTAATTATAAAAGGCTTAATCTAAAAGGCCAATGTATGGAATTTAAAGGTTTTCCATCATGGTTATTGGAAGATCTTTTAACCATTAGTGTTTGATAGTGTAAGATGATTCTCCTTCTTGTAAAATATATAAATGCTTTGTCATTTGCTAGATTACCTTCTTGAATTTACCTTTTCATTTTCTTGGGTGACCAAACTTTGTGAGTTCAAAATAGGGGAAATGTAACAGTTATCCATGCTTCTGTGCCTAGAAATAACTTATGGGATGTAGATGGGTTTCTTGATTTAATAAGTTTAAGGAGAGCATTAGGCTAGTTTTAATAGTTAGAGTGAATAAAATCAATACTAAATTTAAAACATGTTCCTATATCAACATATTAAATTTTTGACCTAGTAAAAATATTGTAATTTTCTGTGCATTTTCATTTCATAAAATTTTGAGTTAAGTTTTCCTCCATGTGATTTTAACTGGTTATAAGAATCAATATGTATTTATGAAAATGTTGAGAAAATAAACCAGAATACTAGTCAGTAGAGTATGAATCCCTTGGTAACAAGGAATTTGTGCTGTTCATGGCATTTTCTTCCAGCAATTCATAGCCATATAATAAATATTTTCTCAAGTTATAAACAAAAGATACATGAATGAAAAAGCTAAGTAGCAACTACTTTCAACTTACGCTTATCTTTAGACAGTTGTGACTAAAAACCTTTTGTTTAAATAGAATAAAATCTTAAGGACTGAAATAGATGTCAAAACCTTATGCATGTTACCAAAAATCTATTTCATTTCTTCCTGGGTAAAATGACGGCATGTTACTTCTTGACTTTACTGGCAGTTACATATTTTTCTCTACACTGTTTTTATATACAATGACACATTGCTTAATGATGAGTTACATTCTGAGAAGTGTATGGTCAGTTTATTTTGTCACTGTGTGAACATCATAAAATGTTCTTATTCAAACCTAGATGATATAATAAATCAGTCAAATGACCTATTGATGTAATCAAGGGATATAATCAACATGAGATGTGTGAGGGTGCTGCCAGCATAACATGGCATAGTTTTCTAGTGCTTATTAAAAAATAAACTGAAGGAGCACACTCTACAATTATGATGAAAGTATAATATAACAAATATGTGGACCAGTAACTTAGTCACTTATTATCAAGTGTTATATACTGTATATAATTGTATTTCTTTACTTTTATTCACCTGACAGTGTAATAAGTTTGTTTACATAGGCAATAGGAACTTTTCAGCTTCTTTACAATTTTACATGACCACTTTTATATAAACCAACTATTGTTTATCAGAACATTTTTATGCAGTACATGACTGTATGTTTGTTTTCATGCTTATTTCAGAGAATTTTAATTTTGTAGTATGAATTAGAAAATATGTAATTCTTTTAAAATCATTTTTGTGAAAAGTTGCTTTCCTCTATATAAGGTAAACAAATGAATCAGCATTCATAGAGTATAAACTTTAGAGTATTGATTGTAATAAGTAAACTTCTCTGTTGTAACAGGTGCATCTGTGTACTGTAACACAATTAGAAGTTACATGTTTTGAGAATTTTGACAAGTGCTAGTCAATTTTAAGTGACATTTAAGGATGTAACTTAGGGAGTATGAAATATTAATCTCAACATTGAAGCAAACATCTTTCTTACTGCATTTTAGATTAAAATTAAGTCAATAAATAGGATCATGATTTGCTTTGATCATCTGTATTTATTTGGTTGTAACAAAAATACTTAATTTCAGTACTCACTACTAGATGTCCCTTCAAAAGGCTTTTCATAAGTTTCAAAGGAAATATGTAACTCAAAATGCATTCTCAGTTCTATGATGTATTTGTGATGGTTCTTCATGTAGATAAGTAGATTTAAAGGTAACATACAAGATACCTGGTTAGGTTCTTGCTGACCTATACAATACTTGCATCCTAACGGGTTCTATTTCAGCTCCTATATCTTTGACAAATAGCTGAACTCTAAAAAGCTCTGTCCGTGGTGCTGAAACCTCTTGTGATGTATGAGCATGTCTTGCTGATAAATTCTAATGTCAGCCTCTGTGTGATAGTGATTCATCAGGTTGTAAAATTTGTGTTTGGGAAACACATTGAATTAGTAAGTTCCGTATTTTGGTTGTGCTAAAATTAACAGAGTTTGTCTTTTTGTTTTAAAGAGTTCATAACAATTAACTTTCACATTGTCAAAAGTAGCTAGAATTTAATTTGAAATTATCCATGTTATCACAAAAGGAATGCCTAATATTTATATATATATAGGTGTATATGTGTAAAACTGCAGTGCTGGAAATGTTTACAGAGCAATGGCATTTTGATAATAAGCATCAAGCTACTGTGAGAAATTAGACACTTGATTAAGAACAAACACAATAGCAATTGATATGGAAGCTGTGTGGCGTTGTCAAGATAAGCAACTTGCCTATAAAAACTATGGCTTATTATCTTAAATTTTTGAAAAATATCTCAGGCTGTTTCCTTTGTACAAAAATATGTTTAATTTGAAAGACTCTGGATTTTTGTTTGTAAAAATGACTAAAAACCTCAATGATCTTAGTTGTTTTTTTTTAAGTGAAATTCTTGCATTACTTATATAAGATTTTTAAATAACTAGTAACGTTCTTGGCACTGCTCTTCAATGATTTGCAATTTTTTAAGCTGTTTTTTAGCACTTTAAATATAGTCTTAGAGCACTGCATTTTTTATTTTACTCTAAATTAATTTTAGGAACTTTTTCTTAAAGTCTTAAGTTTTTCATGAACTCTAGTTATCTGAATTATGTTATTTTTATTGTAGGGTGAATTAGATTAAAGGTAGAATTTTATGAAGTTGAACTTGTCAAGCTTTTCTACTAAAATATTTTATAGCAAAATTCTGAAATTCTGTAAATATTATTTCCTTGCAATGTTTGCAACATAATTGATTATTAATTTTCTCTATATAAGTGAAGCTCATTAAATGTTTAAAATCACAGAGAGATTTTAAAATTACATTTAGATCATAAGTTCTGCTGAAATTTGGCAATATTTTCTGCAAAGCAAGCAGCCTAAAGCTGAGCTACTATCAATCATTGAAATAGCACTTTCAGTCACTGAGGTATTAGATTTACATTATCCAAATGTAATAATTAAATCCACTCCAAATGCTACTTGTTAAGAAAAATCTTTAAGTGAATATATAATTTCCTGGAGGATTTGTTCCAGTCAATAATTAAAGTATTAAGTACAATATTATTATTGCCTTTTAATATTGATAAAATGCTTTCTAAAATCCATTTGTGTGCATTATATAAATGTACTTACATAACCCAAAAAGTGTCTTACACTTAATATTCAAAATTTCATTATAGAAAAACACTTTTGAAAAAGTGATAATTTAAATGATATTTGATCAGCTGATATTTCCCAGAAATTATTCTTTATTTAGAAACAAAACAAGACAAAAGCAATTGATTTTAATCCAAAATGTATTTTTCCTTATAAAAGAGGTCCACATACTCACTGTGTCTACTCTACATAATTTGTCCTTTTTATTACACCACGTGTCAATTCAAGTTTATCTGGTCACTGCAAAAATCTCGTGGCTAATATGTGTAATACAACACAGGAGGAGGTATTGCTCAGTTCAACTACTCTTATATACTTAAAAAAAAATACAGAAATGTTTTTGTCCACTTTAATTGTTGTCCAGACATAAAAGTTACATGAAAGTTCTAGAAAATGGAATTAATTTATTTGGTTGCCACAGTACCCTTGAAGCCACTTAATTAAAATGCTGAACTTGTACATATTTCCATTGGTCAGGAGCAGCATTGGTGAAGCTTAACTTTCTTTCTAGAAAGTTATTTTTCTCTGCCTATTTTTTAATGCAACTAGAGTCTTGAGCTTTCCTTTGAAGTTAGTTGAGTTGGTTTTTTTTTATGACATATTTGTTGGCACACCTATCACTGTTGCTTTCACTTCCAAGGTTGTACTTTTCTCTTTACCTGCTTCCCAGAGGTTTATCAGAGGAGGATAAAGCTCACTGAATGCAAAGGTTGGTTTGTGTAAGTAATTCCTCACATGGCTATGTTTATCATCACAGTTCATTTCTTGAGAGAGGCAACTGAAAAGACATATTACACCAATAATCCCTAGAAAGCCTCCAAGGCAGGCCATAAATGTTGTGGTGTTACTCTTTTCAAACTCTCTTCGACCATGGTCCAAACCTTTTGTGGTGACATTTATACATTGTTTTCTGTTTTTCTGATAGATGGTGGGAATATCAATACAAATTTTGTACTCAGTGGATGGGTTCAGATGAGTAAGATTATATACCTTGACATCAGATGGTATTCGAGCACTTTGGGCAGCATGAGAATTCTCAGTCTTGACAAAGGCAGTCCACTTAACACTGGATTTGAGAATTTTTGAACTTGCTTTCCAAGATACCAGGACTGAATTGGCCTGAATATCTCTTATTTTTATATTCAAAGACCCATTGTTCTCTTGGGGAAAAGAACCATCCACTTTGATCATAACAGACTTCAAGTCAGCACCAACTAGGTTAGTTGCTATACAAGTATATAAACCCCCTTCTTTGGGGGTTATGCCACTTATATCTAGTGTGCCTTCAGAATGGACATAGAACTTGTCTTTCAGAGTATTAGGTAAGAGTTTTTGACCAGAAGGTGTTATCCAATAGATTTCAGGCTGTGGCTCTGCAGTAGCTCTACAGTGAAGGGAGACATAGCTATCAGCTTCTACATCCAAATTAGAAGGAAAGCTCTCCGGAGCTATAAGAGGGAGGCAGATTTCCATCATGTCCCTGAAATGCACTTGTCGAACATTCTGGCCTTGGAATTCAGGTGGGTCCACACAAAATAGTGCATCTGGCTCCATAAATCGAATGTTGGTTTTGTTCATATTAATCCAACGGATGACACAGTCACACCTGATAGGATTGCTGTGTATGCTGATTTCCTTGAGGTTTGGCAGAGACTCAATGGTACCATGGTACAGGGCACTGAGGGCATTGCTGTTAAGCATGAGTGATTCCAGCTTGGGGAGTCTGAAGAATGCATTAGGGTGAATGTAAGACAATCTGGGGTTGTTAGTAGCTTCTATTTTTCTTAAATCTGGCAAGTTATCCACAGCAAGACTGTCGATTGAAATCAGCTCAGGCATATTATTTATCCCCAACTCTTTTAAGTGTAGCATATTGCTAAAATCACCTCTTCGTATTCTATTAATAGGATTTTTATTGAGATCCAAAAATTTGAGGTTTACAACTTTCTGAAGAGCAACATGGGGCACTTTAATAAGCCTGTTGTCATAAAAAGAGATGCTTTCTAAGTTTTCAAGTCCAACCAAAGCATTATCTGGTATTTCTGTGAGGTTTATACCAGCTATAACCAGACTGCGAAGATTAATAAGAGGCTTAAAGTTCATGTCTTTGATTCTGATGATTGGATTTTCTCCAATCATCAGAATCTCTAGATTTGGAAGAGCATCGAACCACTTACTGTTGATTATCTGTAGTCTATTTGAATTGAGATGAAGTCGAAGAAGATTATGTAGGCCAATAAAGGCTCCTGGTGAAATTGTAGAAAGCAAGTTGTGATTAATATAGAGTTCTTGTAAGTTACTCAGCCCAGACAGACATTTTTCAGGCAACTCAGTAAGTTTGTTTTCCTCTAGGTACACAGAAAGGAGCTGATACATCCTTTTTACATTAATATTGGTGACTGAAGATAAATTGTTTTGAGATAAGTCCAGTCCAGTAAGGTTTACTGGAAAGTCTATGGAATATTCAATTTTTGCAATATTGTTAGTCTGTAGAAGCAGAATCTGTGTGTCAGCAGGCAATCTGGCAGGGAAATTTAAAAGACCTAAATCATTACAATCCACTGTAGATGCCTCCATATAAATGGATCTGGGTGTAAACCAAGGCCTGATTTCACATGTACATAACTGTGGGCAATCCACTTTTTTATCTACAGCTTGTACTAGTGTAGTGATAGCTAGGCCAAGTAGCACATGAATTTGGAGTGGCATGTCCTTCATCTTAACTTTCTTCTTCAGAAATTTAATGGGCCCTTAAGGATTCCACAGTCACTACTAGTAAGTTTAATAATAGCTGAATGATAAGGAGAACACTTGCATTTGTCAAATGATGAATGCCATAGTACTGTAGAGTTTTTCTTCATGGAAATAAGTATGAGTGCCACAATTGTTTTGTCCAAAAACGTCATACATATTGGAGAAAAGGTCACTATTTCTGTAATGATGTAGTATTGATGAATTTTTTGAAGATGGAGTATGTATAGATGGTCACAGGAAATTGAGCAATTCATTTATTTAGGAGTATACTATTCAAATCCCATGCTTGGTCAGTACTTGCAGGAGTACCAGCATTATGCTAAATATAATAAAATAAGGAATAAAAGAAAAAAAGAAAAATAATTAGTACAAAGGAAAAAACATAATGTTCATTAACTAATTATTTCATACATAAATAGTTCCTTCAGTATGTTTTGATGACTTTGTCCTTTCTACCTTTGACCCTGAGGTTTGGCCTACACATTGGATGAGCTCAGAGATTTAATCTTTAGAAGGCTGAAGTTTCATTAAATTTAATAAAGATGCTTGCAGGATTTTTTTTGTTATTTCAAGTCTTTACTTGTTTATACCCTAAATTTTGTTTATTACATTTTTTATTCCCTCTACCATTCAGTAATGGGGGGCAGGTGGACAACCTTTCAAAGATGTTGACATTTTTTTTCCTTACGAAATATTATTGTTCTATTATAATCAAATGAGTTAGACTGTGGTTTTTTTAAGGCCCATAGGAGATAGCATTTGGAGACATAAAATGATTATTAAATGATCTAGAAGAAGTGGTATTTAACTGGAATTCCCATTTTCATTCATACTTCTCTCCATAGCTTCCTTTGTATAAAGTGACTTGGTGTAGGAAAAAGCAAACACTCATACATTGTTGGTGGGACTGAAAATTAGTACTACCACTCTGGAAAGCAGTATAGAAATTCCTCACAAAACTAGGACTATAAATACCATATGACCTCTTTGGTATTTAAAAGATCTAAAATCAGTGTACTATAAGGATGCAGGCACATCAATGTTTACAGAAGCACAATTCACAATAGCTAAGATATAGAATCAACCAAGGTGCCCATCAGCAGATGGATAAAAAGTATGATATTTATGCACAATGGAGTTTTACTCAGCCATAAAGAAGAATGGAATCATTCTGCATTTGAAGGTAAATTAATAGAACTGGAAAACATCATGCTAAGTGACAAGTCAGACCCAGAAAGTCAATGGTCAAATGTTTTCTCTTATATGTAGAAGGTATACCAAAGTGAGGTGGGGCAGGGGGATAATAGAAGTAGTACAGGGGAATCTCATGAAAACAGAAGAGAGATCAGTGGAGCAGAGGAATAGAATTGAGAGGAAGAGAGAGGAGTTTGGGAAAAGGGAAGAACAGTGGAATGAAGCTGACCAAACTTTCTTATGTACACGTATGAATAAATCACAGTGAATTTCACTTTTATGTATATCCACAATGCACTAATTGAAAAAAGTATGTAAATAAATAGAAGAAGATCAATAGAGTAGATGAAAGGAAACTTGAGGGTAGGAGGAGGATGGGGAAAGGGGAAGTACTGGTTGCTGAATTGGAGCAAATGGTATTCTATGCTTGTATAATTATGTCAAAATGAAACCCAATATTATGTAGATCTCGAATGAACTAATAAAAAGTGAGTTGAACTTGGCAATATTTGGATGATATTAGTAACTTATTACAGGTAGACTGTATATTATTACTTACAACTGGAGTTCATGTCAATGTTTGACTCTTATGTATCCTTGATAATAATTTATATTCCATTAATCACAAACAATAAACCTTATTATTTCAGTGTAACAGACTCATAGGTATTTCTTTTAAGTGGCTATCAATGTCTTTATCATGAGAAATAAACAATTCCAGAACCAAGTTGCAGTCTGATAGGAGGGGTGTTTTAAAATGCCATGCTACTTTGGTATATTCTCCATTCTGTTGGACTGCTGCTGAGTTCACCCTTCAAGTATGCAGGAGAGCCAGGGTGTGACTACTCTCTTCCTTGGGATTTGTGGCCTTCTAGTAATAATGGCCATAGCACTCTACCACTGTTCCTTTTAAAAAGTACTCTTCCCAATAATGATAATTTTGATAGCATCGTTGCCTAAGTTGGGTACTTCACTGACAGACTTAAATAGACTTGGAGATGCGGTCACTCTGGAGAAACAGAAACTCTCCTTTTTTAAAACTGAAAGAAAAAGACTTTGTTCCTCAAAATCATGAATCATTTATAGCTCAAAGTACACCTAATTTGCCTCTTACCCTTTATTTTCAGAAATGCGATTTTTGTCTAAAAACTCAGACGATTCAGATAACTATTGCAGTACCTTTGTTATTTCCTTCATTATTTCATCTGTTTGCTGACCTAAAGTTCCTTTTTTTACTGAATATTCATTCCAGTTGTTATTTCTGTTTTAACTAGGTTTTAAACCCCTTGAGGATAGACTGTAACACTGTGCATTCTTTACTGAAAATTCCTGATGATCCTATTTAGCCTATGGGGTCTTCTCTACATGTATCCTTATCTTTGCTGTTTTCCTGCATTCAGCCTCCTTTATATTGGTAGAGCTATTGGTGCTTCTGCCTTTTCTTGCTACCTGCTATGCCTCTTCCTTTAAATTAACTTCCACTGTTTTTTTTTCCAACCTCACTTCAAGCATCTCTCTTCTGATAAGACTTTCTTCCACATAATCTCTTCCTTTAGTTGTACTTAGCTACCCCTTCTCCACCCTGCAGTGGTCCCACGGCCCTAGTACACACGTCTATGAGAGTACTTTCTCCATGCTTTTCTTTGCCAGGCATAACCACCTTGAGAGCATGAAGCTTGCTTGACTTTGCATCCCCAACTCCCGGGCATGGTGATTAGAATGTAGTAGATGCTCAAAAGAATTGCTTTGAATGAACCACTAAGTGAATTGTACTAATAAATTTGCATATGTATCTTATTTATTTATTTATTTATTTATTTATTTATTGTGGAACCAGGGATTGAACTCAGGGACACTCGGCCACTGAGCCACATCCTCAGCCCTATTTTGTATTTTATTTAGAGACAGGATCTCACTGAGTTGCTTAGGGCCTCACTAAGTTGCTGAGGCTGGCTTTGAACTCGCAATCCTCCTGACTCAGCCTCCCAAGTCGCTTGGATTACAGGCGTGGTCTACCACACCCGGCTTGCATATGTATCATTTTAGTATGATTTAAGCAATTCAATTTGTTTAATTTACTAATTTCAGGAATTTTAACTGCTTTAACTTTCATAAGTTTATTACTTACACAAAATGTGTGCTACCTGTATTTTTGTATGAAACCCAAAGTAATTTTGAGAATAACTCAAAGGAATATTGGACTTTAAAATTCAATCTATGGTATTGGTAACTTACCCTTTTAATTTATTCAGTCAACATTTACTGAACACCTTCTATATGCCAGTTATTGGGCAAATAGCAAGAGTTGAGAAAGATGACATATATAGTTGTTTTGTTTTGTAAGCTTTTCAGTTGTTATTGTGTGGGGAAAACACATAACAAAACAAATTTAGACATCTACTGCTTATTAATGTCCAAAATGGAGAGGAATCCTAGAGAGTACAAAATAGATTTCTGTATGTTTCCATAAATCACTCATCTAAGAATGGAGGAGCTATAACTTTTGCCAATTAATTCCCTAAATTCACTTTTCCACCAATAAGGAACCTATATTTTCCTTTTAATTTAACCAGAAGATTGGAAATATTAAACATGAAGCATTCTTTTGGAGGCAGTGTTAACCTAATAATGTCACCTTTTATTTGGAAATTATTCTGGTAGGTGAAAATTTTTAAATTTTTTAATGTTTTTAATTAGAAAAACTTTCCTGACCCCATTTCATTTTTTATGAAGCCATATACTGCAAACAGTCACAGTTTGAACTAGATTTATCCTGGCAATGTCAGCATAAGAAACAAGATTTCTTATGGTGGTGAACAAATTTAAATTTTATTTATCCTATAGGAAGAAATTGTCAACATAGGAAGCAGAGTAATATATAAAGAAGTTTAGCCTGTCTTCATTATAATATTAACTTTTCCTTGTGATTTTGTTTAATTTACTAATTTATCATGATGCTTTCACTAATAGGCTATTTGATATGGAATATTTGCAGGATACTAAAGCAACAATAATAACTTAATTCTTAATGCTTTATTGTTCTCAAAACCCATTCTTATTTTTTATTTTATATTACTAATGGTATTGTGAGATAGAT
This sequence comes from Glaucomys volans, assembly GCA_020662805.1. Taxonomy (NCBI): domain Eukaryota; kingdom Metazoa; phylum Chordata; class Mammalia; order Rodentia; family Sciuridae; genus Glaucomys; species Glaucomys volans. Next base: position 372,017 of record JAJEJO010000386.1, on the reverse strand, counting down.
TAGTTAGATACTTTAAAACCCATTTCTAATGTGAAGGTATTGATTTTTTTGTGGTAGTGCTTGGGATCATAACTATGGCCTTGCACATGCAAACCCAGCATTCTACCATTGAGCTACATTCCCAGCCTTAATGTGAGGGTACTGAGACCTTACAATTATTGTGACTCATTTTCCTGAGATCACATAGCTAATAAAAGATAGGATGGGATAAGACCCTCATCACTTTCTAGAAAGTTACATAGCATGAATATATAGAAATGTGATAATTTTAAGAGGTAGTGTAGTTATTTTACTTCTTAGGAAGAGGTGGCATTTCCTTGGTCTTTGGATTTTTGAGTTGAGAAAATTCACTAATAATGACTAGGGTATGATTAACATTAGTCAAAATCACAAGGGACCAGTGTACAAAACCAAAGTGCCCATTCATTACAATAAGAAATATGACTGAGGGAAGAGAACACAAATTTCTTAATCTACTTTTCCAATGTTTCTCCATTTTGTAAAAATACTTGGAAATATAAATTATGAATCTGCAATTTACTTGTGAATACACATTCAGAGACAGAGATGCCAATTGGACCTCCTAATTATCACAGTCATCAGAAATGACAGCCTGCATGTCTGCTTTTTTAAGCCAGATATCTATGGGAACTGGACGTCTTGAGTTTTTTGGTCCTTGGTGTGATCTCAAGCACAAAAACCCTTTGTCTGGAAGCTTTTCCTGAGTATCTCCTCGGTCACCTCTCACTTGTTTCTTAATCATTTTTGTTATATCTCTTTATTCCCTTAGTAACCATGAGATTAGTAAGTCCTGTTTGGGTTATTAATGTACAGTAGATTATTAAATTATTATTAGACATGAAATTGTTAGTTTATTCCTTTACTAAACATTTGATTATTAGATTATTATTCTTGCTAGATCATAGATTATTATTGTTAGGAGTGGTGTTCAACTTGCATTTGATTTGATAATAACAATACATTTAGTTGGTTGATTAGGCCTTAGCTCAGATTACAAGTCTTTAAACAAAGGTTTGCTAATTAATAACTTACAACTGTGTCTTTATATCATTTGTTCCGAATGGTAACGTATGAAATAGTGAACAAAATGGGTTTAAAATGTTTTTAAGGATCTGAAAATAAACACAGTCAATAGAAATCAGGAGAAAAAAGATACACCCTCATATTTTTTCAGAAAAATATGAGTGTCACAATTATACTGCACAGTGTTCACTGGCAAAACAGAAAAGGATTCACTTTATAGGCACCGATTTAAAAGCATAACTGTTCCTTAGAGTCGTGCTGTTCTACTGAGAAAATAGTTTCTGCTATTGGCCATTTAGGGATTTGGGCTTGATAAGAATTATAATAATGGTATTAATTTTGAAAGATCTTTTCATTTCTTTTTGATACAAATCTGTATAAAAATTTTAAAAATCAGAACTAAGTATGTCATTAAAAATAAATTGACCAGTTTAATCCTTTTTCAGAATTTAGATTCCCAGACTCTTCCTATTTTTCTCCTCCCTTTCTCCCATCTTCATTCTCTTCCTTGTGATGCTTTTCCTTTTTGAACACATTGCATCAAAAGTGGAAGATGTTTTTAAGCTCAAAAAAGTTGAATTAGATAATTATTTGATACACTTACATAATTTCTCTGTGCCTATCAATTATTAAGCAATTTTCTGTTTTACAGTAAGAGTGAAGAAATTACACTTTAAAATAAAAGTTATATTTCCACTTGAGTTTTAAAAGTTTTAGGACTATTGCTAAGGAAAATGCTAAGGAGTCTAGCATAAGGACTAGATATTATTGTGGATGAAAAGGTAAATGAGTAAAAAGTAGATAATATGTAGTTAAAATGGTTTGGGGTTTTTCCCTCCTTAAATATGGTAATTAATCTACATGCAAATAAATGTTACCAAAAGTAGATGCATTGTTAGTAAATGACTTAATTTTGTAAGAATGAATCCGTATGGTCCTACTCGTAAGTGTTAAGAACCAACTCATAATTATCTACTGTTCTTTTCACTTGTTTTTTCATATAAAGCTATAGTAGAAGACCATTTTCCTATCTTCTTTTAGTTTTAAAGACAACATCATCTTTCATATATTAGAGTAAAATAAATTAGAGCTGAATATTTTAAAAGTTTGAAAGACATGGTTATTGAAATGTCACCAGGGATGGAAACCCACATCTCAATAAATTTTATTATATAAATTTGCTTTCAAATGATTTGAGTAGTAAATCATATAATTTCAAAGTCCATTTTTATTAGAGCTTATCATATATCCCCCTTTCACTTATTCATCTGTCTAATCTTTCAGTAAATATTTGTGGAGGACCTACTGCACTAGTCACTGTACTTTCATTTCTGATTTTTCCACTTTGTAAGATTTTTAAGAAAAAATTTAGGTTTTTTAATTGATAGAACATAGTTTTGCAGTTGAATTGAGCTTTTTTGTTGTTGATTATGAACATCTTTTTAAATTTGAAAATCAAAGCCCTTAAAAGTGGAATTTTCCCAGTACCTTTGTCCTATTTTGTTTTTGCAGTTTTTCTCACAGTACATTTAATTTCTCATATTAGCTCCCCCACATAGAATTTGCCTGAGGAGTAGCCACAGGTCTGAAACATTTTATATGGGACACTGACAGCATGTAGCTTCCCGATTTAGTCCATTAAAGGAAAGCAATTTTAAGAATTCTTTTATCTTTTATTTTTAATATCTGTAGATACTCATCATAACTTGAGATTTCTTTTTAGAGTAACTTTTGTATCTGAGAATCTAAAAATATAGATCAATTCTAAAGGTAATTATATATGTATCTTTTACGGAAAAAGCTACCTTTCCCTTTGGAATGAGATTTTCATTCTTTAAGCTTCTTCATCTGTTTTTCATCATTTATTTAACAGTGATTGAATACCTACCTTTTGGCAACCACTCTTGTAGCCTTAAATAGGGTGAAATATCTGCTCACCAAGTTCTCAGTTGTACAAGGAGTAAATAAGAAGAAGGCTGCCCAGATTTGATTTACAGTAAAGGTATATGTGTTGTTCTGTGGATGCCCAAGAAAAGGAGCACTTTGATCTGTCTGTCCAACAGGAGCAGCCTGAATATTCACTGGTCTTTTGTAATGCTTTTAAAAATTCAGCTGGAGTAGAGTGGGTAAACATGTGGGTAAGAAGATTTAAAATCCACCATCATTCAGATGATTTTTACAATGGTAAGGATTAAGAACAAAGTCTGCCTTCTTCCTTGTACCTCATTATTATAATACAAAGATCCTGAGAAAGAGCAACATTTTGATACTTGAATCAAGTTTTAAAAAATTGTGAAGGTAGGAAGTTACCATGGCTACATTAAAACTCAGTTTTTCATTTTCTTCTAAAGTGAATTGCTAGCTAAGTTCATGTGTATAAAGAACTTAAATTCTATTCTCCCATTATCTGGTTTTATATTACCTTGTTGTAAAATTTAGTCTCTCTTGAATTCTAATTGAAGGTTCCAAATCCCAAAGATTTTGTTGTTATACTAAATGTATAAATGTATACTAAATGTATTAAAGACTTACATGTTTGTTTGAGAAATATTTATTTTCCTGTTTCTCAAATGTAATTATTGAGTATGTATGTCAGCTTTCAAGTGAATGTTTAGAATGCTTTGATAAAACTTCTCCTGACCTGTTAATAAGAAATTGGCATAGATAAAGAACATTTGCTTTGCATTAAGAAACATTGGCCAGACTTAGAAGGTGTTTCTGTAACTGCGGACTGGACACCACTATTCTCTGTCCCTTAAATTAATTATCTTCAAAATTTAGAAGCTAGGTTACAAGATCGTTAAGATTCTTTCATATTCTATATTTACATGATATATGATATTATTCTGTGATTTGTGAATCACAGAATGTGAAAGTTTTTTAAAAAGGTTTATAACTATTGGCTGTGTTTAAGCTCACATATCTGATTTTAACTTTTGTATTCTGTAGTTGATCAAAAGTTTATACTCAGTACTCTAGCCCTATGCCATTAACAAATTAGGATCAGTGAATTTTAGTCATTCTGTGACATTTAAAGGCTATAAAATTAATTATCTGCCATTATTCCTGTTCCATTTTATGTTTATGTCTACATAGTAGTAAATGAAATAATAAAGTAAACTAGCCGCTTGAGAGAAATTTCTGGATTAGATACCTTGATCAGCATACCTGGATCTAAATACAGAAATGGAATCAAATTCCTTTATTTTGTCTCCAAAACTCTGCCTTAACACTGAGCTTTACTTCCTCTCAACTTGATACAGAAGTAGCACCATTCATCTTCTGGTCTTTTCAGAAGAAAGGTATCTCCTGAACTGGAGAGTTGCCCTGCCTTTGCTGCTGCTGTAGTTATTGTTGTGTGCTTCTCCCTTGCTAAAGTTTTACTACAATGGAATTTAAAAGGTAGCTGGGTGTTGTGGGGAACAGTAGAGTTAAGAAATTCTGTTTTCTAGCTTTAGTTTTGCTGCACTAGTAATTCTAATCACATTTGTTATCTAAGTCTTAGTTGTTCACAAAAATGTGGGGTTCGGGCTAAATTTTCACTGTTTTTCCAGTTTGGTTGGTACTGCTCTATGAAATTCAAGAAATTTCTTATGGAGTTGCCATTAGAAAGGTGTCTGTTTATTAGAGAACACTTTAGGGAATGAGGAATGAAATCTGGATCCTAGGAGAGTTTCATGTTGGTGTAATGATTTTTGTATACTCATAAATTGCCAGCTTATCATGGTACTGTCATTTCTCATTATGAAAAGACTTGATTTATATTTGTTTTTAATTACACTTTTTGCTCAACTGAGCACTTCATTGATAGCATTATATATGAAGTTGATTTTTGTACATGGTTAGCAAAACAAATTGTATTTCTAAGCCATAATTTCTATCTTTATGTCTGTATTTCTTCTGTGAGCATCACTCCATGTATTAGGGAATTCTAATTTAGTATAAGTAGTTCATTTAATATTGTTTGAGGGCAAATGGATTTTGCTTGCTGGATTTGCTGTTTTGGGACATCTTCTTTTTCTCATTCCCTTATTATTTAGCACTGGTATAGTCCTAAGTGTAGCCCCCTCTGGGGAAAAATGTGAGTGATGCCTTATCCTTAACATTTATTCATCTTAGATTGAAGTATAATCATTGTGTTTTCTAAATTAAGAAAGATAGTGATGGGAAAGGTGGTTTGGGTTATAATTGAACTATAGATCTCTATGTACTTAAATACTGACAGGGTTTACAAGGAAATTTCATGTTATTTTGGGGCTTTTATCATGTTTATTCATGTGTCACCTGTATGTCAAACTGTAGCCTGAACACAGAGTGCTAGAATTAGAAGTAGTCCAAAAAATGATTTTTAGAACCTGTGCAAATTCATGCAAAATTTGGGATTTTTTTTCACTTTTATTTAGGAACAATATATATATACATTTGTAAGACAAATAATAGTTTCCTGGCAGAAAGTGTATACATGTGTGCATATGCATGTGTATATTAAGATACTTTGGTTCTTCTCAGACAATCCTGAATGCTATAAACTAAATTTTTTTGTATTTTTTTTACTTTGAAGATATGGAATGTTTTAAAAACTTATAAAAGTTTCCTTTAATTCTTTTTTTTTTAATTTATTTTTTATTCACACAGTTCATGTAATCTTACATTTAGATAGGGTAGTACTGTCTGTCTCAGTCTACTATTTTTCCTGTCCCCATCCCCTCCTGTCCTATTTTCCTCCACTCCATCCATACTTCCTCCATTCTTTCCTATCCTCCCCATAACCCCTGCCACCCCCTACATTCCCCCGCTTAACTAAATTTAATGAGAACTGAAGTTTCTCAATTTTTTCCAATTTTTATTCTTATCCACAGACGTTTTGGGTGACCAATTTAATTAAGTATCAACAATTTACATTTAAAAGTTTTCATATGAGTAAAGAGAAAAAGTCTCCACAGATATATTTTCCTTTTTTTTTTTTTTTTGACATTTTTGGTCTCTACAAACCTCATTCTTATCATTCAGTTCCAGTTTATTTGAAAAACCAATGCAGTGGGATTATTTGTAAAGGATGCTCTTATTTTATCTCAAAGGAATTTCTAGCTAGCTTTGGAGATCTGGGACACTCCCTTGATTGTGTGACAAGAATCATATCATGCCTTGCAATATGATGGTTTGGAAATGTATATCTCATGTAGACCTATTTTAGTTATCTTACATTTCAGATGATCGCATTTGGGGGTAATTATCAAGCAATTTTTAAATCATTTTCTTCCTTATTGGAAGATAGCCAAATATCTCGTCTTTGAAGTCTGTATCTTTTGAGTCTCCTGAACATTGGCTATTTCCCTAGAATAGTTTAAAAAAAAAAAAAAGAAGTAAACAACTAATTATTCCAGTTTGTGTTGATTCTATGGACACTGAAAGTAACTTTCCTTATGATTTCTGATGTTGTAAGAACTGTTCTCCCTAGGGTCTTATATATGATAGACATACACACCAAAGCAAAACAAAACAAAAACAAACAGACAAACTCTGTCTTGATTGCCACAAATAAACACTTTTATACTAGTCTCAGGAGAGATGGATTTTGAAATAGAAGGAAACCATCATAAAAAAGGATGATAGCAAAAATGTTTTCCTCACATTTGTACTCTAATATTAACTGGGTTTGGCACACAGAGCCATTGATTTATAAAGAAGGGAAAGAAGAGGCCCTGGACTAGAGTCCAGTGATACATTACAGATTGAGAATGAAGCAAATTTTAGTTACAATATGATTACAGCGATCTCAAAGTCATATTTCAGTAGAAAATGTTCTCTTATAGGAGCACAGTAGATTGTCCCTGGGGAGGTCAGTTTCTGTCCTACAAGTAATGAAATATTGTTTCTTATTGCTATTAAACAACACAGAATAAAAGTGTTTTTTATTAAGAATGGAGACAATAAAATGTATTTTGAGAGGAATTGAAATAAAAAGAGCTCCTGTGATCAAAGAATTAACTCTAATAAATAAGAAAATAAATTACAGCACCCCATTTTCAGGTGTCCCATGGGTCAGCCTCTGACTGCCAGTAGTTCAGTGATGGATGAAGCTTTTCTGAAGTTTTTTCTTAGGATTTGATCATACTGTGTGGTCCATATTGTTAGTTCCTTGTACTTAACATGGAATTGTCTATTTTCATTTCAAAATTGTGCCAGATTGCCCTCATGCTCATGGTTTCCCCCTTATACTTTTAACAGTCTGCTTAGAACAGTATTGCTATATTTGTGTCCAGGGACTACAAGAAAGATTTTAAAATAGAACACCAAAACTCCATTGAAAGGTTGAAACAAGCTTCCTGAATTATAGCTTTGATTTTCAAAAGTAATCTTTTAAACAAGGCATGGAGGGCAGTGTTCATATCTGTGTGCACATCTATTCATCTTACTGGGAGTGGGAACTTGTTACTGTATAGGTCGGTGGGCTACTTCCCTTACACTTGTGTTAACAAATGATTAATATGAAATGACCTACTGGCACTTTGGAGAAGTCTTCCCTATCTCTTCCCCCAGGTACTGGGGATCAAATCCAGGTTCTCACACATCCTAGGCAAGCACTCCATCATTGAGCTACATTCCTCTCCCTTAAGGGATACACTGGATTAGTTTCTGATGTGTGCTAGGTCAGTCAAACTTTATTATTTACTACATATGTGGATATCAAAAACAGGGTATATACAGGTTAAAACTTTGAGTTTTCTTCTTCCTGTCATCAAACTTATATCCACTTAATCTTATAGGGGCCTAACAATAGCCATAACTGGCATGGGATTAATTATGCAGGACTGTCTTACATAGATGATCTTGTGAGCTTTTAACTTGAACACCCTAAATTTTAAATTATTAGTGATACAAGGGGACATTTTTCTATACATTATGCCTGCTCATGAGGGGCTCTATGGAATTCTACTTTAATAAATTTCCAATGATATCTGATCACTATATCATTAAAGACTAAGTCATATCTGGGTTATGAACACTTGGGGAATACAAGATACCTGAAAACAGTGACATTAAAAAAAGAAGTATGTATATCCTTATAAGTATTGAATAGAAAGAACCTATATTAAGGGAGGAAATAAAAAGACTAAATGGCCATTTCTTTAAAATAGAAAGCAATATAAATTATGATACCTACCAAATTTAAATTTTGTGTTAATGCATAATATAGGCCATTGCTAGCATTACCTCTGTCACAGCAGCTTCCTGTTGAGGAACATGCTCCATATATCCACTTCTAAATCTTTTTTCATGGTTGCACATGGATGTACCAATCATAAAATGGGAGTTTCAAGTCTTAATGGAGAAATAGTTCTTTCAAAACAATGTTGTAAATTTGTACCCACTTTACTTAGAAGCCTGGTATTCATCTTATGTATGGATAAGATGAAAACTAGGTGCCAAATCACCCATTTGAAAAACTTCTAAGTAAAGTCTCTGCAGATAATTTGGGATTGTTTGAGATGACCAACTTAGGTAATGAAAAGCAAATGGTTTTAAGCTATGTAAGAGCTTCAGAGGTTAGAATTTTTAATACATTTTTGTAGATAAAATAAAGTGTTTGATTATTGTATTTGAGTTTTGACAAGAAATTTTTGCTTCATAGTTACATGATTCAAGATCTGGAGTCTATTCAGTTTGAGCTGGGATATTCACTTAACGTTTTATTTCATTGTGCCCAAGACAAATTATTTTGTGAAGTAATTTTATTTACCATTAATGTCTGTTGTAGGATATTTACTTTACTCAGTCAATACTTTTTCAACATTAATTTCATAATATGGAGATGCTTTTGTTGAAACTGAAGTTGTTTGTATTTTATATTTGTATTTTGGTATTACATTTATGGTTTATAGATTTTTAAAAGATAGATATGCAGTAAAATTTAGATTAAACCACTGTGGACATGGAGTTCAGGATTCAAAGTGAAAATAGAATAAAACCTTTTATCTTATTTCTGTTCATTATAATTCATAACACTGGCTAGTAAGATAAAATGTCTTTGTGATCATACCTAGTGCTTAGATTTTCTTGATAGATATGGTATTGTTTTGGTGAACAGAAGTACTCTAAATATATGAGAATAATTAAATCATGTCAGGATAATTAAAAGCTGAAATTTGAGCTTAAACATGGAGCTGAAAAATTAGAATTCTGAAGTTTTCTTCAATAACTGACTCCCATCAATTGTAAAGAGAAACAGATTAGAAAAATAATATCATTTTCTCTAATGTAGACTTAATTCCAATACCCATGAATGGAGGGGGTCTTCACATATTTTACTTTGCATATTTTACTGTAATTCAAGGTCCTTGTAAGTCCTACTAACAACTTCAGTAAACAAAAACAACAGTAGTAATCACAATGATGATGTGCTGCATCATAAAAATTCAGTTCAATTTTCATGTATGATCTTACTGGACTCTCATAATAATCCTGGTAGCCTTGCTGTTGTGCTGACTTTATGAGTGATAAAGGGAGGCTCAGAGAGATTTAATTAGATGGTCAAAGTTAAAAGAAATGGAAAGTGAAGACTCCTAAACTGTATTCCATATCCCTGACTCCATCCTTTGCCACCTTTGTTTTAGCCCATGATGAACAAAGCTTTGTATTACAGACATATAAGTACTCGATTGACCCCCTTAGTTGTTACTGAACAATTGGAGTAGAGAATCATTATTTTAGTTGTCACTAAATATTTCATGTTTATTCTTGTCTTAGTTATTTCACAAGCATACACAATGCTGAATTTTCTTCTTTGCACAATGAAATGGTACTTCGTTTTAAAATTTAAGGAATTAATGTTAATGGTTTATCACTCAGCTAGAAATGGACATGTTAAATTGCATAAAAATTATTTTAGACATCTTAGATGTTTGCTTACAAGTTGATTTTTAATTCTCCAACTCAATAATACTTGATTTATGAACCCCTTTACTAAAAGTACCCTCTCAGGCTGGAGATATAGCTCAGTTGATAGAGTGCTTACCTTGCAAGCACAAGGCCCTGGGTTCAATCCCCAGCACTGCCAAAAGAAAAAAAAGAATTCTAAAAGTACCCTCTCAAGTAACTCTTTTCATCTTGTGTTCCTTAACTAGCATTCAAAAGTTTCAGAAATAATATATTTGCTTTTGATTTATTGCTCACTTCTCATCACCTTCACTAGAATGTTAGCATTCATAAGAGTAGTTTTCTGTTTTGTTCACAGATGTATCTCTATTGCCTAGCTAGAATAATTCCTCACTTGTAGTTCAATAAATATCTATTGAGTAATTGAATATTAGTTATTTTAATTTTAAATTCTCATAATATCATTATACAATTTTAAAAGTGTTCTGTACAAGAAACTCCTCTGTGACTTGCTTATTTCACTTACACAGTTTGTATGAGTGGACTACTGAATGATGATATAAGCTTGGCAAGCTGAGCCATAAGTGTGTATTTTGTTGAATTCTATAGACTATACAACTGCAACAGAACCCACTTGAAAATACTGGCATATTTAAAAAGGCATAATTAATTTCAGATTGTTGGAAAAGCATCTTAAAAGGTACTTACCCTTAAAATATCTTGAATAAATCTGTCGTGAAGGAATTAATGGAGATAGTATGTTTTGTTCGTATATTGCTTGCACTTAAGATATGGTTTTCAATTGATTTTTATACAAAATATCTACAGCATTATCATATGTAGTAAGGGTTTTAGATATATACATTATTTTCTTAAAGTCTGTGGCATGTCTACTTGGAGAATATAGGAAATCATGTAAATTAGATCATAATACATTCTTAATGTCTAAAAGCCAAAGGCTTTTAAAAGTAATGGAAGATGGCTGGCTGTAACAGCAACAAAAGAATAATTATGAACATGAAGATAATTGAGGGTAAGGGTTGTGAAAAGACCTCTAGAAAACTGGTTGGTGTGGCCAGAGGCCAAGCTACCTGTTGTCAGCTGACAGTGATCAAAATAAAGCAATCATTGCTTTTGCAATGTATGGTTTGTGTCTTTAGTGTAGTCTGTCTTAAAATAAAGAATCTGTGCTAGGAAGTGATATTTGACAGTGAATTCTAAGGCAAACAAAACAAAACAAAACACCCCATTCTTGTAACAAAAGTCACATACATTCACTCAAGGAAAAAAGTTGATGCGATCTCAAACAATATCTGTCAAATTGGGCATTGCTGGTTTTAAGTTTCAGCATAAAAACCCAGAGTCCACATGGTATAGAGGAAACAAGTAAGATTTAGCTAAAAATTTAAGGTTTGTATACTAGATTCTACAATATTATCAACAGAATTCAAAGTATTATAGTATGACTCACAGTTTTCAAATGGATACAAGGGCAGCAAATAAATCTTTGGGAGTTCATTATTATATAGCAAAATTATTGTTCAGTAGATCTGAAATAACAAGTCTGTGGCCTTGACATTTAATCAGAGCATGAAATACATTTATTGAATCTTAGATTTGAGAATATTACTTCAGTAGCGCCCTACTTAAAGCATGTAGATTTTAAAAACTCCCAGACAGTAAAATTCAAAATCCTTATCATACATACATGATCTTTTAATTCAGTGCTTTATGTTCAGTTGCCTTTTCTTGAACATGCTTATTTTTAATTAACAGAATGGCTTTAATGTGAGTATACAAAGAAGTACCTAGATTTTTTTTTTAGAGATAAAGGAACGAGAAGGATAAAACTGTTCATATTCCCCTGTGACTGATCAATTAAATGTAAAGTATGTATAACATAATGTTGAAAGGAAATTTTGACCTGCTGTAGAACTGGTGTTGTAACATAAGGCAATTTTATATGCTTGCATAAATTAAATCTTTAGCCTTTAAATAAGAACTCTTCTTCAAATTTTGTCTAAAAAGAAAGGAAGAAAGGGCCAGAGGAAGGAGAGAAGGAAGAAAGGAGGGAAGGAAAAAGGAGGAAGAGAAAAAGAAAGAGAATGCCCGTATTTCTACCACCCTTGTTTTTCACATTCTAGTGCAAGAAATTCTAAGTATTGTCTATTCATGAGCATCTGCAAATCACATTGCAGCTTAACTGTCTCTTCTCTGATTTAATAGAAACTTTGATTGTTTTCTAGGATTTACATCCAGAGTAATTGTTTTTGCATTTTAATATAGAAGGAAGTAGATTGAATAAATGCATAACATATTAGAAATGCTATTAAGCAAATGATTCTGTGTGGTACTGTTGAATGAATGTTTTCTTTTACTGTTCTGAACAAAACACAAATTTCTCCAATTATTTTTAAATTGATTGTTCTCTGTTGTTGCGTTGCCCAAGGAAAGGTTGAAAACAAAAACAAAAACAAAAACAAAAACCTTGTGTTGATTCCATTTCCTTGGTGTGATTAAGTGGAGTAGCAGAAGATGGTTAATATACAGGCAGGTACTTTTCAGTCCAAGATCTATAAGGACAAGTTTTACTATACATCCTGGATACATAGAATTTTCATGCACTGACTTTAATTCCTATTATCTTATTGATACTTTTACTACAAAACTATAGCATCTTTTCCCAGACCTATCTCATCATTCTTTGCCCAGTTTGTGTCCCTACCTCAAAATGGTGAGTTCATTACTAAAACCTATGGCTGGGAGGAGTTCCTGAGCAAGTTCCCTATGGCACCAGTGGTGAAGGTGGAAGATATGTTAAAATTTGTTTGTTTTTTAACTGGACTATTTTTCTGAGAGAGCTTTCTCAGTATCAGTGACCTTTCAGGGATGAGGGACTTCAAATTGGCTTCCCACATCAGACCAATGTCTGGAGAGTTCAAAAAGTTGCCAAAATTGCCATTGAATAAGGAGAACAATGACTTGAGTTATTATTGTTCCAACACTCAGGGCCTTCAATATTTCAATATGTATACATATTTGTGTGTATATATATATAAATATATATGTACATGCATATTTACATATATACATATCTACATGTAATATATTTATATGTTTTATTCATGCATTGTATTTATATATTTTATAGTATATGTAATATTGTACCTAGCCTTATCCTTCATTATATCTCTATAACATATATAACATAAATAATATATGCAAGGTATATTATATAGATACATATTTTTAGGGTACCAGAAGAGAAGCAAATAGGTTGTCATTTAGCATGAAGCTGTTCATGTGTTGCTCCAGTGTGCACTGATATATTATGTGTTCTAAAGTTCTGTATAGCGTACTTGTGAACAGACTTTATTATGTACTATTGTGAGATTAAAAATATGTTTACAAGAAAATTAATCATCTCTCATTTGTACTTCCTCTTGTTTCTGGTCTAGAAAAAATAAGCATGGCTTGGCCAATACATTAAAAATTGAGCTGTAATGTATTCCTGGGAGTATCATGCATAGATTTGGTACATATATCAGCAGAGTTAAATTGACTAGAAGAGCTGTTGGTGATAAAAGTGTGGATGCTATAAAAGACAATAGCCCTATCACATTCATGTGACTGAGGCGATCTGAATTTATCTCTTTATATTAGTATGGATTTTTTTTCTTTTCCCTTTTTGTACAGATTGCTAGTATACATAACATAAATGGAAAGGACAGAAAGCAAGCCCATTTTTAAGGCTGTGTGAACATAGTCCTATTATCAGGAGATTTATTTTCCTAGGATGGGAATAACAATAAAATTGCATGCTGTGTTTGTGTCTTTGAGGTACTCTAAGGTCCCCACCACAATCAAGCTAAATTTCATATGACAGTTGTCACAGCAACCCATTTTTGTGATTTGCAGAATAAGGAAGCAAATTAGATGTAAGTTGTCAGTCAATAAATTTCTGTTGTCATCCAAGATGGTGACATGTACAGTCTCATTTTCATCACAAAATTTAAATACTTTTGAGATGTTTTGTTCTCATCTGTTCCTTTCAACATGCTGTCATGAATTAATATTTCATTTTTTGGCTGTATAATTTCTGAGTCTGAGTTTCATACATGATGTTAACTGAAATAACTAGATGTCAGATTCATGGAAAGTTTTTGTTGCAAAATGAATGTTCTTTGACATCTGTTTTGTAATTTTTCAGCATGTTGACACACAGATTCTTTATTACATGGAGAAGAATCAAATTAATTTTAAGGGGCACTTTAAAACATTTTGTGATTATTTTTGTTTTGAAAATATGTGTTTTCAGTCTAGAGAGATAAGAATACATTTTTGTCTCAATTAATATCTTTGCTGTGGAAATAGAAACAGCTCTGGACTGGAACCTTTTGGAAGTCCATGGTTGTGTGTCTGTCCACTGCATTCTGGCAGGTGGGCCCACGTATTGGATTCAGCTCACTTCTGTCAGCTATTATACCTCACCTCCCCTTCCTTTCTTTTATTTTTTCTCACATCTGTGCAACTGTGCCCTTCTATCTGTTTTCTTTCTGTCTTCTATAGAAGTCATGACCCCACATTCTGAATGAATTTGTTCCTTTTTCTAAGGGAATTAGAACCTGAGTATTTCTGTGCATATTTTAAATTCAGTATGAAGTACAACATGCAGCTTACTGGAAATCTGTTAATGTCTCATCTATTGTTCCCCCTTGTCAAGTCCCCCATATTTTACATCACTACTAAAAATTTTTATTTTCCCTATATTTAAAAATCTTAATTATCATATGCTCCCAAAAGTGAAAACCTGAGAAGACTACACAGGGGATTATCAGTGCGACTTTTTTATTATGTAGCACTGTTTAATACTGTTGCTGGCAACTTTTTGAGTAGTTTCACATATAGTATTCTCTATCTCCTTTTAAAAAAATGATAGGGTGATGAACTTACTGAACTTAGTGAACTGACAGTAATAGGATGCTAAACATAAATATGCAAACCTGGAGTACTAGTAGCAGAAGTAAGTACATTTCTAAAACACAAGGTGGCATTTGACAAATCAAAAGCAGCTGACGAGAAATTGTCACTCTCGAATATTGAATTGTGGATTATAGAACTGGATAGGAAAATGGAGCAAAGAAGACAGCATCAGAAAGAAAGTTTTGTGATTTTTACATCTTCTCTACCTGAAGTTTCATTTTTTCAATTGTGTAAAAATGGGTCAAGATGTGAAAAGTAGATTCATGAATGAAAGAAGAAAGGAAGCAGTCCTTCAACAGCAGTGGTAATTTCTCTAGCAAATTTGACTTTCAAAAAGGTTGTATGAATATAGGTCTAAACCCAGAGAGATGAGTGGTGTATGCTGGGGAAGTGAGAATGAACATATAGTTTTCTCTCAAACACATATGCCATGAGTATCATTTTTTGGTGTTCTTGCTCTGCTGTACACTTATTCCCCAAATTATTTAAACAGCAAATGCAAGTTCTTTATCTTTATCTGCGCTCTGTCACTCAGAATGGTGTTCAGTAGAACTATCTTAATAATTCAGCTGTCAAATATGGACATTAGTTATTCTTCTGCTACCATGTCACTATTACCTTGTGTATTAAAAAGTGAGTGATAATAGTTCCTACCTCATAGGTTTATTGCAAAAATTAAATAAAATAATGCATTAGAAGTTCTTAATACAAAAACTCCCAGAAATATAGAAAGCAGTCACTAAATGTTAATCACTTCCACATAACTAATAATTGTATATTGTGATTCATTAGAATTGGTTGTAACTTTAGTTTAGAGGTGGAGATGTGAAAATAGGAGAAGTGGCAGAGCAATATAGAGCTACTTGTTTGGCATTTGACTGATTTGCATAAAAGGCTGTAGGATTTTGCTTGCTAATAGATTTTTTCCTGGGTATTTATGTATAAATGACTGTTTAAAATATGCTGCAATATTTGACATCTCAATTATATGACATGTCTAAAAAGAAAAAGTAATTAAAAACCAAGCAAAACTATGAATTGATTTATTTAATATTTGTAAACTAATAAGAACTATTAAATTGGCAAATGTTTTTGAAAATCTAGTATCATGTGCATATGCAAGTGTACATGTGTGGGTATGCATGGTTGTTGGCATTGGACAACAACATAGAGACAAAGAAATATAATTGTTACCTATTAGTCTACAAAAATACTAATACATATGCTTTTTGAAGTGATGGAATAAGGTAGTAGTCCTTTCTTGAGATGTAATTATATTTGTTGGAAACAAAATCTTGTAGACATTTGTTAAAATTTAATTTAAGCATTATTCATTAGTATTCACAAGAAGTACAAATGAGAGAAAAATGAAAACTATCTCTGTGAAATCCCTCTGATAAATGGATATTCTGTGATCTTAAAACCGTATATCATCAGCAAATTAAAAATTTTACTTTAGCAACTCAGGGACTTGAGCACTCATTGTTGTAATGTATGCATTCTTGTGGGGAGGGAATTTACAACAGGTTATTTTAAAAAATTGAAAAAATATTTTCACAGTGAGATTTATAAGTTCAAGAATTGCAACTATATTGTAGAAAGTTTTTGTGGCCTGAGTCATTGTGACTGAATGGTATTAGAGCTTTGTAAATTTTGGTCCAAGAAGAATAGAGTTTCTTTAAGAATAGCATGAAGAAACTGGATCATTTTAATTCTTTTCTGGATTAACATGAAACTTTCTATTTTTTATGGTTGCCATTCTTTTATTTGTGGATTTCCATTTAATAATTACTCTTTCTTTCCTTCTGTTTTATTTGACTGATTAAAAATACAAAGCATAACAACTCTTCAGCTAAAATCATGTTAGGGCACAAATCCAAAACCCTAGATCTAAGTAATTAACATACCTGATGCAGAACAGCATTACTGTCAATAAAATGCCATCTAAAGAAACATGTTGAAAAGTGACTGAGTGACAGTGAATTGGGGCTTCTACCAGTTTCCGTGGCTAAGAGTATGCACAAATATGGGCTCCTCACAGAGAAGGTACTGGTGAATTTCTCTGTGTGGTTAAGTTAGAAACTTTCGATCATCATGGTGCTCAAAGAAAGAATGATATGGTGTGAGCATATGGTCCAAATTCTTTGAAACTCTGTAATCAGAGTCAATGTTCTGTGAAATATACCTGCTGGGTAAGTGCTGAATCACCTACTTTTGGGTTCCAATCATGTCTTTAAGTAGTGGGGTCACTTTGAGAAAATGAATTTTCTACAAAACCCTAGTTTAAGAATTCTGTTGCATCAGTTCTGATTCTTATATTATTCAATGGTATTTGAAAGAAAATCATTACTTATGTTGGTGGCACTTTCTGGGTAACCTTCTGTTCAGTTCCTGATGGAATATGGTATAGTGTATAAAAATTGTAATTCCGAAATATGTAGGCAGAAGGGATTTGTCCATTGCTGGTAGACTCTCTACCTAAGTGTACATAATCTATGCACTGTGGGTATCAACCAAGAGCCAAGATGTGATCATGTATGTTGTACTTCTTTAGATTGGGGCAGTAGAGATAGGAATTATGTTTATCACCTCCTTATATTATCACATATTAACTAAGGTCACCCACTTGATGTCTAAGTCAGATCCTTGATAGAAAAACTCCTAACTCATTTAGGTATACCCTTTTCTCAATCTTCCCTTGGGGAAAAATACTACATGGGGGCCCTATCATATGTGTATTATGTATAAATTCATGCAATTGATTGTCACAAAAAAATTTACTTAACCGAAGACAAAATTGGCAGACTCTGGACAAATATAAAGGACAAGAATAGTTATCCCTTTATTAATCGTGAAACTTTATGTAAGAAAATCACTAGGATATCTCTGCTGTTACTCTCAGATTTTCTGATATTCTGAAAAAAAGTAATCACTCATGTGAGTTTGGTGTAGATCATCAGAGGTATAGATATTTAGTTCTATTTACTGTCACATCTAGATCTATTATCTCTATCTCATTCCTTATCAATATGCCATTGACTATGGATATATAAAAGGCCATTGATTAAATGACTATGGAAGGCATGTCTAAATGAATGAATAAATGGTATAATATTTCCTTAGAATTTTTCTCCTTTAAAAGACTCAGAGGGCTGGGGTTGTGGCTCAGTGGCAGAGCGCTTGCCTAGCATTTGTGAGGCACTGGGTTTTGTCCTCAGTACCACATAAAAATAAGTAAAGGCATTGTGTCCAAATTATGAAAAAGAACTCATAAAATTTTCTCCCAAGAAAAGTACAAAGAAGCATGTTATTTTATAATTAGACATGATTATACCTAAGCAAGGTCAAGAACTCAGTGCACCATTACCTTCAATGTTGTGTGGGGAATGGGTGGTGGTAAGATGTGGTGGTTCATGAGGAGTTTCCATAGGAAAAAAATCTTTATGGGACAGATTTATACTTGTGTTTATCATCTTTTCTAAGTGTACAAAATATAGAAAAACAGAAAATGTTGCCAATTTCTAATCTGGAAAAAAATCATATTTCCCAATCTGGGAATCAGCATTCAGTCTTGTTCAGTTTGTAAGACACTCGTGGTCAAGAAAACTTTTTTTTTTGGTACTGGGGATTTAACTCAGGGGCACTTGACCACTGAGCCACATCCCCAGCCCGATTTAGTATTTTATTTAGAGACAGGGTTTCACTGAGTTGCTTAGGGCCTCGCTAAGTTGCTGAGGCTGGCTTTGAACTCGCGATCCTCCTGCCTCAGCCTCCCAAGTGCTGGGATTACAGGTATGAGCCAACCCCCCATGACTAAAAACAATCTTTTGTTATTTCCTAACTCTTTTCCATTCCTGAAAATAAGATAAAAATCTTAGGTGTTTATAAGCCCTTCTGGAATTTAACTGTGACCATTTTTTAATGCACATATGCTTCTGAAATTACCCAGCCTAATGAGAGAGTTTAAGTAGAAATCCTTAAGCAGTACTTTTATTTTAAATTAGTTGAATTATATTGTGTTAATTATATTATTCATGAAATAAGATTATACCATGTGATTGTACCGTGTAGGAAAATGGTAAAGTTTGATTAATTATTGTTTAAGTTTCCTGGTCTTTATTGTGGAACTTAAACCGAAAGAAAGAACCTGTTGTTGGATGCTTCTGCATAAAAAAATCAAATGCTTCCCAAAGGAGAAATTCACTATGATTATTCTAAGGATGTGATACCTTAGAGATACCATCACATTATTTGTAATAGAATTCACTCTGGAGTCAGACATTCAGGATTCAAATTTAGAACTCTGCCAAAGAGTAAATTTGGCAAGTATTTCCCTGTGCTGAGCCTTGCTTTCCTCGTGGAACTGTGAAGTTGAATGTGAGGAGGTCTTTAAAGAGCTTAACCAGGTCCAGGCTGTGGTGCATGATGTTATTGTTGTCCAACATCTCCTTCTATTCCTCTTTTTCTGCCTCTTCCTCCTCATTGTAAATGAACATAAGAAACAGCAAGGAAAAACCCTGAACATTTCATTTAAAATTCTGCATCTCCCTTATTTCTTGAATTAGGTTATTCATGATACACAAATGATTTTAACTTTATATCACCTCATGATGGAATTTTTTCAGTTGTCTAAGTCTTATGATTTTATTAAAACCTATATTTTAATAATGTGGACATGAGCTTGCTAAACCCCATTTCTAATTATTGGAGGAACCCTCAACAACATTTTTACCTTACTTTCTGGTTCAGCTTTTTCTGTGTAGGATGGTCTAATGGAAGGACTCCCCTGATAGTCCTTTGAGGAGGTCACTTAGTGAGAAACACTGAAGTCTTACAAACAGAATAGAACACTTCCGGCAAAGTTTTAGGTTTGTCTCTGTGTGCTCAGTCAGTTTAAAAAACAAATTATGGTTTTCATCAATTAACTTTGCAGAGCAAGAAGCTTATTAATAATGAGAAGGACTGATGAATTTCACTGAAAATTAATGATCATACTAGCAATGAAGTAGTATTCAGACTGTTTTCATCTTCCTCATTTAAAGGAGAATGCATGAGAGAAAAAAACAGTCCATGGAAGGATTGTGATTAAAAAAATGAAATTTGATGCCTATGGGTCACACTTTGCATATTCCCTTTATGCCATCATATCAGGTAAAGATGCATGTTGAATTCTCTTTGATGAAAAATAGTGAAAGGGGAAGACTAGAAGCTTCTAGTTCACTGGTCCAGCTATGCATTGAACTAAAGAAATCATTTCAGTTAATCTAACAGTGATATTGAACTATAAATAAGTAGATCATTACTCATTTCCCAGAACAAACAAAAAAATGAAGAAGAAAGTATGAATGAATCCTACAGACAGATATTGTAATATGAGCAGAACACAGGGAACGAGATTACAAATAGCGTTGTGTTTTGAAAGGGAAGCTGACTCCAGGAAGTATAGACTAGCTATATTTAGGCAGGACCAGTGAGAGGCAGTGTTGCTTCATACACAAGGCATGTTCCTTAGAGCCAAGTTGACAGGTTCTTTTCCTATTTGGCCTTTAATTAGCTGCAACAAGTGGCTTTACTTCTCTAAGCCTTGTTTTTTTTGTTGTTGTTGTTGTTTTTCTTGTTTGTAAAATAGGGTTAGAAAAAATGCTACTCACTACATGCAGTTCTTGTGAGCATTAAATGAGAACATGCATGTTAAATGTTTAGCACAAGGTTTGGCACAGAGAGAACCAGTAGTAATAAATGAGAATTTTAAAAATCATTCCCTGAGCCAGTCAAGGATTGTCTAAGCGAGATGAGGAAATTGGGACCTCTGAGTGCTCTGCTTATATTAATTTATGTCATTTCCTTGACCATTTTGTCCCACGGCAGGATATTGTGATACAATTTATAGTGTAAATGAAAAATGGGACTCTGATTTTGCTCCTTAAAAATAAAGTAGCCTTTTAAGTAAATGGTAGTTTGGCAAATGGTTCATTGTTTTAAAAGTTAGCTGAGTATCACCTTGTGACACTCTGTGAGCAGCTGTAGTGTTTGTATTTAAAAAAAAAAGTGTGGGTGATAAACTACAGTAAGAGAAATATAAATTATGTGTTTGGTAGTGAATCAGTGCAGCTATTCACAAAACAAATTGACATGTTGGATGAATAAAGTCTAAGCTCTTATCTTGTAATGACATTTTATATTTTTTAAGCAAAAATTACTGTGGATAGAGCTTCCAAAGTTTTTATGTGCCTAGAATATATTTCTTTTCTATGTGTGGTGGCCACATGGTTTCCTTCTTTCCATCTTCTTGCCCTTTCTCTTCGGTAGTACAGCACTGAAACCTAGACCCTTTTGCTTACTCTGTTTTTTGTTTGTTTGTTTGTTTTTGTTTTTGTTTTTGTTTTTATTCTCAGTACCTTAGGCACCTACAATTAACTCCTTGGCCTTTGTAGAAATCAGAATATTATCTTTTTCAGATGTGTATTAAAATTTATTCCCTGTGACTGTTGTAACTTCAGCAAAGGTCATTATGATCCCACGTGTTGTGTAAATATTGAGTACTCCTTGTAGAACATTCTGTATTTGGTGTTTCTGAGTGACTGAGTTTTGATAAAAAGAGAATAAAACAGAACCAGGAGACACAGTTAACAATGATAAGACCAATATTTTTTAGGAATATAAATGATGTGAGATAAGTGATGAGGAAAATATTCTTAAGATATAAGAGCCAATATGAACTGTATCTCTGAAAATACATGTCTGTATTGTTTTGTTTTGTTTTGTTTTGTTTTTGGTACCAGAGATGGAACCCAGGGGCACTTGACCACTGAGTCACACCCTCAGCCCTTTGTATTTTGAGACAGGGTCTCACTAAGTTGCTTAGGGCCTTGCTACTTTTCTGAGGCTGCTTTGAACTTGGGATCCTTCTGCCTCAGCCTAGGGAGTTCCTGGGATTACAGGTGTAGGCCACTATGCCCAGCTACCTATCTGTTTTTAACACCCTTTTTGAGTTTTCATTTTTCCCCCTAACAAATATCAACTGCAAATTAGTTGATAATATCATTTAAATGCCTGACCTTTTGGCATTATGAAACTGTAAGATATTAAGGAATAAATGTTACTCCAGATAAATTAATTTATTAAAATATTTGCATTTATTTATTTAGTTATTAATTCAGTAATTTAAAAAATATTACAAGAAGCCTAAATCAGTCATTTCTACCAAAGTGAAAATGAGGCCTTTTAAATATTTTCTGTACTCAAAATATCCAGTATTATTCTGTCATTCATAAGTGTTATGTGCCTTTCTGAAGGTTGTTTCTTTTCTTGTGGTAGGTTAGTGGTCTTGGTTCAACCCAAAAGAAAATCTCCACCTATTCTTCCCTTCTTTGTACAAGTAGGGAAACACTGCCTCACTTCTGGTTCCTCAGAGACTTAGATCCCAATGGTTTCAGGCCTGTGGAAATGGCAGTTATTGTCTCTTGATACAAAGTCTGATTCATTCAGTGGGCCTTTCCAATGCAAATATGCAAAAATTCAGGATGGTTAGCCTCCTTCCCTGCATAGCTTGTTGATTATTTGTGGGATGCCCCACGTGGAAGTCAAGCTTGACTGGACAAATTTTAGAACATATTTTTGGGGGATTTCCATTCATTTCAAAGACCATATGTTGCTTCTGAATGTCAAAAATCTCACCTAGAAAGGCTCTTGGAATAAGGTAAATGAATTTATTGGTATCCTGACTGTATTATCTTACAAATTTACTGGTTTGCTTTACCGATTTACTTGTATTTTTGAGTGGCTGTGTATCATCTTTTCCCCCAAGACAGAATAACCAGGAAGGACATGCCAAAGAAGTTGCTTTTATGCTGACACTTTATCCATTGGTTGTTCTTCAAGTGATTTTTGAAGCATAATTTTTCATCAACCTGGAAAATCTCTGAGTAATTTATTCATCCCATTAAATCCAATTTTTGAGACCTTTGCCAAGTATCTGTTTATCAAAGTGCTAATGCTGTCAGACAAACATATGGATGAGTAGGTAGAACAACATACAAACTTTTTCTCTAATAATTTATTTTGGTTGTCGGTTTTTTTCTTAATTTAACTTGAGCATAGCATTAGCTATGATTTAAATTAAGAAATGAAAATTTTAGTTTGCAAAAAATCCATCAGGGTATAGTGTGGTGTGGTGCAAAGAACAGGACTTAGGAAGATATGGTCTTGTGTGAGAATTCAGGAAGAGAAGGGAAGGGCTGTTTATTAATGACTGCTGAAATGTCACTTGTAGTGATCAGTGTTGTACCCATTCTAACTCCTACTCTCTGGAGTCAGAATATCCTGGCTCTTCTACATGTTATCAAGACTCAATTCTCACAGAATCTCATTCTCCAATTTGAGGGAAAGGATAATTATCATGTAATTATCCTACCCTACCAGGTTGTTTTGAGGAACAAATGGTATTGTTTGAAAAAACTTTGGAAACAGTAGAGCTCTAAATAAATATTTTCATTGCTGGGATTTTTTATTCTACATTTCTCCAAAGTTTTGAGTCCATTACTGTTATGTTATGCAAAAATTGGAAACTACATTTAAAAGCAGAGAGAAATTTGTCAAAAAGAAAAAAAAATAGGCCTTTGAAGTTAAGGGTATATCATTGCCTACAAAATCTCTCACTTTAACTCTGGAAATAAAAATAGTAGGATGAGGGGTTGAGAGTGGAAGAAGGAAGGGGTTGCCGTTCCTGAGAATATACTCCTTGTTTTCCAGTGGTATGCAAGCAAAGCATCGGTTGTGAATGGGCACTGAATGTGCCCGTGCTAAATGCCTTAAAATACTTCCAGTGAAACCAAGTAAAAAAAATGTGGAACATCTCCTTAAAGTTCTTGGAAAAACTTACAGCCTAGAGTAGGTGATCAATTGCTGAATCTCTCTTGTTGAAGGATAACAGTATTACTATTAGAATGTTTTAAAAACAGGGCAAAGCTCTAATGTTTATAACTCATCACAGAATATGTGGACTATATCCAAAAGATAAATTAAGGGGTTAAAATATTTGTGTGATATATAATTAACAAATTCTTGCTTCTCTTGTTAAATTTTGTTTTTTCACTTCTAGAATACTTATCTTATTGAACATTTCTTTTTTCTCCCCACATTTCTGAGTCTTTCTTTTAAATATTATTTTTGGAAGGCAGAGGAGGAAGACTTATAATTTACTGGTGGAGGGAGCACTCGAAAGAGTTCTGTCCTAGGCATCTCTAGTAAATCACTGTGTGAATTTAAAATGTAATGTATATTATATCTCATTATAAAGATGTTAAATCCTTTGGACTTCAGTTTCTTTACCTATCACACAAGCTTGTTAGACTAATTATTGAAGGTCACTTTCAATTTAAAAAATTACATTATTCTATGAAAACATTCACCCTGTGCTGAAGCTGTGTAATGTGTTTTTATTAATGGTGACTTAAAAAAAACAGCCCTCTCTTATGGCCTTAAAATGAGTGAATATCATAACAAAAAGATTCGTACAAACTTGACAGTTATGCAAATATTGTGGATGTCCAAGTAGATGCTGTTCTTCCAAAGAATTGAGAGGAACATTAGCCTTTGATAATATTCTATTTATTGACCTCTAAGTAGCATCTTTTTAGGTCTTCCTCCCCTCCCATCAAATTAAACATTTTGATTTCTCCCTGTTTTTTTTTTTTTTTCCCCATCCTCTGGCACCACCTACTTTCTTTATATTAAAATTTGATTTCCTTGGACATTGTGGCCAAGGGAATAACTGCTATCATATTCTACTAGTGACCTCCTGAATATCACTTTACCACTAAGGATGGAGACAAATTCTTTAAGCTCTGTGTAGGAACTGTGTTCTGTTGTTACATAGTGAAGGTTTCCTAAGAACTCATCTTGGCCAGTATCAGAGAGTATTGACAACATGGACAATACATACTGATATATGGTCTAGTGTTAACTGCTTCAGTTAGTTTCATGTATCAAAGTGCAATACATAAGTAACTTACACTTTGAACCAGGTCTGCATGGAATATTTTAGTGGACTGCAAACATGTCCAGTGTTTCTCTAGATTGGCTGGAGTCACATACTTGTAAATTATTCTTCAGGAGCATCCTTACTAAATCTGGAAGTTGTGACTCAGTTTTTAGGATGCCATAATCACCAACCTCATGTACGGTCATCTCCAGGGGCTGCTAATTAGGTAACAGCATTTAAATGTTTGTTTGTTTTTGTTTTTTTTTAAACTCGGATTACAGACCCTTCTGTTCAACTAAGTTTTCAATAAATATAATATCATGTTACATAGGAATTTTACACTTGAAAAGAATCAGAGTAGGGGAAAAAATTGCAACATCAAACCCATTTTGTGTCAAAAGCAAGTGTTAAAAAAAGAACAAAGAAAGA
The DNA here is from genome assembly GCA_020662805.1 of Glaucomys volans. NCBI lineage: Eukaryota > Metazoa > Chordata > Mammalia > Rodentia > Sciuridae > Glaucomys > Glaucomys volans. The sequence goes on along the minus strand of JAJEJO010000386.1, from coordinate 346,702 downwards.
GTAAAATGCACATAGTGAATCATAAGTTAATCACCTTTTTCATAGGTCCTTAAATTGCTAATCTAGAAAGCTGCTTACACTATTAAACTGTTAACAGCCACTACCACCACCAAACGAAAAATTCCACCTACTTATCAGCATTCTATATCAGCATGTTGCCTGTGACAAGCGACACCCTGGAAAGATGGTTCTTTGAAGCTCCTCTTGACAGAAAGCTATTATTTCTTGTATTTCTACACAACTGGGAATGGTTAAGTCTTCCAGACATGCCTGTGTGTCCATCCTCTGACAAGGCTTACCAAGTCACCAAACTCACTGGTACACACCAAATGACAACATAAGGGGTCTGGGGTGACAGGGTTTCTCAGACTCGAGGATGCATTACTGACTTCTAAAATCCACAAAATATTTTTCTAAGCTCTACTAAGGTTAAAGAGCAAATCCACTGTACTTTACTGTCATTGATTGCAGTTTAAAAATAGGCTGGGTAAGATTTAAGAATGTGTGTGTTCAATATAAAAAGTTTCCCCACAAAAGGTCTAGGAAAAACCGAAATCAATGCTGCAATGCTACATTATATAGGAGTTGAATTGGGAGGTAGAATGTCTACTTCAACCTTTCCTCTTGGTTAGGAACTTAACAGCTACCTCAAAATAACAGATCTGATTTGTTTCAAAAGCAGCACTTCTAATGAATAGCAGAAAAGCAAATGAAACACCTTTTCATTGCAATAAATCATTTTGTTTTTTCTATAGATTGCAATGTGGTGTTTGAGGCAGAGCAAGCAAGCCTGCCAATATTGCAAGCTAATGCTTCAGCACCTTTCATTTTTCACTCAGAACAGGAACCCTCTTCTAAAACTTGTTCATTTATAGAGGGGAAATCGAAACCTCTGGCAGATTGTCAGAGCTATTTTATTGTCATCATTTACAAAGGTCGCTGGAATTAATTGACTTCTTACATTACATATTGCAAACTGACTCATTTTTTGACACATTTATGGGAAAGTGGTAGGATCTAAGTGGCTGGTTATTGTCTTTTGGTTTTGGCATATGTTGTAAACTAGAAACCAATAATAACTGTGAAATCACAGTTTGGGGGAAAAAATAGCACAGTTTCAAAGAAGCAGACTCCATAACTGTTTAGTTAGTTGAACTAGAGGAAGGGAGGAGAGAGTTCCAGAAGATGGAATGTAAATACTGGGTTTGTTTTAATGTCTGTGCAGGACCCCTTAATGGGGGTAGTGAATGCTTCCATGAACATCATCAATTGGTGTTGCCTGTTTGAAAGCATATTCTAAGTAGCTTACTCCTTTCACAAGATTGGAAGTAAAAATTAGCCCATGTTGTATACCATGAATCATCCTCACTACATGGATGCCCATAGAGTTTACTGAGAGTAATTCTGTCTCAAAGGCATTGCTTCTGAAACTAAAGATGAGAAATTTAGGATATGAGTAATTATTGTACCAGGGTGCACTCTTTTCTTGGTAGATATTTTGAGTCTTTACTTCTTCCCTCTTTATTTTTCACATTGTCCCCTTTTTACTAAATCAGGAATGTTCTACTCATATTCATAGCCTTCTTTCAATAAAATTAGATGCAGGGAAACAAGGACATATTGTTAAAAATGAATAAATTAGAGCTGAATTAAGCCATCCGACTCAATAACAGCAAAGGGAATATTGCAGTTGGTTAGAACAAACAATCTTCTTAAATAGGAAATGTTCTTTAAAGCCATCCTGCTGTGATCCTGTTAATTACCAAAGATTAGAACTCTTCTGGTTCGTGGGATCCTTTTACCTAGTGTGTGCAGTTCCAGCTGCATTAGCAATCAGACATTTGCACTGTCCCTTCAGACCAGTGAGGGGATGTTATTAAAGGGAAGTCATTTACTCCAGTCTGTAAGATGTAGCCTGGCAGAAATTCAATAAATGTTTGTGATATGCTCATTCCACTACTCTGGTTAGTGGTTTTTGCTCTTGACATAGGTATAATGCCATTCTCCTTAATCTCCATCCACAGGGCAAAAAGGAACAAAAATGCCCCAGTTGGGGGGTTGGTTGCAAAACAGAGAAGGATGTTGATCTGCTTTTCATTACAAATAGTGTGAAGAAAAAGGAAAATCCTACACCACTGCCCCCACCCCCCACAACCTGTGTTTCTCTCTCTCTTATCCCTGGTTCTGTTTGTCTCCTTCCTCTCTCCCTACTTTTCTCTTCCTCTCCTTCTCTCTTCCAGTTCCCTTCTCTTCTGTCTCCCTCCTCCTTCTCCTCCCCCAACACTGCTTTTTCTCTCCCACTCACATCCTCTGATGGGCATTCAAGCTAGTAAAATGCATGTTGGAGAATCCCACAAGCACAGATAGGCATATACAGAGCTAGGTTTTTTTTTTTTTTTTTTTTTTTTGGCATGTGAATTTGTTCTCAGAAGTAAAACAGAGCAAAATCCTCTCAGAATTCAGACAACAAGAAAACATCAAAGGAGAATTTAGACATAAAAATAGGAGCATCAAAGAACGAAGAAATAGAGCACATTTAAAAAGATATGTATATTTTAAACTTACCTTGCAAAAGCAGTTTCAGTGCTAGACCACATCCAGTGTTCCTGTGTACTGAATTCCTTAGTTCCTTGGTTCAGATAATCACATGGTTGTCTTCTTTCCCCAGATATAAATCAGTGCATATGTGTGTAATAAAGTATACACAAATATGTACCAAAGATATGCACACATGCAAGCAATCTTATCTCTGTATTCTAAAATATAAAGGAAGGCAGGAGGCTGCAGCTCAGATTCCTTCTCTTGCCTGTAACTCTCTTGGTCGGCAGCTGAGGCTCTCAATCCAGTGTAGGGAGATCCTGCGAGCTGGCGTTATTTCTTCTTGTTTCCATGGTGGTTAGTGGTGCATCGTTCACCCGATCAGTTGTCACACTGACATGGTGCTGCCTGCTCGGCGGTCATTAATAACTGAACACCCTCCACTCCCCAGAGAGGAGCCAATCGCTTCAGACTGCCAAGATGTAGCACTCGCAGCTGCTCCAGTCTGGTTGGCTGAAGCAACCTGTCTGTTCTATGACACTGCTGCTTAGGGTACAAATAAATGAAACAGGCTTGCATATTTTCCTAGGAATCATTTTCTTTCTTTTTTTCCTTCAGGGAATGTTGAGATTTCTTTTCTTTCTTTCTTTCTTTCCTTCTTTTTTTTTTGACAAGTTTTCCCATTTTTGTGTTATTAGTCATTCAGAGAAGCTGTGTTTCCGCTCTGAAGATAATCAGGGCATTCTACTAATAAGGATTTCCCAAATATTAAAAACACCTGCTAAAGACTCAAGCATCTGACTCCCTCTCTGTGTCTGAAACTGTTTTGAGTGGCATTTGCTTCTCTATAGTTCCTACTCAATTTAGATTGTATGCTTGCTGTCCAATAGCATGTTCTTTTTTTCCTTTCTTTTCTTTCTTCTTTTTCTTTTTAAGCAATGACATTTCATATCTGGAATGACCAGATTTTTTAAATAAAGCATATATTTGCTTCTCTATAATTCACAACATTGTCAGGGAAAGGGGTAATTTTTGAAGATATGTTTTCAGTTATATCCACTCACTTCTCCTTATGTGATGTAATAAATCAACCATCCCCATTTGAATTGGTGCATGTGCAATGTTATTTGTTTGTGTGTGTGTGTGTTCAGGACACATGATTTACTACTCCGGTGGGTGTATTTCTCTACAATATATTTAATCCTTAAAAATGATTTTTTCCTTTTTGTATTATCTTTAAATGGATATTTATCAGGAATATATCCTATATGAAACACACATACAAACATATGTTTTAAACGTATCAGGAATTTGGAAAACAGAGAAAGGCATGTGTATGTCTCAAAGAACACATATAGAAAAAAATGGGCAAACATTTTTAAAACACATTTTACAGCCCTTATTAGTATACTAGAGAAATGTTGAGAAGAAAGGAACATGAGAATTAATTTATCAACAGGTCAAAAGCAGGCTAAATTCAGGACTCCAGTCCTCCTTTTGAGAGACTACCCTCTAGTGGAGTTAAAAGAAAAGACACTGTTAGATTTTCTTGGCAGGGCAGGTATGTGTGTGGTGGGGTGGAGCGTCACATCTAATTGTTCTTAAGGTGTTCCTTGAAGTGACTTAGACCAATAGTCTGAAGTTATTATAATCATAATGCTAGAGAATTTTTAAAATACTAGCCTTGTTTTTAATCACTAATATTTTCACTTTGTAAAATGTTCCCAAATGCTTTGCTATTTTTTCTGTAAAAATTTCACTTTGGTTCCTAACCTTTTAAATACAAGTTAAAAATGTCTTCTTGTTTATTACCATTTCTTTTACAATGTTATCTTAAAGTTTTGTTCTTTACAAGACACTCTAGTATTTACTCATAAAGTATATAGTCATATAGTCAGTTCTTAGATGTTAGGGTTTATTGTTGAGGGTTAAGGATGTTGTGTTGGAGTGTATTTACATATAATTTAACATAATACTGATAATAATCATGCTTATTACCACAAATTTTACTCTATTAAGCTGTAATTTTTGTATATTTCAAATCATTTCAATCTTTGAAAGGTTTATTTCCAAATAGGGAAAATTTATATCAATATTTTGACAACTGTTTAAAAATTGAACTTTTTTATCATGATTCCTTATGTATTTCATTTTGGTTTATTGGTATTGACTGTATAATTGCAAATTCAGAAATCAAACCAGTTTTAAAGCACTCCCATAATGAAGGTAAGTTGTAATGGTCAAATAGATCATGTTTAAACTACTTTCTTGATTTTTAAATGAACCAGCAATCCCTTTTAAAGATATATTCAGTAACATTTAGAAGTCAAAGAAAAAATCTTTAAAGTTTTAATTTAGTTAGGACTGAGTCCTATTGTTAAAGGCTACCTTTTATTATTTCATAGGAAGTTGTTTTAACTAAATGATACTATGTTTTGGAGGACAGGAGATGAGATTGTCTTTTTAATGTAGATATATGATAAATTCAAAAGATCTCATGCTCCTTTTGGTAAATTTAGTACTACAGAGCATTACAAATAGGATTGCACTGTCAGGGAGAAAATGACTCTTGCCTTGAATGGAAAGGATGAGTTTTCTATTCTTCAGCTGTAGTTTCCATCTTGGTTTAAGAACATTAGCAGCTTAATGGAATCAGAGAGTCTTTGAGGTGTTTTTTCACTTATCAGGGTCAGTCATCCACTGGAAATACAAAAGATCTCCAAAAAGATGGGTGAAACAGTTATTTAGATGTCATATCTATAATGAAGTGCCAAATGAAGTCGTTTGCTTTGATGGGTAATGATTTCAGGACTTTTGAGTTAGTGCAATTGTGAATGGTCATCAAATGAAAACCATGGAATCTTAGGACTCTAATGTTCTTCTAGAAGGTGAAGAGATTTGTTTAAGTGTGCATAAGTGATAGAAGAGAACCAGGAATATAACCCCCCAGGTCTTCTAACATTTCTTTACCAAATTACCCTATCATCCAATGGATAACTGACAGATCTCTGCATTTTAATTTTTCCCTTTTTTTTCTCCCTTCCTTATTTTTTTCTGTATTTCTCAAGTTTATTTTTTATAGTCTACTAAAACATCAGAGAAATTTCACCTTGAAATTTTATTTTATTACATGGGTGTACATTGTAGTAAATGTCTGCAGGGATTCCAAAATGAATAGTCAGTCTTAATGAAATGATTTTAAAACATAATGAATTAATTGATTCTTAAATTATATTGAAAGAATTCTGCCTTCGTTATCAACTAAGAAAAGACTAGGATACAATAAATATTCCTTGATTTATGGTCAAAGTTATTAATTTGTGACAGGTTTATTGCTGTTTCATCCTGAGTTCTTTTCTTAGTTTGTGAAATGGGTAGATTGCAGACAGATTGGCTGGGTTTGAGTCCTTAACCTTACCAACTTGCTAGCTGAACATCACGTTAAGTATCATGTCTGTTAAGTATCTTTTGTGCATCTCAGTTTAAGTAGCATCTTGCATTTCATTTTCCTCCTAGGACTGTTATGAGGATTAAGGTATTTAATACACATAGAGCTTAGAAAATGCATGAAACAGTAAGAATGAATGGATATTGGATATAGTTCTTGTTAGTGGAAGGAACCTTAGCTGTCAACCTCCCAAGTAGTTGCCACTGCAGACATGTGACACCATGCTCAACTACCTACTGTACTAAAAAAAAAAAAAAAAATTATGCAGAAAACAATATTCATTTGTAAAATAAGTGAATGCTTGATTGATGTTTGTGTCAACCAATTCAATGTAGTCAGCAACAAGGGATGCCAAAAGTAAAATACTGTTTTTAAAAAGAAATTAATTTCATGCCCGAGACAGTGGTTGCTTTTAAATAGTTATGATTATTCAGTGTTGATGACAGAATTTTTATTAGCATCTTGATTATTGTCAGAAGCATTAGCTCCTCCTCCTTTACCTCACTTTGTTCCAGTTTGCCTTTTGTTTGGAATGTCCTTCGTATCTTCTACTCTGGGTTCTTGCTTTTATATGTCTACTTGTTCTGACCCTCTAACAAGAGATGATCTTCATTTGACCCACAATAGTATTCTTTATTTCTCTTATAACCCATCATTTTTTTCATCTCATGATTTTTTTTTTCTGTAATTTTACCTCTTCCTTAGCTTGTAAGATTCTTCTTGAGAGAGATGTATATCATACGTCTTTAAGCTCCATAGTGCATACAAACATTGAAAAACAACATTTGTTGAACACTGGTATATGTCTGTGTATATATTAAAAGTTATTTAATCTTCACAACATCTTTCATCAGATATGTATTTTTATCCCCATTTGCCAGTGTAGAAACATTGGATGAAAGAAGTTAGGCTACTTGCTTAGTGTCACAAAACTATTAAATGATGGGGATAAAACACAAACCCAGTTCTGTTTATTTGTAGAGCCAAGGCTCCTTCCACTATACAAGGCACTCAATAATCATTTGTAAAATAAACGAATGCTTGATTGATATTTGTTCCAACTAATTTGATGTAGTCAGCAACAAGGGATGCCAAAAATAAAATACTATTTTTAAGAAGGAATGAATTTTATGCACGAGACAGGGGATGCTTTTATATAATATGGTTGTTCAGGGTTGATGACAGAATTTTTATTGCTGTCACGATTTGAGAAATGGAGCTTGGAAGAAATGCAGTACCTAGTTGGAAAGATGAGTCGATATGCTCAGAAAGCTAAATAAATATGAATGATCCACTGATGATGAGGGGCTGGATTGTATTCCAAAGGTCTTCAGTGACTCTATCCTTTCAAATAGTAGATTAGCTCTCAATTAAGACAGAAGCATGATTTAAGTGAATAGCATTGATTGTTAGAATGTTGAACTAGATCAAATTCACATTTTCTTTTTCAGAGGACTTTTGAGAAGTAGAATTGGGGGAAAAAAATGAGATCTTCATTTAACTATAGGTTTTTTGTTGTTGTTGTTTTTGTACCAGGTATTGAACTCAAGGGCACTTAAACACTGATCCACATCCTAAGCCCTTTTTTGTATTTTATTTAGGGCCAGGGTCTCCCTAAGTTGCTCAGGACCTCACTAAATTGCTGAGGCTGGCTTTCAACTTGCAATCCTCCTGCCTCAGCCTCCCGAGCTGCTGGGATTATAGGCGTGCACCACCACACCTAGCTATAGATCTTATTTTTAATGAAGGATTTGACTCCATTTGAAGAACACATGTAATTTTACCACTCAAGGAAGTTCACAGCCAAGAACAAAAAAGAGAAATCCAGGGAACAGATCTGTTTCTCTGTGTTTTCCTCGGATTCCTTTCTTCCTCCTTTCTTTGTCTTTCTCTTTGTCTTTATGTTACTCATCTTATCTTTTCTCTATGCCTGCCTTCATTATTTTCATTCAGAGGATTGACAGTTTTCACTAGGTATATTAGAGCCTCATATATATATATATATATGAGGCTGCTGTTAAGATTACTGTGAAGGGCAGGACAGAAAATTTGAGTTTTCTGTATAATTTTAAAAAATACAGCAGGTAGTTTGGTGTGGTGTCACATGTCTGTAGAGTCAGTTGCGTGGGAGGCTAAGGTGTGGGGATCAGTGGAACCAGGAGTTCAGGGGTAACCTGGACCATATGGTACAACCCTGTGTCTTAAGGGGGAAAAAAATACAGCAGGTTGATGAATAGCTGAATATCCAGATAGATAATTGCATGAGTTGCTCAGAGATAACTGAGAAGAAATACATGAAAAACCCTGAATATACCAAACTATTGGCACTTGTTTTCTTTGATGGGATAATAGGTATCTTTCCTTTGTTTTAACTTCTCAAAGTTTCTATAATCAATACATATTGTTTTTAATATCAGAAGTAATAGCTGTTATTAGAAAAGATAGGAATTCTTTTGTGGAACCCTTAATCAGAGTTATTTTGTAAAATATCTAAACTTTACAGTTCTATATACATTGTAATATTTAAAATAGTAATAACAGCAAAAACAACAAAGATAGTGGACAACTCTTTTTTGACCACTCACCTGTGCCAGAAGAGTTTTTCAGGAATTGCGCCACTTATTCCTCCATATTAGAATGCTGGGTAACTATGAGCTGATTATTTGGCTGGGTGTGCAGTCACATAGTTGCTCACTGGTAGAGTCTGTAATCAAACCAGAGTCATTCTGACTCTAAGACTGACAGAGATAATCATTTTGCCACACTAACTCTGAGGTGTTCCCTGTATTGCTGTCCAATCTTTCTACCTCTCACTCCCAACACACCCTATTTCTCAGTGACCTCAAATGTCTCATTTCCTGAACTTATGTTGCACTTTTCATTCTTAGATGTTTATTTCTTTTGCAAACATATTTATTCTACAAAGCTTCTGTTTAAAAATTCCATCCTTTAAGAAGAACCTCATCTCAATTAAAATGTGTTGCTTATTTTCTCACATGTTAATTTACTGTTTTTTGCATGTGTAAATCCTGTTTTAACATGTATTTCAGTTTATGGGTTATCTGTGCCTAGGTTGTAAACAGCTTGAATAAGGAAAATATGTCCTATGTGCTTTATATATCCAACAAGAAACTTCATATATTAAATGGTCAAGTGACTAAGTAAGGCAGTAATTGGCCCATGCTTTTTGTGTGTTCTTTTTGTTTCAAGGATTTAAGTAAAGATCAGAAGGTCATTTACTTAAAAGAAAGTCTAAATCAAGAGAGTACCCTTCAGGAGATAGATTTTGTCAGATTGGTGACTTCAGTTACACATGAGGTTATTCATGACAGAGCTGTTCATTATGAGAGAATATAGAGTATCTCTTGACCTGATCTTTTCTTTGCTGGTCTCTTCCCCTTTTTCATCTGCCTTGATTAGTACTTATTAAATACCAATTGTACTCATATAATTTTACTAAGGATCATCTAAGTTATTGACAAAAATTAAGCTCCAAGGACCAATTTGGCATGTAATTTCATACAAATTCTAGGCAAAAATTAAGAACCAAAATGGCCTGAGGTAACACTTTACTCCTGGTGCAACACTCTTATTATGTATAGTTGGTTGGTACTTTCTTTGCTTTGATACAGGTTCATTTGTAAAGGTGGAATAATGAAAATTATTTGCTTGTACTTCAGTAAGAGACCAAAGCAGTGATTTCTGAGAAAGAGAAAGCAAACTGTTTTGTCAGGAAAAAAAAAAAAAACAAAAAAACAAAAAACCAGGCATCTATTTATGTAGCACTATCTAGAAATTAAAGAATCATTCGAATTTTCATGAATATTTTATGTCCCTTTGACTTGACTTCCACTGGATGGAGAAAAAAGGTTATCATTCTGTTATCATTCTCATCTGATTCTCTTTTTTCATTGATGGGAGGGTACAGAAAGCCCAGAGCTAAACTTTTCTGTCTAATCTTTTAGTGATCATTCATATAGTTATTCCTTTTAGTGTAGGTAAGGTGTTTTCAAGAATGAAAGCCACTCACTATAGCTAGTAAGATGGCAAAATAGACAGGAGATTCCTGTACCTTCTACCTACATGTGTACCACTGTAGAATTTTTAGCCTTAAATCTTAAAATTATCTTCAACTCTATCTTACAGCCTAATATATTCTACCAGGACTACAAGGATCCTCCCAATTTTTTTCACTTTTTCTATTGCTCAGTTACAAGATTTGACATCCTTTCAGACACTTCCTAGTGTGTTCTTCCATTTCTTTTCTTAACTGGAAACTAATCTTTCAGGACCTTTTATTTTTCTAAGTCTTTTTGCTTAGAGCCCACTGATTTTCTTAACTCTCAGGGCTGGGTGTTTTGTATGTATACATGTGCTTATATGTGTTCATGGGTATCATATTCTTGCAATTCCTATGGTTTTCCAATACCAATTGCAAATTCATAAATTACTTTACTCTGCTATATGACAAATAACACTCTTTACCTTTCTGCTTTTCTACTACCTACCTATCCCTCGCTGTATTTGAGATGTGATATCTGGTGAATAGTATTCTTTTCCACCTCAACTATTACTAAAATCTTGGGAGAGTTCAATTTTTAAGAATAAAACCAGTCAACAATTACTAATATTCTTAAATGAAAATGCAATTTCACTTTTTTTCAGAGATTCATTTCCAGGAACATTCCATTGGTCTTATTGGTAACTGGAATTATTCTACCTCTGAAGTCTTGAACTTTAATATTCTTTTGATCATAACCCCATATTTATTTTGCTAATTTAGAACTCTGCCCCCTGCCCCGCAGCATTTGCTTTTTTTGACACCACAAATACCTAAACTCTATTGAGTCCAGTTCTTTCCTGGTCATCCTCATTTGTCTCCCTTTCCTACACACCAACTTAATCTTCTAAGCTACTTACCTAGATTCGTTGCTCTTGTCTTCCACCATCCCTGTTCAGTGAAATCTCCTGGAGAACAATGTGGTTTTTGTTTTCAGCTCCAGTCTTTTTATAAGACATAGTGTTTCTGGAAAAAATCACACAGTGGTGTTCCCTGGTACCTACTGTAAAGGTAGAGTGTCATGTTTCGGTTGGGTCTTCAGCAGTGCTCTTTCAACCTTATGTTTGTCCAAAGTTATCCTTTGTCTTATTGACTTCAAGGATGATTTCAAACTCTCACACTCTCTTTAACTTTCCCTTTCAGTTGCTGATGATTCTTAGGAAAATATCTTTGCTTTTATCATTTTTGGATTTATGCCTTTAAATATCAACTCCCTTAATTTTACAGATTCCCAGCTTATTAATATGTCTTTATCCAAAGTCATCAAAGTATGAGACTTTTCTTTTACTCTCAGTCTCTATGTTATTCATTCTATTTCTTCAAATTTATCCAGTTTTGTGTTCCCAGGAATTTGTTTCCAGCAGTCTTACTCCCCAGTCCACTCTACAATTGACATATTTCCACAAAATCCAAAGATATGTTTAATTTTTACCCATACTAAAATGATAACAATCCTCCCTTCATTCCTAACCCTATTCTATCTTTCCATCTCTATCCTCTTCAGGAAAGTTGTTCAAAAAGCTGTTAACATGTACTGCAACCACATCGTCACTTTCTACTTACATTTTAAGCTCATTTTTATCTGGTCTCTAATCTCTGCTGCTGAAATTCTGCGTTGGGATCTTATCTGTGCCTTCCTTGTTTGGTTCTCACCCCCAAAGCCTCCTAGTCATTCTCATATTTGTCTGCACATTGTGTCTGCTATCATCACCGAACATTCATGCCTCTTAAGAATTAATTTAGGTTCTTTTGCATACTGCTCTTTACCTGCTCGCTCTCTCTCTCTCTCTCTCTCTCTTTTCTTTATAGTATAATTACTTAGTTATCCAGAGAAGTCCAGGGTCTTTGACCCTTCTTCTGTTTCATATCCTGCATTCAACCAGTTAGTGAATCTTGCAGATTTTACTTCCATATTTTCTTGAATCATGCTCCTGGTCTGCTAGGCCTTCATCATCTCTTACCTTAGTTGTCATAATGGCTCCTAACTCCCCTGCTTCCAGTCTCATCCTTTCAGGTCCATTTTTTTTCTACAATATTCAGTCAGGCACACACTTGTCTTTAGGAATGCTGCCTCCCACTGTTCACTCTTTAATCTTCAGTTCAGTTGTTCCTTCTGGGAGATCTGTCCTTTGTCAAATGAGGCTGGGTTTAGAGAGTAATTGATCTGAGTATATTATTGAATAAATGAATGAATGAATTTTAAATAAAGGTTTGATGGAGAAAAAGGTGATACTGCAAAGTATTTAAGCACAGCAGAATTAAGTCATTAAATAAAACCATTATTTTCTTTTTAAAATTGTTTTTATTGATATATAATTATTATACGGAATAATGGGTTTCATTGTAGTATATTTGTATATGCACATAAATCTTTTAATCTGTGATTGTAATGTATAGACTGGTAAAAATGAAAGCAAGGTTAGACTTTGATATTTATGTGAGTCAATTAGCCGTAATACATAGCCAACTGGACCAGAGATACCTTCTCCTGATTAAATAGAGAACTCATGTTGTGAATTTGAGTTATGAGGATAAATCCATTACAATTTCCAAGAGGAGAAAAACTCACAACTATCACTGATGGTGATGCAGTATTTTCTTTGACAGCAAATTTAGTATTGCTGTCCTTTTTGTTGCCTTTATTATTGCTGTTATTCAGGGAAATACAAATGGTTTTCCTTCAGCTATCCACAGAATACAATGCAATGGATCATAATTTGAAATATGTATTGCCATGCAAATGCAGAAATTATGTATGCTGAAATAATACAATTCCTCGAATAATACTAAATAGCACCTGTTGAATCCAACAATATGTAAGACACTGATGCTTGGTGAGCACTGCATATGTTGGTTTCATTTTACAAGATGTTGAGGCAACCAGGAACATTCCCCTTTTCACAGAAGAGGAAACTGAGGTTGTTTAACTTTCACAATCACTGAACTAGTTTGTAGCTAGGACTGGAATGCAGGTCAGACAATATTCTGAAAACTGTAATTTCTTTCCAAATATCATGTGAGATGCCTATTGTTCTCTTCCTTGTATGTTTTGTAGCAAACTTTTGTTTCCTATGTTTGTTTGTCACCAAAATTTACACAACATATTCCTGGTAGAGTGTTAACATAATTTTGTTGTGCCTGCTTTTCTCACCTCAAAATATTTGACTATATCCTCCTGATTGGATGACTGACATAGTATGGGGGGTATCTATAAACTATTATCCTCAAGGGCAAGCATCATGTTAACTCAGATAATTTTTCATTTTTTTCACATTTTTTAAAAATATTTTTTTAGTTGTAGGTGGACACAATACCTTTATTTTATTTATTTATCTGTGGTGCTGAGGATTGAACTCAGTGCCTCAGATGTACTATTTGAGCAATCTACCACTGAGTCACAACCCCAGCCCCTTCATACTGGTTTTTATTCAATGATTTTGGCTGCCTTTGAGAGTCAGAATTTAAAATGAAGGACAAATGTATTAGTCAATTAGAGAAGCCAGCTCTTTTCCTAAGTGTTCCTTTGTCCTGAAACTCAGCAAATGAATAAATAGATCCACATACAGAAAGCTTCAACATTGCTATCCATAAAACTGCTTTACTATTTTATTTTTTAGATACTTGATACTATAAAAAGGCAAAACTTGCACTATGTCTTAACAACAGAATTTCAAAGCTTTCTTGAGGACAATTGCTATGCAGAAACCAGAAAATCAGAAGAAGCATTCTTTAGGCATAGACAGAAAAGAATGAGACAAGCTTAACTTTTTAAGGTAAAGGAGACATTTCAAATAGTCAAACAAAAGAACAACATATGTCTTTTTTTGTGAAATCACTTGTTTTTCTTTCCGTTCTATAGACATAATGCAGAAAGGAAGCAAATTAACACTTATCATTAAGAGCACTTCTCACATCCTTTTATAAAAGGTACATTTTATTAGAAATACAATGAATATTCAGTACTTTGGCCAGCTCAGACTTTGAGGGTGCTCTATGGCCATATGATGGTCGCTGAGAGCCTACGGGTGAACCCCATGCTGGGGAGAAGCCTGGCGCTGGAAGGGCTGTGCTGAAGGCTTTCACATAGTTCCCATTACTAAGGAAACCACTCGTTTTGTCTGAACATGCTCTGAATAGATGTCTCATTTGAAGTCTAGTGCTCAAACCATGAGGATTGCATTATGGAGTCGAGAAAGAAATGAGGGGAACACAAAATGCTTGAAAATGCCACCAAACATTCACAAAGCGTCGTACTGTAATAACATTCTATGAGACAGAAGGTGCATTTATTTTTGCCGCATTCCAAGTTATTTCAGTGTTATAAAAGCAAATTCCTTTGCCTGCCCACGTAATCAAAATAAGCAAAGCAGATGTTCTTCTGACCTATTCTTAATTCCTGCTCTTGTTAGGGTCTCACTGAGAAGTGTGACATACAGCACAGGAAGGACAAAATATGGATTCCCATATTAATCTAGATTTGTTCTGTTTTCTTTGTAACTACATGGTGTAGTGCTATCTCTGTGCCAATAAACAAACACATGTTCAGAGTCAGACTTCAGTTTGCAGCCTCTAAATTGTCACAGTTAAATTCAGAATGGCTACTGCAAACTGGTGCTGGGTATGCTTTAATGAGCATCCAATTCAGATGCTGAGTGAAAAAACCCTGCTTCTAGGAGGTTCCCTTCCACTCTCCAGCTCCTGCCAACCCACAGCAAAAAAAGTAACTTCTACCAAAAAGTAAGGTTATCTTTCTTTCACCTTATACTAGTATGTGGAATTTATGACACTTCGATTATACTATATTCTTTATCATCCCCATCCCATTTTTTGATATATCTAATTGACATTTTCTTAAAATGCATAAAGTGTTCTACAGACCGCCAATCAGAATTTGCTAGTGCCATGCGATATAGAAAGTCGGAGGAGGAAGGTATTACTACTTCTTTTTCAGGCTACTTTTTTTCACCAGATATGTCAGTACCTCAATTTATCCACACATGCAGAAATTAACAAATATTTATAAATGATTTGCCATTTTACTGTTTTACTGACAGTCATGGCAGTTAGGTGACTTCCCTGCATGAGAGTTCTTGATTGAATGAGATCTTTGAACTTGTAGCCCAGAGTTTTAATACTGCACTGTGGACCTTTGTGCAGAGGCTCCTTGAGATTCTCTTTGGAACACCAGTGTTACAAAAAGGTGCTAAAATATCTAAGTCCTAGAAACAAACATAATAAACAAGTATAGTTTTTTTTTCCTTAAAGATCAATTGAATAAAATTAATAATGTAAAAAGCCAATAGCTTTTTCAGTAAGTCTTATTTTTTTAACCTTTTCTTCTTCACTTTAATGCTTTTATATAGGCAGTCTTGTATCTTTAGTGAAAATATATTTCAAGTATATAGTAGATTTTGTACCTCACTAAATTATAAAAATACTCAAGGCAGAAGAATTGAGTAAGGATAAATTATTTTCTAGTATTAATTGGGGAATCCCAATATCACTAAAAGCCCCTAGATTTGAAACCATGAACAAAAGAAAGTTTATTCATGTGAATAACACAAATACATCTTATCAATATCTTCACCAATTTTGATTATAGATCTTCAGTTCATTTTGAAGTGAACAGCCTGAAGCTGCCAGCTGCTTCTGATCTTATGTACTTACAGAATATTTAGAGTTTATGTTTAGCAGTTTAAATATTATGGTTGCTGATAAGAAAATTCTTCTAATACCAGTGACTTCTTATGAAATTTCTATTTTCCAAATGAATATGCACTAGGCCCCATATAGGTTATTAAGATTTGACAGACAACAGACTATCTGCATTTTTTTTTTGTATTCTTGGTATTCAACACAATGCCTGGCATTTGATAGGAATTTGGGATGAGGAAACTGATCTGAATTGTTTGATATGAGGAAAATATAACAAGCTCAGCATTTATAAATGACCCTTAGTCTGCTTAATTCAGTGTTAAATCATAGAAACAGCAAATGCTTAATTTTTTAACACTTAGCTAATAAAGTCTAATTTCTCTTTGTCCTTTCAATCACCTCTAACTCTTTTTGAAATATTCTTGTGCGTGTGTGTGTGTGTGTGTGTGTGTGTGTGATTGCATTGAAAGGATTGAGTCAAATCTGTCAGACAGCTTTTCCTTTGTTTCAGGTCTATAGTGGTTATATTTGTATTTCATTCTTTTAATGGGAGAGCTCTCAAAATGTCTCCAGGTACCATGAAACATCAGATATTCATTGTAATTCTGTTTCTGCCTGCAGCAATAAGATCTGCAGTCTGTTATAACAATCATACATTTCAATTAACTCAAAGCGTCATCTTGTTTGGAGAAGTAAGTTTTGAAGCCTTAAATTTGTCAGTAGGCCAGAATAATTATAATTTGAATAAGAACTGGTAATTTGGTTATTACCCAAATCATTAGTACATATCTATAATTTGCAAAGTTAGAAGCTCACTTAATATTTTTTGAAAATTTATAGTCTTTAATATGCATATGCAAACATACATGTTTTGAATTATTGTTTCATATGTGATTGGAGCATTGCTTAAGGACCCAAATGAAAATTTTCCTTCCCAGAACAGATAAAATGGTAAAAAATATTATAATATGAAAAATTTAAATGTAAGTAAATGGCCATTGCATTTTGAAAGAGTGAGTTTAGGAAAAAGTGACATTTAACTAAGTGAAGCATGTATTGATTTTCATTCCTTTTATATTCTTAGTAAATAAAGCATTGTATCTAAAAATGTTTATTAATAGCATAGGTTTATTGTAGAAAATTTGGAAAACTCAAAGAGAATAAAGAATCAGAGAAGAAAGTACTTACCCATCAAGCATGGTATGCACTTAGATTCTTCACTTTGGTACATTTTTTGTCCTTACATAAAAGGGAATATTCCATATTTTAAAAATTGTAATATGAAAGAGTCTTTATTATTGTTAGTGCAAATATTAATACCATATAGTTGATCAAATCAACTATATTTGTATATTAGAGAGGACATTTGTTTGCATAAATTTTTTTCAGCATCCTACATTAATACTAAATAGTAGACAATGTGATGATAGAAATCACAGAATGGGATTGTTCTAAGTAACTTTTTGTTCCCAGTTTAAGAATCTTGATATATACTATATACCAAATTCATATAACAGCATGAGTCTTTTTATCTCTCATCCTTTTCCATTATTCATTCATATAATATATTTGAAAACTTGTCTAAATGGTGTTCTAAGGTGCTGGAAACATAAAGGCAAAAAAAATGTCAGTGATTTCTGAAATTTTATTTTTTGGGGTGGTGTATTAGGTAGGTAATAAACAGCAGTTACAAACTTACAAGTAAATTATGATATAGCACATTAGTACGTATTGTTTAAAAATTTTAAACAAGGTAATAGTATAGTGAATAATGAAAAGATATGATTTACATACAATATTAAAGAGTTCACCTTAGAAAGTGAAGTTTGAGTTCAGACACAAATGTTGAAAGGAGTCTGTCAAACCAAGAATCAAGGGCAGAGGGTTCCGTTTAGAATGACATTGTGTGGAAAAGTACTCAGGCAAAAATAAGAGTGACATATCTTCTGTACAGAAAAAGGCTAGTGTGCATAAGAATAGGAAGTGCTTGGGCACTAGGCCTGAGTGATGACCAGGAATGAGATCTCATATGTTCTTGAAAACCATGGAAAACAAGTATATTTTAATTGTAATGAGAAGCCACTGATGGTTTAAAATAAAGTACAGATATTATTGCTTTTCTTTGCATTGTGCTGGTCAGCGGTACTGTCTGTGTGCTGGAGCTACTTTGGCAGAAGGTGCTGCTACTAAGAGAGATGAGAGATTCTGAATGATGAGCAAATTGCCCTTGCCCTTGCGTCCAAATAGAGTTCTATGTTTCCCATACAATGAAGAGGTACTGTTTTAAAAATGTTTAAAATACTTTGATATTTTGCTCAACTGCATAAAACAAAACAAAAAAAAAAGCTTTGCCCTCATCAGCTCTAGTCATTCATTTCCCTGAAGGGAGATTCAAATTTGTAACAGAAGGAATTCCAAGAAGTAGTCAGTATAATATTCAGCTGTATCTTTCCCAAAATGAAATTATGCACCAAGCAGAAGAAACAACTAGTACCAAGGTCCCATGGTGTGAATTTATGGAACAAATATTGCAAGCCAGGCTTTTGTTTTGAGATATGATTTTCCTGAGTCCACCTGAACCAAAGTGACTTAGCTCATGTAGTTTTCCCTATTATAGGATGGGCCCTATCATCTGTTAAGTCCCAGCTGGAATCAGAAAGAAGAAAAAATAAGATATAGTACAAGGAGAAGAAAAGCCTTTTATTTTGCCTCAGGATTTTTAGAGAGAAAAGAATTGAGAATAAGGTGCTGGAGGGATGTCTTCCAAAGTACTCTCATGGCTTTAGCCTGGAGTTAGGTAGGTACACTAAAGTAAACAATATCATTGCCTATGTTCATGGTAAAATATCACCTTTTTTTCTTTTCCATCACTTTTGTACCATGCACAGCAATTTGGCCACACCAAAGGGTTAGCAAAAATATTGCCTATATTTACCTTTCCAGAACCACAGTTGCTGTGTTGAGAGTCATTGAGCAGAGTCCCTGGGCAGAGTCTGGGCTGGTTTCTGAGCTACAGATTGAATGGAAGACAAGTCAGCCATTATTGAGATTGTTGCCAGTGGGAACTGAAGGGAGGCCAGTTCTGCTGCAAAACTACCAGGCGTTGAGCAGACCAATGAAGAAATAGCAACAATAACAGCACAATCCCTCCAAACCCAACCCACCTACCAATCGAAACACAACAATCTATATTGCAGCTCCAAATGTCAGCAAGGGCAGCAGTAACCAGGCATACAATGAGTAGCTATCACCTCAACAGTGCTTCTCAGACTTGTGAACCACCCAACAATCTTATTAAAATGCAGATTCAGATTCTGATTCTGTCTCTGTAAAAGCCTTGCAAGAGTTGTTGAATTCACTGGTTGACAGACATCACTTTGAGTAGGAGTTAGCACAGACACAATCAGCCTGAAACCAGTGGATCCCTTCTCTTCAATGGCATGAGGGGGCTATTTCAAGAACCAAATTTTAGCTGAATGATCTCTCTGATTATCAGAGTAGATCCAACATGAGCTGGATAGCATATTTGGTTTATTAAAAATACAGTACTTGAAGACTGAGGAGTCTTCAAATAGAAGTCTTCAAATAGAGTCTTCAAATAGGAGTCTTCAAATAGGAGTCTTCAAATAGAAGACTGAGGAGAGCACTTAATTACCGGAAAACAAAAGTAAATCGTTGCTTTTCTTTTCTCTGTATTCCAGAATAATGAGTCACACTTGGGATGACTTTCAGCCAAATAATGGGTACATATCATATTTTGAATATGTAAGCATAGATCTCAGAGTAGAGATTAAAGTATAAATATAGAAGGTATCATAATGTGTTTAGATAAACAATCTGGGGAAAGACTGTACAGAGAGGCAATAAGGTCTGAGGATCCGACCTGGGGCATTGTCTTTTAATGTGAAGCAAAAGTGAAAAGGTGGGGAGAGGGGAATGAGAAGGAGCAACCAAGAAGAAAAAAGCTGGAAGTGCTTAGTGTTGTGGAAAGTTCAAGAAAAAATGAGTAGCTAACTACATTAAATGTTCCTGCAGTTCTGAGTATTATGGAAACAGAATATTGACCAATGGAACTGGTAACTACAAATATAGATTTACAATATCTATAAATCAAACTTTTAAGAGTTTGAAAACAGCTATTTAAAAATATAATTACCACATTTTTCTACTCCCATTACAATCAGACTTATTGAATTCATTGCCTGATAGCCCTGTCTCCACCTGCTTGCTTCATAATTCCATTAGTCTACTCTCATTGACCTTTGATCCCTGTCATTCCATTGAGTGGTTCATATCAGTCAGCTTCATGTGGCTGAATTCCTCCAGATTTCTTTGTTCTTAAAGATACCATACAGATAGATTTGTCTTTAGAGATTTTCAGCATTTCTGTTTTTTGATCATAGACAAAAGTACTATAAGACTACCCTTATTGCCGAAATATGATATGTGATTTCAATCTTGACCAGAACCAGACATAAAAGAAAAAACTAGGTATTCAAAGTTTCTGGAAGTTAAAAATATATTTTAAGAAAAATTGGAACTCTGTCACCCTCTTCTGTTGTAATGAAGCCCCACTAGCAAGAACATTAGAATGTTGATCTCTGTAATGACTGTATGGATGAAATCTCTGTGAGCCAATTTTCCTTTTTCAAAGTGATCTAAATATTGTTCAGAGAATGCTAGTTTGTTGGCAGAGGAACAAGAATTTTGGAAGAAATATGTCCAAAAATTGGAGGACTAAAGATATGTCTCATGTGCCCATGTATTTTACATGGGACTAAGATTTGGTTTTGCTCTGAACCTTAAGAAATAAGGCTTTTTCAACATGATCAAAAATAAATCTTGCTTTGAAAATTTATTGTGAGCATCATTTTTATGAAAACAAATAAGTGTTCTAAAAATTCTCTTAAACATTTGAAGTGATAATCAGCAGAAAGAGAGATCCTGAACCATTTGATGAGGATTGTAGGTGGTAGGTGAAAAGGTTACAGGTCAGGCAGTATATGAACCAGGTTTTGGATTCTAGCTCTGCCCTCCATTTAATATGTTAATTTGAGTAGGTTATTCAACCTTTCTAGGCCTTATTTTTTTAATCTATTAAAATAAGAGGATTAATTCTGCTTGTCTCTGAGGTTCTTTCTCTGGTGTTTTATAAGACTGGTTCAACAGTCAAAATCACTTTGTAGCAAAGCAGAATTCAGTGTTTTTTACACAAAAGTAATTTCCATTTGAATACACTGATATCAGAGTTTAGATACTGCCCTTCTTTCCAGAGATAGGCCATGGGGTAGAGAGGAGCAGAGAACTGATCAGTAAATGCACACCATATACACTTACACACAAATTTTGTCCTAAATATATTTCTCAAATTTTCCTACATCGGAAGCCAAAATTATAAACCGAGGAGTGGGATAACTGGGTCAAAAGGTGGGTCCATTCCAAGTTTTCTGAGAAATCTCCCTACTGCTTTTTAGAGTGGCTGCATAAATTTGCAACTCCACCAGCAATGTACAAGGGTGCCTTTTTCCCCACATTCACACCAAAACCTGTTATTGCTTGTGTTCTTGATAATAGCCATTCTAATTGGAGTGAGACAAAATCTTTGGGCAGTTTTAATTTGCATTTCTCTAATTACCAGATATGTTGAATACTTTTTCACATATTTGTTAATTGCCCGTATATCTTCTTCCGTAAAGTGCCTGCCCAGTTCCTTAGCCCATTTATTGATTGGGTTCTTTGTATTTTGGGTGTAAAGTTTTGTAAGTTCATTAGTGCTGTACCTGAACTGCATGTGGAAAAGATTTTCACCCACTCTGTAGGCTCTCTTTTCACATTATTGATTGTTTCCTTTGCTGAGAAAAAGCTTTTTAGTTTGAATCCATCCCATTTATTGATCTTTGCTTTTTCTTGTGCTTTAGGAGTCTTATTAAGGAAGTCTGATCCTAAGCCAACATGATGAAGATTCTACTATTTTTCTTCTGATTCCTACTTTTTCTTCTATTTGTTGCAGGGTCTCTAGTCTAATTCCTAGGTCCTTGATCCATTGTGAGTTGAGTTTTGTGCAGGGTGAGAGAGAGAGGTTTAATTTCATTTTCTGTATGTAAAAGGACTCAAAATCAGCATGCTATAGTAGCAGTCACATCAATGTCTGTAGTAGCTCAATTCACAATAGCTAGATTGTGGCACCAACTTAGATGCCCTTCAGTAGATGAATGGATAAAAAAACTGTGGTATATATACACAATGGAATATTACTCAGCCATAAAGAAGAATAAAATCATGGCATTTGCAGCTAAATGGATGAAATTAGAGAACATCCCAATGATATTGAAAGTGAAATAAGTCAATCCCAAAAAACCAAAGGCTGAGTGTTTTCTCAGATAAGTGGATGATGATACATAATGGGGGTTGGGGATGTGGTGTAAGAGAAGAATGAAAGAATTTTGGATTATGTAGAGAGAAATGAGAGGGAGGAGGGGTGGGGGTAGGAAAGATGATGGAATGAGGCATCATTACCCTATATACATGTATGATTGCATGAATGGTGTGAATCTATATTGTGCACAACCATAGAAATGAAAAGTTGTACCCCATTTGTGTACAATGAATCAAAATGCTATCTATAAAAATAAAAAAGTAAAAAAAGAAGCCAAAGTTAATAATTAAAGAAAGTTGTTATACAGATCATTAGAAATAAGTATTGTCTTCCTGAGTGGCACAGTTCTGTGGCATAATTGGTAGCACAACTGAAAAAAAATATAAGGGTGACCTTTATTTTAGCAAATAATAATTAACTGAAGATACCTCTCGAGGGAAGTGATTGAATCCCACACATTGGAGACTCCTAAAAATGGACTCCACATAACAGTAAAAATGATGCAACTAGAAATAATTCTGCACTGGCAAGC
Source organism: Glaucomys volans (assembly GCA_020662805.1). Lineage (NCBI taxonomy): Eukaryota > Metazoa > Chordata > Mammalia > Rodentia > Sciuridae > Glaucomys > Glaucomys volans. Next base: position 324,093 of record JAJEJO010000386.1, on the reverse strand, counting down.
TAATAGACCTGATAAGCAAATGGGACTTCTTATTTTCTGTTTGCCATGTTTCTAAGAGAAAAATGAGGACATTGTCTTATATCTATACAAGAATTCAGGCTCAGTGGTAGAGCACTTGTCTAGCGTGTGTGAGGCACAGGGTTCAATTCTCAGCACCACATATAAATAAATAAATAAATAATAAAGGTCCATTAACAACTAATAAAATATTTAAAAATACAGGCTTAAATGAAAAAAAAATCAGAGATACTTTTTAAAAATTATTTTTACTTTATTCAAATTTGTAGAAAAGTTAGTGATATTGGCTAAACTATATTGTTATATTGTATATTATCTGAATGTACAAACATGTAACAACAAATCCCATCAGCATGTTCAGTTGTAATGCACCAATAAAAATGTAGGAAAATAAAATAATTTGAAAAAAGAATAACAGGGAATTCCTAGATACAGTACTCTCAGCAACTGATAACTTGAATGTATATGGGTATGTGAGTATATTTATATACATGTATACACTCATATTATTGTTATTTTGATTACTTTCATTATGGCTGATCCACCTGAAAGAACTTGAAAGAGACTTGCCCTAAAATTCTTCTGAGAAGTTATTTCGTTCCATACCACAGTACAATGGTCAAATTCAGTGTATATTTAATATCAGTGAAAGCTATTATCACAAATATGTATTCTAATTTCATCAGTTGTTCCAATAATGTTATTTATAGTTGCTTCTTTGTCCCAACCAAGGATCAAATCCAGGATCATGCATTGTATTTGGTAATCATCTCTTTAAACTCCTGTAACCAGAAAGTTTTCGGCCTTTCTGTCTTTCTTGGCACAGATGTGTTTTGAGTTATGTAGAATGTTCCTTATTTTAGTTTTTTTCTAATAGATGTGTTTCCTTATGAGTGAATTAAGTTGTGCATTTTGAAAGCAGTGCACTCTAAGTACATCATATCAAAGTGCCAATTTTAGTGATGTCTACCACGAGTCCTTAGGCAAACGATGTGTGTAGAGATAACTCCACTGTAGAGATAACTTTTTTTTTTCTTGGCAATAAGTAGTTAATTTTTTATAAGTATTCTATTTCTTATTAACTTTTATGCAATAATTTTAGCATCTCCTAATGATTCTTGCCTGAATTATCACTACAATGGCTTAAAAAAGGTGGTTATTTCTAATGCTGTTGTTCTTTTTATACATGTTAGTTGGCATACTATTGTAACAAGCTTATTGTAACAAGCTACTATTGTAGCTTTCACTTATTCCCTTTTTGCTTAGTACCTATACGGGCTCATAGATTCTTTTTCCTAAAATGCTTTAGAAGTTAATCCATTGTTATTTATAGTGGTTCTGGAATTGGCCCAGATCTAACCAGTGGAGAGTTTCCTTTAAAAATTCTCTTTCCACAATCTAGCTATTGTAAATTGAGCTGCTATAAACATTGGTGTGGCTGCAACAGTGTAGTGTGCTGATTTTAAGTCCTTTGGGTATAGGCCAAGGAGTGGGATAGCTGGGTCAAATGGTGGTTCCATTCCAAATTTTCTGAGGAATCTCCATACTGCTTTCCAGAGTGGCTGCACCAATTTGCAACCCCACCAGCAATGTATGAGTGTACCTTTCTCCCCCCATCCTCTCCCACCCTTATTGTTGCTTGTAGTCTTAATAATAGACATTCTAATTGGGGTGAGATGAAATATTAAGGTAGTTTTGATTTGCATTTCTCTTATTACAAGAGATGAACATTTTTTCATATATCTGTTGCTTGCTTGTATATCTTCTTCTGTGAGGTGTCTGCTCATTTCCTTAGTCCATTTATTGATTGGGTTATTTGTATTTTTGGGGTAAAGTTTTTTGAGTTCTTTATAGATTCAGGAGATTAGTGTTAGATGAATGGATAAAAAAAACTGTGGTATATATACACAATGGAATATTATTCAGCCATAAAGATGAATAAAATTATGGCATTTGCAGGTAAGTGGGTGGAGTTAGAGAATAGCATATCATGCTAAGTGAGATAAGCCATTCCCAGAAAACCAAAGGCCAAATGATTTCTCTGATGAGTGGATGATGATACATAATGGGGGGTGGGAGGAAGGCAAGAATGGAGGAAAGATGGATTGTATAGAGGAAAATGAGGGGTGGTGAGGGGGTTGAGGAAGGAAAAACCTTTGTCATGACTCCATCACTTTTTATTATGGATGGTTATCATTCATGCAGAGTCTTGGGGGGGGAGTCCTTTATTAACATTAAAAAATGGAAGGAAATTTCATATAACATAAAATTAACCACTTAAAATCTACAATGTTCAAGTTCAGTGGCATTTAATACTTTCATAGTTTTGTGCAATCACTAACTATATAAAGTTTCAAAACATTTTCTAAACACCAAAAGAAAACCCTGAACTCATTCATCAGTTTTCCCCATTCTCCTTTCTGTCTAGTACCTGTCAACCACCAATCTGCTTTCTGTCTTTATGAATTTACCTATTCAGAAAATTTCATGTAAATGGAATCATACAGTATATGACCTTTTGTGTCCTTTCCCTAAGTATAATGTTTTCTAGGTTCTTCCACTTTGTAGCAGGAATCAGTGTGTCACTGTTTTTATGCTGAAATATACACTATTGTACATACTACATTTTGTTTATTCATTCACTGGTAGGCATTAGGGTTGTTTCTGCATTCTGACAATTGTGAATAGAGCTGTGAACACCAGTATACAAATATTTCTTTAGTAACTTTTAAATTTTGGTGTGTGTAGGGTTAGAAATAGAATTATTGATTATCTGGTAATTCTCTGTTTACTTTTTGAGGAGTTGCCAAATCATTTTTCCAAATTGGCTGTAATTTATATTCCTATGATCTACATATGAGAGTTACATTTGTCCACATCTTTTCACTTTATATTTTTAAAAATTCTCACAGTTCTAGTGGGGCCAAGTGGCTTCTCTTAGTTTTGATTTGCAGTTTTCTAATGACTAATTATGCTGAGAATCTTTTTGTACTTGACCATTTATCTATATTCTTTGAAGAAATTTAAAGTCCATTGCCCATTTTCTTAAGTGGGTTATATGTTATTTTGTTGTTGAGTTATAAGAGGTCTTTATACACTGTAAACTTTCAATAATACATAATAACATATTGCTTTGAAAATAAAAAGTACAAATTAATTGAAAGTCATGATGTTTTTTCCTATCTGAAATTTAAGCAGGAGTCTTGATTTAAAAATAGTACCAGAAACATATCAAATAAGAAATCTTTTTAAATGACTTACCTGAAATTTGAAGATATATCTGCTTATAAGTATAATCAAAACATGTAGGTTAATTATATTTTTACATATCTAGGGTTCAGCCTAAAAATCATATGCCTGGTCTCCACGGCACTTCAACATGGCCATCTTGGTGCAATAGAACATTTTGGATTCCTCCAGCACTTCAGTAATACAAACTTGCTAGGGAGAATCATTTTAAACTCAGTTGGTATTTTCATGATGTGCTCAATTTAGCAAACTTGTGAAGCCTAGTTTGCAGTAATAACCTTACCCTCATTAATTTTTTCATTTTCTTAATCAGAAATGCCCCTTGCAAAAACAACTTATCCTAGTTTTTATCAGTCATTTTTATTTTCTTAATAAAAAATGTCCAATCACCAGTTTCTCTCTATAAAGATAACATTTTTATTTAACAACAACAAAACCCAAAATAAGAAGTCCATGTTTTCTAACCATTTTCTCCATATAATTACTTCCTTATATACTGTTAATCAACTGAACACTAATCAGAATATATCATGACAGTTTTCAGTAGTGCAGCCATGGAGTGTGCTGCTTTAAATTTGGGGAAAATGTTTAGAAGCACATCGGATGGCGGACATTTTCAGAGGCAAAGACTTCCTTTCAAAGTGGGTCCTACTACCTTTTACAGTTTGTGGTGCTCACTATGTTTTCCAATTGAATTTATGGCTTTCTTTTCATTATTCAGAGCTTCTTTGGAGTTTGCATATTTTTTTTTTTTTGGTAGGTGTTTTTCTCACTATCATTTTATACCTACTACATTCCTAAGAAAAATGTGAACTACTTTCACTAAAAACTCTTTCCCTTCATTCTATAAATCTGTGTTATGAGGTTCTGGATAATATTTATCACCTCTCTTCTGTTATATATGGACTGTCTTTGACGGAAGGCACCCTGGGTGTGAAACTTCAGGGAAGACTGTCTAAGGCTAAGATGTGACTTATTTCGTGAATTATTTGCAAAGCATGGGAGAACTTTTTAGTGGCATATTGTCCTACCTTTGGCCTTAGAGAGAGGTTTAACAGCACATTGTGGAAAGATCTGAGAGCCTGCGAATCAGTTCTTTGTGATTTGTGCAGTTGTCTTCCCACCTTAATTGTCTCTCCAGGAAGAAAACCTGTTCCCCACTTCTTCTCCATATCTTGGCCCTAAGTAGTAATTGGGTTGGTTTATAAGCAGTTTGGTGGAGGGTCTTAGGAGACTGTGGCTTTGTCTGTATAAAGAATGCTACTCAAAATTGGTCAACACAATCACCAGCCTTCATCCTAATTATTAAAGCAATGAAGAGACATTTAAAAACATGTTCTACCTGGAAACCTAGAATGGTGTAGTTTTAAAAGACACTAAATATCATCCATTATATACATTTTAATTTTATAGAATTAAAACCTCAGGTCCAATGCTTTTTATGGCCTATTGTCACAGATTAATTCATTTGTATTCCAGTTCAGCTTTACCAAATGTTTGGGTTTAAAGACCATCCAACAATCATCTAACACTGATACATCAAATTAGTAGCAATTCTACTGCAGCTTGCCCAAGGCAGACACTGCCAGTTGATCAAAGAGCTTCTTCCCACTGAGCACAAAACATCCTCCATGGTCCCCAGCAGTCCTCACTGGTAAAAAGGAGTTGGTATGAGGGAAAGAATCTATTTGCTTAACCAGATTTAGTCCAGTCCTCTCCATTTAAAGATGAGATCAAAGAAACATAATAATGAATTGTTCTCTTGCATTGCAAAGTAAGTCATTTACAAAGCAGGCCTTTGACTGTTGGTGTTGCATCCACTCTACTTTTGCCAGAGCGTATCTATGCACCCAGCCTTCCCATGGCTGAGTACCAGACTAATTGTCAAATAGAAAGCAATTCTCTCAAGGAATTGCTCTTTTATTGTTATTGGCAAAGAAATAGCTGACTTCATCCCCTGATTAGCCCATTAATTCAAAGGACAGAATGACAAAAGGGATTTGAGCTAGACTTTTGAGTTGTCTTTTCTAAAATTAGAATGACCTCATGGTCTATCCTGGGAAGTTTAGAGTTCAGAGAATAGACAAGATCTTTTAACATTGTTGATCTCTGTATTTGCATGTTGTCTAGAAGATAAAAGAGCTTTCCAATTGGCTAATGAGGTTTTTCTTGTCTAAAAATGTGCTGTTATGGATTTTAAGAAGCAGTAGTGAGTTGGAATGACCACAATTTATTAGTTGATGTTTTTCCTCAAAATCTTATTTTTTGTTTGATTGAAGAATCTTTGCCAAATTTTTAAGTCCACACCTTGTGCATTTTATTTTACTGGGAAGCAGTACTGTTTTAGAAAATATGCATAAAATGACAAATTTATGCTGCATATTGATTTCATGAAAATATGAAAATCAATCACTTTTTTCTTGGTGTTTTTTGCATATTAATTTCTATCATCTTGGAAATGTGAGAAATTATTTCATACAGGATACATTTTCTCTGCCAAAGTTAATTGTGAGATCAATGTTCCTTTTCTATAATGAAAAACGCTATTAGTCACAAATATTTTTGCAAAATTGTGTGTGATATGTGAAATCAATTTAGGCATCTTTTTCACACATACTTTATTTACCTTGTTCTTTATTCTCTGTGGTCTCTTTATATATGTATGTATGTGTGTAAGTGAGTGTGTATACATATGCTGATACAGATTCACTCCTGTATTAGTCAGGATTCTCTAAAGGAAGAGAATAAAGAAGATGTATGATTACAAAAAGGGGATTTATTAGATTGGCTTACACAAACAGAAGCTGGATAGCCCATAGTGACCATCTGCAGGCTGGAGCTGGAGGAACCAGTAGCTGCACAGTTCAAGATACTGAAGCCTCGGAACAAAGGGATCAAAGATGCTACCCTAGTCCAAGACCAAAGGCTTCTGGAAACTCCCTGGAGAATCACTGGCAGAGTCCACTTTGGACAAGTGAAAGAGTGAGAATCTGATATTCTCAGGAAATCATAGCAGCATCAATCAAGAACCTGTTCAAGAAGAATCCAGCTTGGATCTGCTGTTGATTCTTTGTTCTTCCAACTTTTATTCTATCCAACTTCTATTCTATCTATTATTATATACCTAGGTGCTGTCCATGCTTAGGGAGGGTCTACACTTCAGTTCTCTCTCCCACATGCCAATCATTCCTAAACATAATTGATACACCAGAAGATCTTACTCTTCGCTTTCTCTTAATCCAATCAAGTTGACAATTCAAATTAACCATTGCAACATCTCACCTTCTGCACAGTTAATTAACCCTTTGTGCATGGATCAGTTTTTGATTCTACTTACTTGCATGTATGAATGTATATATTTATATATTTGCTGCTTCATGCATCAGCTACCCTGGTGGCACACTGATTTAATTCAAGCATTAAGTATGAAATAGTCTTTGAAATATTCCTTCTTCTAAATATTCTTTTTTTGAAGGATGAGATGACTTTCACTTTGATCTCCAGCATATGCCCAATCTCTTGCTTATCTCTTCTATCTTCTATTAGAGATTATGACCATGTATTTTCCTAGTTCTTTGCCTATTTCTCCTGGTTTTCTTTATTTTCTTTGCCAACTTTGCTTCTTTCCATTGTAATAGATAGTGAATATGCTCTGCCATTGGACAAATCAGGTTCAAGTCTCATTGTGATGTTACACAAGTTATTTTCACATATATATATAATTTTTTATTAGTTCTTTTTAATTATACATGACAGTAGATCCCATTTTGATATAATTATACAGCAGGGAGTATATCTTTTTTTCACAATGAAGATTCACATGATTCATATAATCTTACATATACATAGGGTAATACTATCTGTCTCAGTCTACTATCTTTCCTTCCCCCACCCCCTCCTGCTCCATTTTCCTCTACACCATACATACTTCCTTCATTCTTCTCTTTCCCCCCCCACCCCCACCTCCATTGTGTATCATCATCCACTTATCAGAGAGAACATTCTGGCCTTTGGTTTTTTGGGCTTGGCTTATTTCTCTTAGCATGATATTCTCCAGCTCCACCCATTTACCAGCAAATGTCATAATTTTATTCTTCTTTATGGCTAAGTAGTATCCCATTCTGTATATATACCACAGATTCTTTCTCCATTCATCAATTGAAGGGCACCTAGGTTGGTTCCACAATCTAGCTATTGTGAATTGAGCAGCTATGAACATTGATATGGCTGCATCAATATACTTTGCTGATTTTAAGTCCTTTGGGTATAAACTGGGGAGTGGGATAGCTGGGTCAAATGGTGCGTCCATTCCAAGTTTTCTGAGGAATCTCCATACTGCTTTTCAGAGTGGTTGGACCAATTTGCAATTCCACCAGCAATGTATGAGTGTGCCTTTTTCCCCCACATCCACACCAACACTTATTATTATTTGTGTTCTTGGTAATAGCCATTCTAATTGGAGATAGATGAAATCTTAGGGTGGTTTTAATTTGCATTTCTCTAATTACTAGAAATGATGAGCACTTTTTCATGTATTTGTTGATCACCTGTATATCACCTTCTGTGAAGTGTCTGACTAGTTCCTTAGTCCATTTATTGATTGGGTTCTTTGTATTTTTGGTGTAAAGTTTTTTAAATTCTTTATAAATTTTGGAGATCAGTGCTCTGTCTCAAGTATGTGTGGAAAAGATTTTCTCCCACTCTGTAGGCTCTGTTTTCACATTATTGTTTCCTTTGCTGAGTAAAAGCTTTTTATTTTGAATCTGTCCCATTTATTGATTCTTGCTTTTATTTCTTGTGCTCTGGGGGTCTTATTAAGGAAGTCTGGTGCTAAGCCAACATGAAGAAGATTCTGGCCTACTTTTTCTTCTATTCGGTGAAGGGTCTCCTGTCTAATTCCTAGATCCTTGATCCATTTTGAGTTGAGTTTTGTACAGGGTGAGAGAGAGAGGTTTAATTTCATTTTACTGTGTATGGATTTCCAGTTCTGCCAGCACCATTTGTTGAAGAGGCTATCTTTTCTCCATTGTATGTTTTCGGCACCTTTGTCAAGTATGAGATAACTGTACTTACGTGGGTTTGTCTCTGTGTCCTCTATTCTGTACCATTGGTCTGCCTGTCTATTTTGGTGCCAATACCATGCTGTTTTTGTTACTATTGCTCTGTAGTACAGTTTAAGGTCTAGTGTTGTGATACCTCCTGCATCACTATTCCTGCCCAGTATTGCTTTGACTATTCTGGGTCTTTTTTTCTTCCAGATGAATTTCATGATTGCTTTCTCTATTTCTATGAGGAATGTCACACATAGGAAATCTTTCCATCTTCTAAGGTCTTCCTCAATTTCTTTCTTTTTTCTTTTTTTTCTTTTATTTTTCAATTTTTTAATTTATTTTATTTTGATTCACCATACATGAATGGAGTACAATTATTTTCTGGTTTTACATGAAGTAGAGTCACAATATGTGTAATCATACATGTACACAGAGTAATGATGTTTTTCTCATTCTGTTCCTCCCCCTCCTCACCCTATCCCCACTCCTCTTTTTCCTCTATGCAATTCATTCTTCCTCTATTCTTGCCTCCCTCCCACCCTGCCTTATGTATCATCATCCATTTATCAGAGAAAACATTTGGCCTTTGGTGTTCTGGGATTGGCTTATCTCACTTAGCATGATATTCTCCAACTGCATCCATTTACCTGCAAATACCATAATTTTATTCTTCTTTACAGCTGAATAATATTCCATTGTGTTTATATATCACAGTTTCTTTATCCATTCATCGATTGAAGGGCATCTAGGTTGGTTCCACAATAGAGCTATTGTGAATTGAGCAGCCATGAACATTGACGTGGTTGTATCACTATAGTATGCTGATTTTAAGTCCTTTGGATATAGGCTAAGGAGTGGGATAGCTGGGTCAAATGGTGGTTTCTTTCCAAGTTTTCTAAGGAATCTCCACACTGCTTTCCAGAGTAGCTGCACTAATTTGCAACACCACCAGCAATGTATGAGTGTAGCTTCTTCCCCATATCCTCGCAACACTTTTTGTTGGTTGTATTCTTAATAATAGACATTCTAATTGGGGTGAGATAAAATCTTAGAGTAGTTTTCATTTGCATTTCTCTTATTACTAGGGATGTTGAACATTTTTTCATATATTTGTTGATTGCTTGTAAATCTTCTTCTGTGAAGTGTCTGCTTATTTCCTTAGTTCATTTATTGATTGGGTTATTTATATTCTTGGGGTAAAGTTTTTTGAGTTCTTTATAGATTCTGGAGATTAGTGCTCTATCTGAAGTGTGTGTGGCAAAGATTTTCTCCCACTCTGAAGGCTCTCTCTTCACATTCCTGATTGTTTCCTTTGCTGAGGAAAAGCTTTTTAGTTTGAATCTATCCCAATTATTGATTGCTGCTTTTATTTTTGTGCTTTGGGAATCATGTTAAGAAATTCTGGTCCTATCCCAAAATAATGCAGATTTGGACCTACTTTTTCTTCTTAGGTGTAGGGTCTCTGGTCTAATTTCTAGATCCTTGAACTATTCTGTGTTGAGTTTTGTGTAGGGTGAGAGGGGTTTTAATTTACTTTTGCTGCATATGGATTTCCAGTTTTCCCAGCACCATTTGTTCAAGAGGCTGTCTTTTCTCCATTGTATGTTTTTGGCTCCTTTGTCTAATATGAGAAAACTGTATTTATGTGGGTTTGTCTCTGTCCTCTATTCTGTACCATTGATCTACCTGTCTATTTTGGTACCAGTATCATGCCCTTTTTGTTACTATTGCTCGATAGTATAGTTGAAGGTCTGATATTGTGATACCACCTGCTTCACTCTTCCTGCTAATGATTGTTTTAGCTTTTCGGGGTCTCTTATTCCTCCAAATGAATTTCGTGATTACTTGCTCTATTTCTATGAGGTTCGTCATTGGGATTTTAATTGGAATTGCATTGAATTTGTATAGCGCTTTTGGTAGTATGGCCATTTTGACGATAGTAATTCTGCCTACCCAAGAACATGGGAGATCTTTCCATCTTCTAAGGTATTCCTCAATTTCTTTCTTTAATGTTCTGTAGTTTTCATTATAGAGGTCTTTCACCTTTTTTGTTAGATTGATTCCCAATTATTTTATTCTTTTTGAGGCTATTGTGAACGGAGTTGTTTTCCTCATTTCACTTTCAGATGATTCATTGCTTGTGTATATAAATGCATTTGATTTATGTGTGTCTATTTTATATTCTGCTGTTTTGCTGAATTCCTTAATTAGGTCTAAAAATTTCCTGGTGGATTTTTTCGGATCCTCTAAATATAGGATCATGTCATTGGCAAATACTGACAGCTTCAGTTCTTCTCTTCCTATTCCTTTCGTCTGTCTAATTGCTCTGGCTAGTATTTCAAGCGTAATGTTGAATAGAAGTGGTGACAGTGGGCATCCCTTTCTTGTTTCAGTTTTTAAAGGGAATGCTTTCAGTTTTTCATCATTAAGAGTGATGTTGGCAGTGGGCTTTGCAGAAATAGCCTTTACAATGTTGAGGTATGGTCCTACCATTCCTATTTTTTCTGGCATTTTGAACACGAAGGCGTGTTGTATTTTGTCAAATGCTTTCTCATCGCCTATGGAAATAATCATATGATTCTAAACTTTAAGTCTATTTATATGATGAATTACATTTATTGATTTCCGGATGTTGAACCAACCTTGCATCCCTGGGATAAACCCCACTTGATTGTAGTGCACTATCTTCTTAATGTGTTTTTGTATACAATTTGCCAGAATTTGAAGGATTTTTGCATCTATATTCATCAGAGGTATTGGTGTAAAGTTTTCTTCCCTAGATGTTTCTTTGCCTGGTTTTGGTATCAGAGTGATACTAACTTTATAGAATGAATTTGGAAGGGTTCTCTCCTTTTCTATTTCATGAAATACTTTCAGGAGTATTGGTGTGAGTTCTTCTTTGAAGGTCTTGTAGAACTCAGCTGAGAATCCTTCTGGTCCCAGACTTTTCTTGGTTGGTAGACTTTTGATGGCTTCTTCTATTTCATTACTTGAAATTGATCTGCTTAAATTGTGTATGTCCCTCTGGTTCAGTTTGGGAGGATCATATGTCTCTAGAAATTTGTCGATGTCTTCAGGATTTTCTATTTTGTTGGAGTATAGATTTTCAAAGCAGCTTCTAATTATGTTTTGTATTTCAGCAGTGTCTGTTTCTTTGCCAACTTTACTTCTGCCCATTGTAACAGATAGTGAGTATGCCCCGCCATTGGACAAATCAGGTTCAAGTCTCATTGCAATGTTACATGAATTATTTTCACTTTTTGAACCCCTGTTTTCTCATGAAAATAGTGCTTTCCTTTATCAGAGAGGCTCCCAAAAGGAAGAAAAGTAATCTACTCAAACTAGGAGAAATTGAGAAAGATTTATTTGTGAAGGGATTAATCTAATTAAAAATGTCATTATCCAAAAGGAGAAGTGGGGGAACAGTGACTATCTGTTTATCAGTGGGGAACACAGCCAGTCTGATGCAGTCCTCCTGGACAGAAGCACAAGTATAATTGTCAAGTTCTCTCTTTTTCCTCTGTCCAACCTCCTTTGGGATCACTGTGCTCCCCATTATCTGCATTCACCCTTGAGTCAAAGGTTCCCATTGTTTATGTAATCCACACTGGTCAGCTTCTCATGTCAGAGGTCATGATGGATGCAAGAATTTGAGCCAAAGACAAAGTTAAAGGAAACAGTCCCCAAGACTGTTCTTTACTCTCATACCAGTTACTTTGGTGTGAATGTTCCCCAAACCATATATAAGTTCCATTAAAAGCTGTCATACCCAGAGTTGTGGTTTATTATGGGGAAAGAATACAAATTAAAATCAGCTAGTGGAAGAAGCACATCAGGTCAGTGTAGGAAAGTACCATACCTGAAGTTCCTTTGTCCTTTCCCTCTTGAGTCAGGACACATTCCTTTCTTGTCCTAAATGTGTGACAGTATGCCAACCAGGGGAAATCACTCGAGTCTCAGTGTTCAATGTTCAGGGTTTATTCTGGGGTTCCATAAGCAAACACAAGCATGATTGATTTGTTGATTGCTTATGTAGTTGATCTCAGTCTTTAGGCTGACTGATATTATGTGACCCAAAGCTCCATCCAAGCACATGTTGGTTTTTCTGGTGTGGCCAGAACTTACTCTAAATCACAATGTTAGAATGTCTAACATGACTTAGGGCCTGCAGACAGTCAGAGACACTTCTAAGATTCCAGGGGCCTAGAGATTACCTCCCAGAAGCCAAAAGAAAAGTCTAGATCTCATTTTGGGCAAGATTACATCTTTTGATACACAGTAGAAAAAATGGGGAAAGTGGATCTAGAGAGGCATAAATCAGCTATATTCGTCCCATTGCCTTTAAGAATGACATCAAAGATTAAAAGAAACAATCAATATAAGGCACTTAGTGTGGAACATGCCCGATCTATGTAAAATGTGTTCTGAAGCAGTTTCTTTGATCTTTCTCTTCTTTCCCTTTTGCCTGTGCGTTGTTTTTATTTTATGTTTTTTTTAGTTAATGATTCTCATTTTAAAATTGCATTCATTTTTTCTTTGTTCATTGATTTATTCAATACATATTTATTGAACACTTACTTTATTGACTATGGACGTAGTTCCTGTCCCCAGAATTAGTAGCCTAGTATGGATACAAACAAAAAGTAAATCAGCCAATAATACACTCACACAAAATAGAGTGGCTCCAAATTGTAGAAAAATTTTCAAGGAAAAGAAAAGTGCCAAGTTAGGGTTTAAGAGTGGGACCCTATGGGGAAGGAGATAACTCTCTTAAAGCTGAAATGCTACAGTTGAAAAGGAGCCAGCTTAAAAATGGCTTAGTGGTGGTGAGAGAGCATTCCATAAAGAAGAAATAATATTTCCTGAGTTGGGAAATAGCTTGGTGGGAAGAGTAAGTAAAAGAATAATCAACATAACCAGAACATTGTGAGTAAAGGGCAGTGAAGAAGAAAGGAGATTGTAATGGAGGTATCACAGTAAAATAATTGAAAAGACTTCATGTAAATAAATGAAATTATTCAGTTTGTACTTGTAATTACTACTTTGGCTGCAATGTGAAAAACTCATATTTCAGAAACTGGATGAGAAAGGTTTCAATTGGAATCCACAAGATCTTGTGGAAATCTGGTAGATTGGTTGAAGATATAAGGGTGATATGGACCACTGAGGTGGCAGTGCATATGGCACAGAGCCCAAGGACTTGAGATATATTTGGAGGTAGGTTTGATAGAGGTCCAGATGAGGAATGAATGGAGTATGGTTCTTGGCCTCCGTGCAACCCTTCTCTTAGAGCAGTTGGTACCAATCTCTGAAGGAAAGACAATAACTACATAGATTCCTAGCTTCATCATTTCCAACTTCAATAAACCAGCTACTTGGGCTTCCTGAAAACTGCAAGACTAATATTCTCCTTGTTTGGATTGCTAAGTCCAGACTCTGCCAGTCACTCTGTGGTTTGCTCCTTGCCTTTCTGCTTTATTGATCACATTTTTTTAACTATCATAAATGGTTCATTAGCCAGTCCAGTTTGTGCTCTGAATCACATCCCTGCTTCTCTCTGGTCTGTGAACCTGAATTAGCCCAGACCATCTGCTGTATTCACCATTGAAATCTTATTTGGTTTTGGAAACTAGCTGATAGAACATCTCCTGCAGAAACTGACTCCCTTACCTGGGAGATTAAAGAGCTAGAGTTAACAACACTCACAAGACATGCATTTTAGGAATGCAACCAGAAGCTTGAAAACCAACTCTGTTCAATCCCAAATCTATGTTATCTTTTATTATGCATGAAAGATTATAGAAGTTTAATGTTTAAGAAAAAGAACATTGGGTTTTAACATGGTCTAAATTCCAGAAACCTAATGGATAGGTTTCTTATATATTATCAGTTTATTTAAGGTGTAAGGTTTATCTAAGGTGAAACATCTAAGCATCCAAATTGTTAAGAGATTTTATGTATTGAAATGGGGAAAAAACAGCAAACTTTGAAAATATACACTGAATTCATTTTCTCAAAAGCTTATTTTTGAGTAGGTATTCTTATTGATGCATAATAAAAATTAGCTTTATTACCTCTATTGAGTTCAGAGTTGCCCTGAGTGCTGTACCTGAATTAATTCATTTAATTGTTTTAAAAAAAACAATGCCATTAATAATAAGTTATCTCCATCTTTGGATTTAAAACTGAGACTTAGAAAGCTGAGATAATTTGCCCCAAACCCTTAAAACTAGTAAGTGCTAGAGTCAGGACTCAAAAGTCTGTACTCAAGAGCATCCCTGATTCTAAACCCCACTGTGGTGACTTTTCATAGAATTCATGTATAACACAGTGAATTTAAAACTGAAGGTTATGTGCAGGCATGCTAAGGAAGAAAAGTGGAATTCTTGAGTATTATTTCATTTTGTAGATTTATATTATCAGGTTTTCCTGAAAGGTCAAAAAATAATAAGGTACATGGGTAAAATAATGTGATTCCTTGTCGAAAAGCCATAGGAATGCAAAATTGAGGGCATTTGAAAACTTGAGTTGTGGTAGTGCCTGCAAATGCAGTTAAGATAAACGAATGCCTAGTTCACATAGTCTTTCTGAATTGTCAGTAATAGGCTTGGGTAAAAAGGTCATATCCATCTTGATAGCAAATGAATATTTATTTTTTTTTAAATTTGCTTTTTTGGCTTCCTTGGGTTTATTACACTGCTGTTTACAAAAATAAATCAGTGAAGACTTGGCACATTGCAGACTGTTTTCTAGACACTGAAAGAAATGCTGGCAACATTTCCATTAGCTTACTAACTAATGAGACAGCATTGGCTACTTTCACAGGACTTGGATTCTGGCAAGAATAGATCTTTTTTTTTTTCACAATTAGGTATTTAATCACAAATTTATTACCATGAGCTGTAAAGTAAAAATATATATTTAGATATGTATACCATGAATGAAAGTGCTCTGTCTTCCAATGGCATATAGAATGCCATAATTTTAGAAATTTGAAGTCACCAACATGAAATGGCAAAGATATTAAGTTAACCTGCTTTGTGGTCTCCAGTTAAAATGTTGAGCAGCACCTCAATGTCTGTCCTACACAGTCAGCAGAATATATAAGTTACAAATATATATGACAATATATGAAATCAATTCCATGAACGTTTACTGATTGCCCTACATGTTGCAGTCACTATTTTGACCCTAGAAGAACATAGGTGACAAAAGATAAGAGTTTCTCCTCATGAAGTGACTAGCAGGGAAGCTAGGTGTGTAACAACTAAATATTATAGAGAACAAAATGCTGGGCCCTGGAAACTATCTTCATGGGCTATCCAGGGAAAATGCTGAGTGTTCCCTGGAAAAACTAGAGGTGGTTTAGGTTTTTCACTGTCTTCTTCATGAAAAATAAGTTCAAATACTTTAAATAATGCACTTATTTTATTTTAGTTTATGGACCTATCTTCTATGGCTAAGTTATTGCCACTCTACCCCTGAGTTATATTCCCAGCTCTAGGTTTAGTTTTTTTTTGAAGTAGAAATTTGGTAATTGAGCTAAAGTTGGTAAATGCTGGGTCATTTGTCACATTGTTTGTTTTCCTAAGACTTCTAATTTTTCTGTCACAATTATCTGGATAATTATTCTTGGGTTTCTATATGCTGAAATATGTTTTGGGTTTTTAAAGCTTTGTAATTAAGAGAGATGGATTGGAAGGTGGTATGTCAAACTGAATTTTGTACATTTATTCTGTTCTCAGTTGTCTCAATTTTATAAACTCTAAGAAACTATTTGTATTATATAATGTAAAGAACCATGTTCTCTTTCATTGTAATATCATTTGTAATTCTGCCCTAACTTCATATTTAATGGGATAAGACTGTGTCTTGGTCCTTTTCTGTTGTAATAGAATACTGGAGACTGTGGGATTTATAAAACATGTTTCATAGTTCCAGAGGCTGGGAAGTCCAAAACCATGGCACCAGAAGCTCTGTGGCTTTGTGCTGCTTCATAGAGTGATAGAAAAGTGGAAAAGAGGGGCTGGGGTTGTAGCTCAGTGGCAGAGCGCTTGCCTGGCATGTGTGAGTCTCTGGGTTTAATCCTTAGCACCACATAAAAATAAACAAATAAAATAAAAAAGCATGCTGTCCATCTACAACTACCAAGAAAAAAAAAGTAGAAAAGAGGGAAAGAGAAAAGGGACTGGACTCAATGATAGGTAAACTGTCCCTTCAAGAAAGGCATGGATCCATTCATGTGATCTCCACCCCAGGACCCACACACCTCCAAACATGCCCCACTGCCTAATATTACTGTATTGAGGAACTAAGATTTAGCACATGAACTTTATGGGGACACACTCAAACCATAGCATATTGTGTCCTACAAACACCAAGAACTCCTCTTACTTTAAGCTTCTTTTTAATAAGAATTATTTTTTCTTTTGTACCTGAAGTTTGAATTAGTTCAAATAGGCTAGCCATGCCCTTTCAGAAATAAGTATAAAACACATTATAATTTTATAGTGACATTAGTATAGTCCTGGGGTAAACTTCTGAAGTTACACTTTTCTTAATTGTCTTTCATTCGAGCTTATAATAATGAGATTGTCTTTGACTAGGATGACAGTCTGAGTTAAAAAGGACATGGCTTCCTCTCTTTAGTGTTCTTGGTCGTACATTGATTTGACTTTATGGAAGCAATGTGTTTCTTGAAATCTAGGGCATTACAATTTTCACTTGATCAAATTCTTCCTTTTTCAAAAGTAGAAATGTTAGTTACCTTGGGCCTTTCTACTGTGATGGTAAGAGATCTGCTGAAGAGCCTTTAGAACAAAATTCGAATAATCTGCATGCTGTTTATGTGTATATGTGTGTGTGTGTGTGTGTGTGTGTGTGTATCTCCCCACACACAGTGGAAGTAATTGCTCATGGATAAGAATGATTTATAATGTCTACATTTTTACATGAAGAAAGAAAGTTTTTATAGTGATTGTTTAATTATTTGTTCTGTTGCTAGATAAAGATAGCATTTCGTCAGTCTTGAAAGCACCAAATGAACATATTGATTAGGACTTTGACTTAAGGGTTCAGCCTGGTATTCATGATCATAAAAGATACATTTATTATATTTAGTGCTATTGACTGGTGTTATTTCACTGACAGTCTTAACCCAGGTTATCATTTACTTGGTTTCATTTACTATGTATGCACTTTCCTATAAATTGAAAATATTGTTAAACCTCCTTTTTTATTTCTCCTCCTTCCTCTTTTTCTCCCTTCCTCTCTCCCTCCCCCCCCTTCCTTCCTTCCTTTTCATAATACTTGGGATTGATCCTAGGGCTGCTCTACCATTGAGCTATACCCCCAGCCCTTTTTATTCTTTATTTTGAGGTAGAATCTCATGAAGTTGCCCAGGCTGGTCTCAAACTTGGAATCCTCCTGCCTCGGCCTCCCAATAACCTGGGATTACAGGCATGCACCATAGCACCTGGCTTGTTAAAACATTTTAAAAATTGGTGTCCATAATATGTTATCCAAGAGTTAACTTTTATATGTATTATTATTTAGGGAACTCTTAGATTTGTGTTCTAAACAGATCTGTTTTGGTATTAGACTCTAATGAATAAGGATTACATTTCAAAAAGACTATTATTTTAAAAAGTAACCTGGTATCATTTTCTCTGAGAATGATTAGCACAGAGCAATACAAGTCCTTCCCTATATTCTGGAGAAATTGAGAGGAAGATGGCTGGTGTCTATCTCATGGAAGGCGTGAGCCAGCAGTCAGTACCATGCTAATGAATCAAATGTAGGAAGCAAACCCTGAAAAGTATAGAGAAGAATGTGGGGATAATGGTTATGAGAGAGCAGTTTTAAATTAGTAATCCTTAGAAGCCAAAGTGTTGTGACCTTTATGAATTAAAAAAAAAAAAAAGAAAGAAATAGAAAGAATGCTGCTAACAATTTGGGAATTGATGAGCAAAAATGAAAAAAATCGAGATGATTCCATCAAGAAATAAAAATCTAGCTTAATACAGTAAGCAGATTAAGTAGATTTCAGGTTCTGACATTATGAAAGGAGTTCATATCAAACATTTTAAATATCTAGAATTTTTAGCTATTGGGAACAATTGATGATATTGATTTCAATATTTTTAGAGGAATTTAACCCTATGAAGACTTCCTTTCCCTTTCCCTCTGCTTTTATATCTTTGCCTTCATCTCAGTTCCAGGCCTCAGAGGCAAGAAGATGATGTCACAGATCAAAAATATCCATGTCATTGTCCAGCTTAATGTGGATGACAGAATGTTGTTGGTGTAGCTTTTATGTAACTGAATGTGCTGTATAGA
Organism: Glaucomys volans; assembly: GCA_020662805.1. NCBI lineage: Eukaryota > Metazoa > Chordata > Mammalia > Rodentia > Sciuridae > Glaucomys > Glaucomys volans. Next base: position 305,437 of record JAJEJO010000386.1, on the reverse strand, counting down.
ATAAATCCTGCATTAGTGCTTTTGCTGCTTTTTAGTTGAGGATTTTCATTAATTGTATTAATTCTGTTAAATCCTATGTCTTGATAAGTAGGTGTAACTCAGAGATACATTAGTTCTTTAAATAAACAACTTATTCTTAAATACATCTTCAAATATAAAATTAAAAATTTAAGACAACATATTGATAATAGTCATTGAAAATGTTAATTGTAGAAAATACAAAAAAAAATTCAATGCCATGAGTTTATATTAAATATGCCAGTTCTTAACATATTAGCCTAAGTAATTGTTTGGCCATCAATATAATGAATTTTTGGTGTCACCATATAGTACCACTAGAATTTATCCTGTCATATTCCCATGATTATAGAAAGGCATGTTCAAATACATGTTTATTAACTTGTTGCACTTGTATTTGGAGACTTGTGAGACATTCTTCTCCTTCCCCTGAATTTCCTTATCCTTCTGCTCACTATGTCCTTAGAGGCCTGATGAACCATATTTTAGTCAGTCTTTAAGTACATTTTTAAGTATGTAGAGCAATTAAGCTTGTGTCCAGTGGCAAAGAATTATGGCCCAAGGGACCAATCTAAGAAAGCAGGTGAGTGGATTGCTAAGGTAGGCAGTGGTGGAAATAGATTTGAAACTACAAGGTGGATAGTGCAGCAAACAGAGTCCCAGGCAAGGGCTGATGGACCAGAACCAGTGAGGGAGGGAATCCTTGACAGATATCTCAGCAACAGAAACAAGCTTCCAAAGAAATGGGCAACCACATTTTGAGAACTCTTGTCTTCAGAGGTGAAGGCTTCTTGCACATAAGTAAACCAGGACTAGAACTCTATTCTAAGATTGGCTGTACCCATGACTAGTGAAATGGAGCCAGGATGGGATCTGTGCAATTCCTAGTGTCATCTTGGAGCCTTGCTTTCAACTGTTTTATTTTCCATGAATTTATTGCCATTTTTTTGTTCATTTCTCTAGGGCAGAAGTGATAGCTTGAGTCTGTAACTTTACTAATAATTCTCTTCCACCCTTTACTATTTTTTTTTTTTCAAATGTATCAAACTGAGAAGACTTCTTAGGAACTCTGGAAGAAATGCTCCATGGAAAAAGAAAGAAGAAGGATGGAGGTTTTCTCCTTTTATTTTAGAGCCAAGTGTGGGGAATCTACTTTACAAGAGGGCAAGATGCTTGCAGTTTCAATTTCCTCAGCCACACTGTCTTATCATGGAGGTGTTTCTGATCATTGTGTTCAGAAGCCCCTCCTCTTCTGTGCTCTCATTCCCCCCTCACCTCCTGCCCTGCCGTGTGTGTCTGAGACAAATGCTGTCTTATGGGTTTCTGCAGGATTTATGTGCTTAGTTCCTGAGGCATAGCTCATTGGTAAGGATAATTTTGCATGAAGAACCAGTTGACATTTCTTGGGTACATTTAAATTGTGTCTTGCAAAGACTGCAAATGGTTTAATTGGGCCATTTGGTGTGCCCTGATGCCAAGCATATGTGCCAGTTGATGTCCCTTTGATAGTTTCTTCAAAATGAAGTATTTTTAAATGTCTTCAAGACAGAGAAGCTCTTATCATGGTTAAAAAATAGCTGAAAGAGAGAAAAGGACATTCAAAAAGTCAAAACAACAGAATGATTAAAAAACCTTCTATCTCTAAGGCATGGGTCCTTCTTTAAAAAATTGATGTATAGATGAATTTTAAATTCCTACATATTAAAATATATAAAATAGAATTATTTTTAAGTACAGTCTTAAAAATATGCTTTCACAAGACGATGATGATTTTAAAGATTTTAGTGCACTGATTTGATTCTTTCCCTTGTGACCCATTTTTTCCCCTTGTATTGCAAATTACCGCTTCAGTGATTCTCCTCCTACTAATGATTCTTATCAATCTATTTTTTCTCCAAAAATGAGTCACTCTTTCCAGATAACCATACCTTACTAACAAAGAGTTGGATTAATATGCATTAAAATGAAAAATGATTAATTTGTTTGGCAGTTATTATGTAATTTTATATAGTTTCCTTTGGTAAGTAATGTGGTATTGACATAGCAGATATACACTTATTTATCAGAAGGCATTTGGTGCATTTGGCACTAAATAGAGTTTTTTGGTCATAACATGTTTCCTGAAATTCTTTTCAACTATGTTTTACTGTCTGTCCTCTGATATAGAGAGAGCTAAACTTACGTGGTGCTGAATTTTGGTAAGAGAAAACAGATGCAATTTAGGAGAGGAAAGAACAGAGGAATGACCAAACACAGAAGCAGGTTGTTAATTTAGACCCTAAAGCTGGAAGCACCCATTCAGGAGAGGGAACCAGACGAGACAATCTCTGCCCCTTTGTGGTGCAAGTTGTTGATACTGCCATTCATACCAATATTCTTGTTAGGTATTCAAAAAAGCAGGTTGCTCATGAGATCATCAATCACAATTCTTCTTAAAATAGTATACCAAAGATTAAAAAGAAGATATTTCAAAATTTAAATGCTTTGAAATGTTTTTATAGTGATTTCTGTGCCTAGCTACAATTACAGTGAATCTGCTCTTCTTGTTTTAGTCGACTTATATCTCAAAAGGTACACATTTCTCAAATATTTTTCCCCAGGAAATGTTCAAGTATGAAAGCTTGAGTTATAGTGAATCTCTGAGGATTTTTATACTGATATAAGCAACCTTGTATTTATAAAGATTTTTTTTTTCACTAAAAGGCTTCAAAACCCTTTAGAAATATTTTCTGATGATAATAAGAATAGACAGGACTCTTCAGAAGGCAAAGAACCAAGACTGGTCCTCTCAGGTTTCTTTGTCCCGTGTTCTATTCACTAGATGCATTTACTTAGCTCCCTGGAGCCTTTCCCAGGCTCTCCTGGGAAAATATTCAGCAGCCTCAGAAACAATAACTTTTTGACATAAGAAGAAACAGCAGAGCTCTAATAAAAATGCTGACGCTGTAGAAGTAAATTAGCCTCCATTTTTGGAGTTGGGGAGATGAGTAAAAATACAAACATTAAACAAAAAAACAAAAAAATCCTACACCCTCTCTTTGTAGGCTGTTCAATATTTCTTTCATCTGTTGTTTCCCAGTAACTCTTAAGTCAGCTTTCTTATTGTTAATTTATTTTCCTGTAATCAGCTCACTCAGCTTTCACTGATGTTTTCCAGACCAGAGACTGATGACTAAAACAACTTGAGCGTACCCTGTGCTTTCCATCTGACCCAGTTAGGACTTCCTTTAGACATATACACTGTGGGTACTACTGATATATTATGGAGGCTAAAAAAATATTTTGAGGAGCTATGGTTCATATTAGGCATAGAAGAGAGTTGAACACAAAAGAGTATATTTTCTTGGCTGGCATGAATAGTTAGTAATTAGGCCCAGCTCTGAGTCACCCACTAAACTGAGACTGAAGCTACTAAAATAGATAGTTGATGTACACATAATTGATAATTCACATATATCTGAAGACAGCTTTAAAAAGTCTGGCAATTGCCAGGCAAAAAGCAGAAAAAGAGTTTTTCACCCTAAAGCACACTAAAGAAGGACCATAGCAAAACAAAGGCAGAGAGGGGGTGAAAAGTCGGTAAGGTTCTTTCCCTCAACAGCATCGCTTTCTACAGAGTGAAAGCTTTGGGAGAATTAGCAGAATCTCCTCTGAAGGAGCAGTCTAGTGTTATCCAACAAGTGCTCAGGAATGCCCATTATGGTCGTCATTCCTAGAAAGAAAACTGACGTAGCACTATCATTTTACTTCAATAGCACTATTAGAATGAAATAAATTTTAGAATCTGTGACTATCTCCCCTTCCAGACCACTTTCCCTGCCCCTACATGGACACAAGCCTGTGAATCTTCTTGGCCTTGGTTGAGGTGAAACTCAAAACTTGATCCTTCTACCAAGGAGAGGGAGTTAACTCAGAATCTTATTCAACCAACCTCTGTTCCTTAAATTTTTTAAGTGGGTGTTAGACTGCTGTGTTCCCAAAGGGCTTATTGCAGTGGCTTCTTAATTCCCACCCTTCCTTTTGGGCGATGGTGGGTACTTACAGCACATCTGTGTTTTCCCTAAGGGTTTAGATTTTCCAATTCTGCTTTAAAACTTTTATACTCACACAAATGGGTATAGAGCTGCAAAACTGGTTTTTGAACTACTTCCTTTACAGATCCCCCAAAAGTGGTCTAGCATTTTGACTTTGCTTTGGAATTTGTTTTAGCAATACTTGACAAAAAGGTTTTGTTTGCAACCTTTTGGGACTTCAAATGAATTGGTATACAAAGACCCAATTTAATATCCTGTTCTTAACTGTCTTTTCTTTTCTTTTTTTTTTTTAATAAAGAAAGAAAATTCACTAAGAGGATTTAATTGGTGGATCCAAGGGAAGAGATGTTCCAAGATGATTGACTTACAGAGAGTGTCAGTTATCTGGAATTTTTAAAAAGTTGAAAAGTCACTTAACAGTCACTGAAGTCTTAATATTCTTTGTCACTTTTGGAAGTATCATAAAAGTCAATGCCCTAGGCTTAAACAGCCTGTCTTGGTTTGCTTGTTTGTTTATTTGATGGTTTTAAGATTATAGTTTTAGGATGCATTTGGCTATAAGATGTAATGGTATATATCAGAAGGCTAAGAACATGTTAGTGTAATAACTCTGGGTCCACTTGATAGATACTTTCTGAGATTTCAAATTGATACATGTGGTATTTGGATATGTCAGACTTTCTTCTGAAGATGGGGACCAAATTTGTATTCCTATAGTCCTTCGGATAGTGTGTTGGAGACAACAGATGTCCAGAAAATATCGATTACATTAATGAATATATTTATGCTGCCTTATTCTTAATATCCTGATGTAAATAAGTTGCTTATTTATAGTCTTTCTGAAACACAAGCGTAATATTCCTTAGAGATTTTGCTTTGGTGATTACAACATTTTGATCATGTAGGTAACACTTGTAGCATATGTTCTAAAATGTTATTTTGCTGTCAAGGCTAACTTGAAACATCAAATATCCTTGCATTTTCTTGTTCCTCCTGTCAGCATCTGTAATATTGGCTATCTTCTCCTTGGATTCTTTACTTGTCCTTGCACAGACATTGACATCTAATAACTAAGGAAATACCACTTAGGAACAGGTAAAATATTCATCAGATGCATCTTAATGTTCCAACTTTTCAGACTTGAATGAAGAACAGTTGCTTACACATAGTATATTACAATAAAATGCTGAACCTCCCTGTTTTAACAAAACTTAGCAAGTCTTAGGACCTTTAGAATAACTCTTCATACACAGACTGCTTTTCAACTCTTCCACTGAAACTTCATAAAAATATTTCTCTTCTGATCACAGTAGCCTCAAAAAATAAAATACTTGGGGATCAATCTAACAAAAGTGGTGAAACACCTCTACAATGAGAACTACAGAACATTAAAGAAAGAAATTGAGGAAGACCGTAGAAGATGGAAAGATCTCCTGTGTTCTTGGATAGGCAGAATTTATATTATCAAAATGGTCATACTTCCAAAGGTGCTATACAGATTTAATGCAATTCCAATTAAAATCCCAATGAAATTCCTCGTAAAAATAGAGAAAGCAATCATGAAATTCATCTGGAAGAACCCAGAATTGCCAAAGTAATACTGGGCAGGAAGAGTGATGCAGGAGGTATCATAATACCAGACCTTCAACTGTACTACAGAGCAATAGTAACAAAAACAGCATGGTATTGGTACCAAAATAGACAGGTAGATCAATGGTACAGAATAGAGGACACAGAGACAAACCCACATAAATACAAGTATCTCATACTTGACAAAGGTGCCAAAAACATACAATGGAGAAAAGATAGCCTCTTCAACAAATGGTGCTGGCAAAACTGGAAATCCATATGCAGTAAAATGGAATTAAACCTCTCTCTCTCACCCTGTACAAAACTCAACTCAAAATGGATCAAGGATCTAGAAATTAGACCGGAGACCCTTCACCGAATAGAAGAAAAAGTAGGCCAGAATCTTCATCATGTTGGTTTAGGATCAGACTTCCTTAACAAGACCCCCAGAGCACAAGAAATAAAAGCAAGAATCAATAAATCTGAGGGATTCAAAATAAAAAGCTTTTTCTCAGCAAAGGAGACAATCAATAATGTGAAAAGAGCCTAGAATGTGGGAAAAAATCTTTTCCACACACACTCCAGACAGAGCACTGATCTCTAAAATTTATAAAGAACTTAAAAAACTTTACACCAAAAATACAAAGAACCCAATCAATAAATGGACTAAGGAACTAGTCAGACACTTCACAGAAGGTGATATACAGGTGATCAACAAATATATGAAAAGTGCTCATCATCTCTAGTAATTAGAGAAATGCAAATTAAAACCACCCTAAGATTTCATCTAACTCCAATTAGAATGGCTATTATGATGAACCCAAGCAATAATAAATGTTGGCGTGGTTGTGGGGAAAAAGGCACACTCATACATTGCTGGTGGTGTTGCAAATTGGTACAGCCACTCTGGAAAGCAGTATGAATTCTCCTCATACTTAGAATGGACCCCCCCCACATTTGACCCAGCTATCCGACTCCTTGGTCTATACCCAAAGGACTTAAGATCAGCATACTACAGTGATGCAGCCATATCAATGTTCATAGCTGCTCAATTCACAATAGCTAGATTATGGAATCAACCTAGATGCCCTTCAGTAGATGAATGGATAAAGAAACTGTGGTATATATACACAATGGAATATTACTCAACCATAAAGAAGAATAAAATTATGACATTTGCTGGTAAATGGATGCAGTTGGATAATATCATGCTAAGTGAAATAAGCCAAGCCCAAAATACCAAAGGCCGAATGTTTTCTCTGATAAGTGGATGATGATACATAAGGGGGAGAAAAGGTGGTGGCAGGGGACAAGAGAAGAATGGAGGAACTTTGGATGGTGTAGAGGAAAATGGGGCGGGTGGGGAAGGAAAAATAGTAGACTGAGACAGACAGTATTACCCTATGTATATGTGTGATTATTATGGAAATAAAAAAGTTATACCCCATTTGTGAACAAAAATAAATAAAAATAAAGGGTAACAAAAATATGTCTCTAAGATCCTTAGGAGAGGTGGTATATTTATCTTCTTTAGTTGACCTACACTCTTTTCTTTAGCATTGTTGTTTTGGGGCTGGGGGTAACTGAAGGTCAGTGAATCTTTGATAATTTAACAGTTTAGTGATGGAACAGCTGGAAAGTTTCCCTGAGATATCGGTCCTTTAGAGAAATGCTTCCTAAACAACTGGAGCCTGTTGTGGAGGTTCAAGAAATGCTGATGCCTATGCTCTACTCCCAGTGAGCATGATTGCATTGTTTGGGGGTGTAGTCTGAGTTTGGAATTTTTAAGAAGGTTCCCAAATAATTCCAGTGTGTAGACAAATTTGAGAATCATTGCATTAGAATCAACCAGGGAGCTTTTAAAAATACATATGCTTGCCAGCACATGCCTGTAATCCCTATGGCTCAGGAGGCTGAAACAGGAGGATCTCGAGTTCAAAGCCAGCCTCAGCAAAAGTGAGGTGCTAAGCAACTTGGTGAGACCCTGTCTCTAAATAAAATACAAAATAGGGCTAAGGATGTGGCTCAGTGGTCAAGTGCCCCTGAGTTCAATCCCTGGTATCCCCCCCCCCAAAAAAAAAACAAAACCACAAAAACCTATGTTTAAGCTCCACCTTACGCCAGTAAAATTGGAACCTTTGGAATGGTTCTCAGGCATCATTATTAAACAATGCTGATGTGTGGCCAGAATGAGAACCTCCAAAGCTGGTATCTTTCTTAAAAATGGAGGTTTTCAACAAGACAGATCACTCATGTAGTAGGCCTTCAGTCAATTACTGAGTAGTTTCCAAATAGTTGGGCCTATAACTTCATTTACTCAGCATTCTAAGTAAACATACAATTGATTATGATGGGTAGTATCCATCTTATCTGTAATAGACCATAGAAGATGACCACAGGTCAGTTACTAATACTTCCTCAGAAACCTGTTTGACAAAAGTATTAGCTCCCCGTCTCTCCTGTTGAATCCATGTCACTCTTTCTTGAAGTGCCACTTACTTGTAGCTGTAGATGTTACAGAGGTTTATATATTATCCCTGGAATTGCTCAAAAGCCATCTGTAACTGTACACATTGTCATCAACTGTTGCCCCCCTTACCATCCTACATAGAGATTCACTAATCTTTATTCATTAGTTCCACAAGTGTTATTAGCACTTTGTATGTACCACATATGGTGTAGATTTGGGGAATACAATTTATGAATAAGACATAGTCTCTGGGCTCAAGAAAATCACAGGTTATTCCAATTTATCATGACAAATGCTAACATTTTGACACCCTGTAAGCACAGGTGTCAAATAGCTTTTGTTTTATTTTGTTTTTTAAAATATGACTGGCTAGTTGGAAAAGTAACTCACCTGGAAGTGAACATTTTCTTTATTGTTATTCCTTCTGTGAAATTGAATTCAGTAGTCTTCTTTTGGGTCCTCAGGCAGAGACATACATGACCTTCCTGTATTTTTCTTCTTTCTTAAACTCAACAGCAGTTCCCTGAGGAGAGAGACTTAAGTAAAATCTTAACAGTGGTACCATATTGCTGTCCATTAATATGTTTGTTCATACACGTTTTCCAGATACCTCCTGACTAACAAATGATGCGAATTCTCTGAAGAGCTAGGATCACTTTAGTTACTCTCATGTAATTTATTTTCATACTTCCTATGAGGTAGGTGCCTTCATTTCCTTATCTTGGTCAGATATCAGGACAAAAAAAGAATGTAGAGGAAAACCAATTTTCCCTCTATATAGTCCACTAAATGACATAACTTTGAAAAGTTCCTAACATGATTTTCTTCTATGAAGGCTTCCTTCATATAATATATGAAGGGCTTTCTCTGAGTGGGTCAGGTGATACACTGTCATAGTGTTATCATCTTTGGCAGAATAGGCGCCAAGGGGAGATGTATTAAACCCTGGGAAGGGTTTAATAACCACTCCCTATAGTGGATGCTGAGCCTTGCTAATGATCTATTAAACCTGAGTGAGTAGCCCAGTACAATTGAGACAGAGCCAAGAATCTCATTTCTAAAGGGAACAGTTCTTTATTACCCCTAGATTTTTATAAAAAGATCCAATTAATGACTTTTTCCCATCTAAATGCATGTTAGAACTTTTGCTATGTACAATATTTCCCAAGTTTTCCCAGGCAATAATATATCACATTTGTGCTATTTTCTTTCTGATGAAGGCATTTCTATACTTAACAAAGGTCAGGATCAACTAGAATTTAAGAACTATTTTTCATATGAAATTTAATAATTTTTCTTTGTTTTTGGTGTGCTATGTATCAAATCTAGGACCTTATGCATACTAGGCAATCATTCTACCACTGAGTTACATTCCTAGCTCAAAATTTAGTTATTTTTATATTCTATTATTAGGTATGCTTCTCAAACAACTTTTGCTAATTTCTATATTTACTGTTTTATCCATCCTACTCCTTTTTCTGGATTCACTTATCTTTTATTCAGAAATAAAAGCACAGCTAAGTTATAGGGATTGCAGCTTATATAATATTAGGAACTTCTTTAGAAAATACAAAGATAATATATTTTTTAAAGAATTAAATAGTCTATTTTTATAGGATAAGAGGACATAATAATTATTGGAGACTTGAAGATTTAGATCCTTTTATTTTGAGATCTCTTTCAACAGCTTATCTATGAGGAATGCCTCATAGATATGCTTTCCCTCTCTATCCAGAACACTTGGCAGCCTGTGCACATGAGGAGCCTTGAAGATTAAGTTTCATTAGTTTATAGTAAATCTGCATTTGAATTATATTCATTTTTTTATTTGGCTAACTCTTGACAAATAGTTAACTCTATTACTAGAGTTCTATGTCCTTCACATTTAGAAGCTGGTATTTAATGACATTCTTCTATAATCCATTGCTGTTGAGAAATCTGCCAGTCTAATTAGACTCCTCTGTAGATGATTTTTCTTTCTGTTAGCAATTAAGCTTTTCTCTTCATCTTGATACATTACAATTTTCCTGTGGTGGTTTTACAGGTGGACTAATGGTTGGTTTTCCTGCTTGGTTCTTTAGTGTGTACTTTCTCATATATCCTTCTTCAGTTCTGGAAACTTTTTATTCATTCCTATTGGATGCATGTTGGAGTTTCTCAATCTTTTTCATGTTCTTCAATGGCCTTTTCATATTTTTATAGCATTATTTTTCTGGGATACTGTGTTGGTCAGAGTTCTAAAGAGACATAGAACCAATAGGATTTAGGAATAAATATAGATACAGATACAGATATATGAGAGAGCATTCATTAGAGAAATTTTCCCCATGGTTTGTGGAGGTTGAGAAGTTCCATAATAAACCATCTTCAAGCTGAATACTCTGGGATTCTGGTGTTATGACTCAGTACAAATTTGAAAACCTATGAATCAAGGAAGCTGATGTTGTAATTCTGTCTGAAATAAAAGGCCTGTGAGTCCCAGTAGTTTTGCTGGTGCAAATCCCAGGATCCACAGACTGAAGAACCTGTAATTCTTTTATCCTGTGGCAGAAAGAGAAGGTCATTCCACTCTGGAAGAGGGAAAGAATACCCACTTCTTTTGCCTGTTTATTCTGTATGGACCCCTAGCAAATTGAATGGTGCCTGTCCACATTGAGGATGGACCTTCTGCATGCAGCCCATTGACTTACATGCCAGTTTCCTCTCAGACCAGCTAGACATACCCGGAAACAGTGCTTCCTCAACCATTCTCCAATCCAGTTGACACCTGTTATTAACCATCACAGGTGCACGTGGGGTCTCTTAATATTTGAAATTGATTAATTCTTTTACTAAGTTTACAGTTCATGTAATCTATTAGTTTCTTTTTTTACTTTCAGTGACTATTTATATTTTATTTCCATATTTCTAATTGGTCTTTTTCATCTTTACTTGGTGTTAATTTCTTCCTGTTTATAATTTCTTATACTTTTTTTATATACTTCTTTTTTTATCTTGAATTTTTAATCCATGATATTTTCAGATCATTTTAGATTATATAAATATATTAATTTTTCACTAGTGAATATTTCTCACAAATTTTATCGACCTTCCCTCTTATCATTCTTCTTTCTTAATGTGTTTTGGTATTTTGGTTTTTATTTTTACCTTGTGGGGATGTTTTTATTCCAATCTGCATTGGTTTCCAATTGCTGTAATAATAAATTGCCACCAACTTGGTGGCCTAAAACAATATGTATCTATTAACTTACCATTCTGTAGATAAAATCTGATATGTTTCTCTGAGCTACAATCAAGGCATTACATTAGGGTTGCATTCCTTCTTGGAGGCTCTAGGGGAGAACTGGTTTTCTTCCCTTTTCCAGACAGTAGAGGCTGCTCCTGTTCTGGGCTCATGGTCACCTTCTACTTTCAAAGCCAGCAGCGATACATAGATCACCCTGCCACTAACCCTTCTGTTAACCTTAACCCTTTCACTTTCACATAGATCACCCTGCCTTAACCCTTCTGCCACTAACCCTTTCACTTCTTTTAAGAATGCTGGAAGAGTTCAGAAAGAGAGTTGAATTTCAGTTCATGAATATCAGGAGGATTTTTCTTTTATAACGATTGTGACCTTTGTATTTGAAAGCTTAGAATGAAATTCTTGGGCTGTTTTTTGGCAAATTTTTTTAGTGGGGTTTTATTGACTGCAATTTATATATTAGTCTATTATCTCATTATTTTCCTATCTTTGCATTGTTTCTACCTTATATTTCTCATTTTAAGTGTTTTTATTGTATTATTTACACCTGTATGTGCTGTCTTAAATCAAGGCAGTTATAGATAAATTATAAATAAATATAAATAAATTATAATCAAGTAGCATCCTGAGGTGTCAGTTACCTTCTGTCTATCTGTAACTTTTAAAAAGATTACCATTTATTCTTTCACTTAGCGTACACATACATGTATCTTAATTTGTTTATGGGGTAGAAAGAAGCATCAAATTGGTTCCTTTGTTTTTGTCAGTGATACCTTTTTGTATTAGTTTTGTCTTTTCATTTGTTACTGTTATTATTCTGATACTTGTCAACCAATTTTGAATAGTTGAGAAATAACATCTTAATAGATTGATGAAAAGGTTGATCCTACTTATTCCAAAGGTATCCACAATTCCAGAATGTGTTCCATATTAGATTCTAAGTCTCTTGAGGTCGAAGGCAATGTTTGTTTGATGCTCTGGATGTGGCATTGCCTCTTGTTTAGTACCACATGAAGGTGAAACTACAGTGTTGCTTTTCATGACAATGGGGAGGAAGCATCCTCGAAGATTGGAAGCCATCAAGGGGACAATAATTTCACTCTACTGAGCATGGTCCAAGAACGCAACTGCTTGACATGTATCTTTTTATTAAAACTCAGATGAGGAGAATTAACTTAGCAAAAGCCTCCGTGTTTTATTAGTTTTTGTTAAATAATTAGTACTTCCTGGATTAGGAACTTTCTTACACACCTTGTTCAGATCCCTTTATTGTCAAGGAGCTGACAAAAGTATTAGTCATTCTCTCATATTTGAAGGATGAGTGATAATTGATGTCTATTTAATATTCCTATCCATAACTGGTTTTTGTCTCACATTTACTAATTAAAAGCATTGTCTTCTGTGCTACTTTCTTATCTGTACATATTAACTAAGACTTCTTCATTATACCTTTGCAAAGATGGGGAAAAGGCCAGAGATGTAATTATTTCTGTTTTTAGACCACAAAGCTGTAATATTGAGGGTCACATAGTAATACTGGTATTTTCCTGTATTGAAATATACAACCTTTTACTCTTCTGTTTGGTCTTGTTTTTTAAATTTAATTTTTAACCCATAGTTTTCTGTTAGAAGGGAGTGAATTCATACCTGAAGAAAAATCTTAAATTCAACTAAGATGGAGAAGATAAAACTGCAAGACTGAACTGACAAATGTCAAGTTTGCATTCCATTTAATGTTTATGTATTTTCCCACAGGCATTTTTGGTACTGTATAAATAAACTGTTAAGATGTTAGTGCTAGGCGGAGGGGGAGCAAGGAGGGGGACATTAACAACCATGAGAGTCTAGGCTTCTTAGTTAATTGTTATAATATATCATCACTTTTCTATATTAACACCTTTTTTGTTAGTTTCTTGCCACTTTTAAAAAATAAAATTTAGAGGGCTGGGAGTGTATCTTAAGTCAGAGCATATATCTAGAATGGGGGAGACCCTGGGTTCACTCCCCACCACCAACACACACATAAAAAATCAAATTGTAGGACAGGTTTAATTCAACAAAGACCTTCCATTTAGGATCATATGTAAGTAATTGGTTTGTTTTTTTCATATTTGAAAATTAGAGGATTTTGTTACTGGCATTTTACTAAGGTTGAAAAATCAATGACTATTGGTAGGAATTACAAGAGTGTGGATTGAATGGGGGTATGGGGAAGTCATCTCTCAGTATGTATGGGGAATTGGTCCCACCAACTTCTGCAAAATACCAAAATCCAGGTTTACTCATATCCTATATATAAAGTAACCTGGTGTTTGTATAAAAACTGTACATCTTCCTATATACTTTAAAACATATATTGTTACTTATAATATCTAATAGAAGATAAATGGTATGGCAATAGTTGTGATACTGCATTACACAGGGAATACTGTATTGTGTAGGAAATAATGACAAAAGAGTCCATATGTCTTCATTACAAGCAATTCAATCCATCCATGGTTGATTAAATCCATGGGTGTGGAACTCACAGATAGAGGGCTCACCGTGTATACACATACACATGTAAGTGGAGTGAACAGGATCAGCTATCGAAACAGGCACTTGATGTCTTTTGCTTCATTCACTTTTGACATTTATTTTTTTGTTCAGGAAATAGTAACTGAAATCCAGTTACAAGCCAGGCACTCTGCTAGGTGCTGGCTACATTTGAACAAGGCATAATCTCTGCCCTTTCAAATCATAAAGACAACTTTTACTTCTTTATTATTTTTTCTAGCCTTGGAATACCAGAGGGTGGGTCAAGATAAGATCATCTTGGATTAGAGGGAATGAAGAAAGTTTGATATTCTTAAGCTTCTTTAAAATCTCAAAATCCCAGTTTAGATGTTAGGCATCTGTTGGGGCAGGGCAGACAATGTTATGTAGAGGGGCAGTGGTCATCAGTAAGATCTTATGTAGAGTACAAAATGGATCACACTTTTGCCTGCCCTTTCCCTTCCTCCTTCCCTAATCAGAGTCCCTGCGACCCTGCCAGCACCTAGCTTCCTGCGTTGAGTTTATTCTGTAGTCAAGTGCTCCAAGCTTAGTTATCACAAGTAGGTTAACCCTTATGGAAGAGAAATCTTAAAGTGATATGTGATGAGAAATCTTAAAATATATGATGGCCACATTAAAAATCAGAACATGTGGCTTCATGAATAAAGGTATCCATAGGGATATAAGGGATATTTTAAGACTCATAAATTACAGTGTTACTGCATTGAACAGGTACTTCATATAGCACATATTATATGCCAAGCTCTAATGTAAGCTCATTTCACCTTTAAGGAAGTCCTATAATATAGGTTACTATTTTAACCTCTGTTTTAGATAAGGAAACTGAGACACAGAGGGATTAAATGATATATGCAAGTTCATTCAACTAGTGGATTTGGGATTCGCATTCAGGCATCTGCTCCAGATTCTATGCTCTTACTATTAATTGCACACATTGCCTCATCCCTCTAGGCTCCCACATATAGGACACTTGATGTCTATGCCATCATTCCATGTATCAATCTGAAACTCAGAGAAAAGTCCTGTGCTATAAACAGATCAGAACTATTACACATATGAATATTAGTTTAAGCCATAAGAACAGGGGATACCAATAAAATGAGGAAAGGAGATGGTTAATGCTTCAGTGACTGGTAATAAAAGCACAATCAGAAATATAAAATGATAAGAGAGGAGATCCATGAAAAGGGATCTTGGAGGGGAAGGAAAGACAGTTTAAACGAGAATTTACCTTACCATTTACCCCTGCAAAGTTGCAAGAAAATGCAGTGTTTCTGGTACTGAAGAGAACATTGCTACCTGTTTCTAGAGTAAGATGTTCATAGCAAAGAAGGTAGAATGAGCTGCCATAAAGACATATTTTAAGGAAGCACAAGTTACTTAAACTTTTTATTTACGCATACTTTTTAGGTGAAACGAATTAAGTGAATGTTACTGCTCTCTTTTCCATATGATTTTTCTTTTGACCATGGCTCTGCTAAGTTTAGGTTGATATGTTTTACCTTATAGGCACTTACAGACTTTTCTCAATATCAAAATATTGGAATTTCAAAAGTTTATGAGTCCCAGAAAAATAATAATTTGAATTTCCTTAGGTGGTACATAGCCATAGGAATTAACCACTAATCCCTAAGTAGGATTATCTTCTGGAATATTTACCATACCAAAATACTAGCTGTGAATCATAATTCAGAACAGCTAGAATTATATGATGTCATTGTACATTTGTAATTGTATCTAAAGCAAATGATTTTAATATGTTACTTCTGTGCAGTATTTGAGCCAAGTAATAACATCACTATTAATTTCTAGTATTTTCTGATATAATTGAAACATGACATATCATACAATACTCTTTCCATAAAGTCTTATACATATTTGTTATGTATAAGTATAGGAGGGAGTACCCTAAAAAGTGAGAACTACCATAGGTTTTTTAAAGAGAAAGAGTTTTAGATTAAAAGATATCTCAGGATATATAACCAAGTATTAGATAAATTTAGTTGAATACACCTTTTGCTAAAATTGGTTGGTGTAATATGTTTTATTAAACTCAGGGGAGAAAGTCCTCTAAACTATTTGTTTGCTTCAGTTAAGATTAAATTGCACATAGTTAAATCAAGTTTTAATTTCATTCTTCTTATTACTATATTCATCCTGATATTTCTCAACCTATAAAATAGTCATTTTTGTAACTCCAATAACTATTTAAGGTACTTAGTTATTTAATAGGAGCATCAATTTATTTTCAAATAATTTTAGGAAATTTGGTCTAAAATCTCATTTGTGGAATTAACCATCTAAAGGGGTAGCCATACCCTTTTATTAGGTCTACACATAAGAATTGGGCTAATGTGCTGCTGGAATGTGATGGTTACAATAATCTATATAAAAAGATGATAATATTCCTTAGGTACATGATTAAGGGAGATTGGAGATGCTGAAATTACTTTGTAAGTTCCACATTTTTGTGATCTTTTGATTAATGCAACATAAATTAATAGTTTATATTGCTGTATTCTTTTCTAAATTTTAACTTTTATAGACTTCATTTTGATTCATTGTACACAAATGGAATACAACCTTTCATTTCTATGGTTGTGCATGATATAGATTCATACAATTCATGTAATCAGACATGTACATAGGGTAATGATGTCTGTCTCATTCCACAATTTTTCATACCCCTGCCCTCCCTCTCATTTACCTCTTCGTAATCTAAAGTTCTTCCATTCTTCTCACAGCCCCCACCCCCCCAACCCGATTATATATCATTATCCACTTATTAAAGAAAACATTCGGCCTATTTCTTTATCATCACCATGTTATTATTTTATTACATGTATCAACAAATATATAGGAAACAAAAAGGGGAGAGCTTATTGATGTGAATCAATGTGAATTTCTTTGAATTGAACTTTCTATACTTTTGTTTTCTGGGGGACACCTACCCTACTATTGAACATTATCAAACACAGGATCTGAACACATCTTCCTTAAAGTATCATAGGTATAATATGTGTTCATCATGAGGCTTAAAAATTTGCTTATAATATGTTTAGGGAAATGTATTTTTATTAACAATAAAATAGCTATTTTGGAACTTTCTAAGGCATCCTAAGTAATGCATTCCACTGTTTTTTTTTCATTTCTGTTTTCATTTGAGTAACTGAGTCTTAAATTCTGAAACTTAAGGTTTCAAATTTGAGATTTTGTGATTTCCAAAATTCAAATGAAATTCATGCTCTGATTTGGTGGAACAGATGCAGTGAAATATATATATATATATATATATATATATATAGAGAGAGAGAGAGAGAGAGAGAGAGAGAGAGAGAGAGAAATATGAGATAAAGGCTGTCTTCATACTAATAATGCAAACCATTCTATTCTGTGCATTGTGGTTATCAGAGTTTAGAAAAGAAATTACATTCAGAAGGAAATGACACCTGTTCCAAATGTTTTTTAAGTCTGAGATGTTAAAAAAAAGTGTTGAATTCCAATGCTTAGAGATGTATTTCTGTTTGCTTCTCATTTAAATTAAGTCCCAACTAGAAATCTTAATTTTGATTAATGATCTATCACCCCCAAATTGATTTTAATTATTACTTCTGGTTTTAGAAGGTTCCCAATACTCCATTTTCCAAATTCCTTAATCTGTTCTCTATTAATAGCACTATTCATGATGATGGTCTTTTTTGTTGTTGTTTTTATTTTTGATACTGGGGATTGAACCCAGGGGTGCTTAAACTCTGAGCTACATCCCCAGCTATTTTTTAAATTTTATTTAGAGATAGGGTCTTGCTGAGTTGCTTAGGGCCTCACTAAATTGCTAAGGCTGGCTTTGAACTCTCAATCCTCCTGGTTCAGCCTTCTGAGGGATTGGGATTACACATATGCACCACTGTACCAGACAAGATGGTCCCTTTGATTTCAACCATTTGAATTCATGTCACCTAAAACACTAGTTCTAGGGAAGTTTGAAACTGTACCTTCCTCCATACAATACTTAACATAGGCCAGTATATGCCTTTACCATTCACTGTACTTTTAGCACTAAGTACTAGAAACTCTCTGGTTTTATGCTCCAGGGCTCATTTACTGAACAAATTAGAACTCTTCATCTCTTTTTGGTTAGGTGCTAGGTCATTGTGAACTCTCAGAGTACCCCTTTCATGATCATAGTTGATAACCATGCCCTTGCTACCCTAGGTAAGGGTCTTTGAGGCTACCTTGTTGTTCTTGACTTAGCAGGTTGGGAGAGAGAATGACTTTCATTCCTTTTCCTTTTCTATCTCCCTTTTTGTGTTATTGGTAAGAATCGGATCACAATAAGTAATCCAGGAGATGCTACGGGTTAACAGCTTTTCCACTGCTCTTCAATATACTTTCCACCAGCCGTTGCTTATCCTTTTGCTTTTGCCTCCAAGGAATTGTGAATAATTACATTTGGATTTTATAAAATTTAGAATTATTCAATTCTCACTTTATTAGCCTTTTACATTCTGTAAATATATTTAGGTAGATACAGGCTTTTCTCTTAATATATGCTGCCATATATCTATTGTTGATTATAAGAAAATATTTTAACTTCAAATTAATGTTTATATTGCAATATTTGTGGTTGATATATTACCAATATTGTAACAATCTTATATTGTCATAGGAGAGAGGGTTTCTCTGTGACTGATAGGTTATTTAGGTACTAGCAGGTTAAGCACCTTGTTATTACCATAACTTTTTTATTTCTTTTTTTTTAATTTATTTATTTTGATCCATTGTACACAAATGGAGTACAGCTATTGTTTCTCTGGTTGTACACAAAGTAGAGTCACACCATCTGTGCATTCATACATGTACACAGGACAATGGTGTCTGTCTCATTCTGTTATTATTACCCCTCCACCCGACCCCACCCTTCCCTTCCCTCTATGCAATCTATCCTTCCTCCATTCTTGGTGCCCTTCCGCCTCGTATTGTGCATCATCATTCACATATCAGAGAGATCATTCGGCATTTGGATTTTTGGGATTGGCTAATCTCACTTAGCATGACAGTCTCCAACATCATCCATTTACCTGCAAATGCCATAATTTTATTCTTCTTTATGGCTGAGTAATATTCCATTGTGTATATATACCACAGTGTCTTTATCCATCTATCTATTGAAGGGCATCTAGGTTGGTTCCACAATCTAGATTTTGTGAATTGAGCAGCTATGAACATTGATGTGCCTGCATCATTGTAGTAATCTGATTTTAAGGCCTTTGGGCCAAGGAGTGGGATAGCTGGGTCAAATGGTGGATCCATTCCAAGTTTTCTAAGGAATCTCCACACTGCTTTCCAGAGTGGCTGCACCAACTTGCAATCCCACCAGCAATGTATGAGTGTACCTTTCTACCCCCATCCTCTCCCACACTTATTGTTGCTTATATTCTTGATAATAGACATTCTAATTGGGGTGAGATGAAATATTAAGGTAGTTTTGATTTGCATTTCTCTTTTTACAAGAGATGAACATTTTTTCATATAGCTGTTGCTTGCTTGTAGATCTTCTGTGAATATCTGTTCATTTCCTTGGCCCATTTATTGATTGGGTTATTAGTGTTCTTGGTATAAAGATTTTTGAGTACTTTGTAGATTCTGGAGATTAGTGCTCTATCTGAAGTGTGTATGGCAAAGATTTTCTCCCACTCTGAAGGCTCTCTCTTCACATTGCTGATTGTTTCCTTTGCTGAGAAAAAGCTTTTTAGTTTGACCCTATCCCAATCATTGATTCCTGCTTTTATTTCTTGCACTTTGGGAGTCCTGTTAAGAAAATCTGGTCGTAGGCCAACATGGATGAAGATTTGGACCTATTTTCTCTTCTATTAGGTGCAGGGTCTCTGGTCTAATTCCTAGGTCCTTGATCCACTTTGAGTTGAGTTTTGTACAGGGTGAGAGATATGGGTTTAGTTTCATTTTGCTGCATATGGATTTCCAGTTTTCCACCACCCTTTGTTGACGAGGCTATCTTTTCTCCATTGTATGTTTTTGGCTCCTTTGTCAAGTATAAGATACCTGTATTTATGTGGGTTTGTCTCTGTGTCCTCTACCATTGATCTGCCTGTCTATTTTGGTGCCAATACCTTGCTGTTTTTGTTACTATTGCTCTGTAATACAGTTGAAGGTCTGGTACTGCAATACCCCCTGCTTCACTCTTCTTGCTAAGGATTCCTTTAGCTATTCTGGGTCTCTTATTTCTCCAAATGAATTTCATGATTGCTTGCTCTATTTCTATGAGGTCTGTCATTGGGATTTTAATTGGAATTGCATTGAATTTGTATAGTGCTTTTGATAGTAGGGCCATTTTGACAATATTAATTCTGCCTATCCAAGAACATGGGAGATCTTTCCATCTTCTCAGACTTTCTTTAAATTTTTTCTTTAGTGTTCTGTAGTTCTCATTGTAGAGGTCTTTCATCTCTTTTGTGAGACTGAGTCCCAAGTATTTTATTCTTATTTTTTGGGGGGGTTATTGTGAATGATATAGTTTTCCTAATTTCTCTCTCAAAGGATGCATCACTTCCAAATAAAAATGCATTAGATTTATGCACATTAATTTTATATCCTGCTACTTTACTGAATTGATTTATGAGTTCCAGAAGTTTTCTGGTGGAATTTTTAGGGTCTTCTCAGTAGAGAATCATGTCATCAGCAAATAGGGATAGTTTGAGCTCTTCATTTCCTATTCATATTCCTCTAATTTCTTTGGTCTGTCTAATTGCTCTGGCTAGCGTTTCAAGGACAATGTTGAATAGAAGTGGAGAAAGAGGGCATCCCTGCCTTGTTCCAGTTCTAAAGGGGAATGCTTGACTTTAAGTCTGTTGATGTGGTGAATTAAATTTATGGATTTCCGGATGTTGAACTAATCTTGCATCCCCAGGATGAAACCAACTTGATCATGGTGCACTATCTTTTTAATATGCTTTTGTATGTAATTTGCTGAAGTTAAGAATTTTTGCATCTATGTTCATTAGGGATATTGGTCTGAAATTTTCTTTCCTCGATGTGTCCTTCTCTGGTTTTGGTATCAGGGTGATATTAGCTTCATAGAATGAGTTTGGAAGGGTTCCCTCCTCCTCTATTTCATGAAATACTTTGAGGAGTATTGGAATGAGCTCTTCTTTGAAGGTCTTGTAGAACTTGACTGTGAACCCATCTGGTCCTGGACTTTTCTTTGTTGGTAGGCTTTTGATGACTTCTTCTATTTCCTTGCTTGAAATTGATCTATTTAAGTTGTGTATGTCCTCCAGATTCAGTTTGGGTGGCTCATATGCCTCTAGGAACCTGTTGATGTTTTCCAGGTTTTCTATTTTGTTGGAGTATAGATTTTCAAAGTAGCTTCTTATTACGTTTTGTATTTCAATTGTGTCTGTTGTAATATTTCCATTTCCATCACGAATTTTAGTAATTTGGATTTTCTCTCTCCTTCTCTTTGTTAGTGTGACTAAGGGTTTATCAATTTTGTTTATTTTTTCAAAGAACCAACTTTTTGTTTTGTCAATTATTTGAATTGTTTCTTTTGTTTCAATTTCATTGATTTCAGCTCTGATTTTGATTATTTCCTGTCTTCTGCTACTTTTGGTGATGATCTGTTCCTCTTTTTCTAGGGCTTTGAGCTGTAATGTGAGGTCATTGATTTGTTGACTTTTCATTCTTTTATTGAATGCACTCCATGCAATGAATTTTCCTCTTAGCACTGCTTTCATAGTATCCCAGAGATTCTGATATGTTGTATCTTTGTTCTCATTGACCTCTAAGAATCTTTTAATTTCCCCCCTAATGTCTTCTGTTATCCATGCATCATTCAACAGTACATTATTTAGTTTCCAGGGGTTGGAGTAGTTTCTGTTTTTTATTTTATTGTTGATTTCTAATTTCATTCCATTATGGTCTGATAAAATACAAGGTAGTATCTCTATGTTTTTGTATTTGCTACGAGTAGCTTTGTGGCATAGCATATGTTCTATTTTAGAAAAGGATCCATGTGCTGCTGAGAAGTAAGTGTATTCACTTCTTGATGGATGAAATATTCTATATATATCTGTTAAGTCTAAATTAATGATTATATTATTGAGTTCTATAGTTTCTTTGTTCAGTTTTTGCTTGGAAGATCTGTCCAATAGTGAGAGGGGTGTGTTAAAGTCACAGTATTATTTTTGTGTTGTGGTCTATTTGGTTCTTGGAGTTGAGAAGGATTTGACTGACATACATGGATGCACTGTTGTTTGGGGCATAAATATTTATGATTGTTATGTCTTCCTGATTTATGCTTCCCTTAAGGAGAATGAAATGTCCTTCACTATCCCATCTAATTTTGGCTTGAAGTCCACTTTATCTGATATGAGGATGGAAACCCCTGCTTTTTTACAGAGTCTGTGTGCATGGTATGTTTTTCCCCATCCTTTTACCTTTAGTCTGTGAGTATCTTTTTCTATGAGATGCGTCTCTTGGAGGCAGCATATTGTTGGGTCTTTCTTTTTAATCCAGTCTGCCAGTCTATGTCTTTTGATTGATGAGTTCAGGCCATTAACATTCAGGGTTATTATTGAGATATGATTTGTATTCCCAATCACTATGGCTTGTATTTGGTTTTTAACCTGACTTAGTTTCTCCTTTATTTGGCTATTCGTTTAGGATACTTCCTCCCTATGCTGGTTTACATTGTTGATCTTCATTTCTTCCTTGTGGAATATTTTTCTGAGAATGTTCTGTAGTGCTGGATTTCTATTTGTAAATTTTTTTAGCTTTTGTTTATCATGGAAGGATTTTATTTCATTTTCAAATCTGAAGGTGAGTTTTGCTGGGTATAAGATTCTTGGTTGGCATCCATTTTCTTTCAGAGTTGGAATACATTGTTCTAGGCCCTTCTTGCTTTTAGGATCTCTATTGAGAAATCTGCTGATAACCGTATTACTTTCCCCCTGAATGTGATCTGATTTTTTTCTCTCACAGCCTTTAAAATTCTGTCTTTATTTTGTATGTTAGGTACTTTCATTATAATATGACTTGGTGTTGATCTGTTGTAGTTTTGTACATTTGGTGTCCTGTAAGCCTCTTGTATTTGATTTTCCATTTCATTCTTCAGATATGGGAAATTTTTTGACATTATTTCATTGAGCAGATTATTCATTCCTTTGGTTTGTATCTCTGTGCCTTCCTCAATCCCAGTAATTCTTAAATTTGATCTTTTCATGATATCCCATAGTTCTTGTAGGCTTTGTTCATGATTTCTTACCATCTTCTCTGTTTGGTCAACTTTGTTTTCAAGAGTAAATATTTTGTCTTCAATGTCTGATGTTCTATCCTCCAGGTGATCTAGCCTGCTGCTTATGCTGTCTCTTGAGTTTTTAATTTGGTTTATTGTTTCCTTCATTTCAAGGATTTCTGTTTGGTTTGTTTTCAACATCTCTGTCTCTTCATTGGAATGATCTTCTGCTTTCTGCATCTGATCTTTAAACTGTTGATTGGTGCAATCATTCATTTCCTTCATTTTCTCTCTCATCTCATCGGTTGCTTCTCTGAGCATTTTAATTATGTACATTCTGAACTCCCTTTCTAACATTTCTTCTACCATGTTATCACTGGATTCTGTTGAAGAAGTTTCTAGGTTTGTTTGAGACACTTTCTTCCCCTTTCTTCTCATGTTGTTCATGTATCTTCCCTTCTATCCATGAGAATCTGAGGTATAGCAGCTTCACCCCTTAAAACAAGTGGTGTCCCTGCAGGTTTCCAATTTCTCACCTCCTAGTCTTCAGTAGCACTAGGCTGCAGGCCTGGGCCAGCTGGAGTAAGACTTGGCCTCTGGGCTTGGCTTCCCAGCATGGGAGCCTCAAGAGTGCACTCTGTGCTCGCTTCTCCCACGCTGAAGGCTCCCGCTTCTACACTGTGCCTGCTGCCCCCTCAGAGGTCTCATGGGAGCACTCTGGGCCTACGTCCCAGGTGGGGAACTCTCACCCATCTGCGCTGGGCTGAGCCTGATGTCTGTCTCCGTGTCCGCCTCCCCGAACCTGGAATTCTCTAGGGACTTGGCTGAGCTGAATGCAGGCCTCTGGGCTGGGCCCCCTGGGAAAGGATGACCCAAGTGTCCTCTCCTCAGTGCCCACTTCCTGAGCTGAAGACTCTTGCCTCCAGGCTGTGCTGGAGGCCCCTGTGGAGGACCCACGAGAGTGCTCTGGGCTGAGGCCCCTGGTGGGGAACTCTCAGTGGTCTGTGTGCTGGGCTGTGCCTGATGTCTCAACTTTTTTATTTCTTAATAAAATACAGTGCATTTTAAACTGTCATCTGGAAATTGATATGTAAACTACCACCTATCTCATTTTGTGTACTTTCTGCATCTAACTAGTTCTCTTTTAATTATCCCTTTTATTAATTTAAAATTGTACATAATTAACTATCTTAAGTTGTATTTAGTAAAGTTTGCTCTCCGACTGATATATTAAAGAGGGCCAAGATTCTATTATGTAAATCACAATAGAGAAGAGAACCCAGAGAGTAAATACTTGAATAATAACTACCTGCTTTGAAGAGAAGACAACTGAGTTTATTTATATAATAAATGTTATTACACATTTCATTCAGTTAACTTGCTGGGTAATAAAGACCCTGAAATTAAAATGACCCTTTTTTGCAAAATATAGCTGTAGGATTCATTTACTACAAAGCTGCCTTGGTTTGATATTACTTCTCCTGAAATAGAAGATGATATCCTACTAATGCATCTGAAGTGGGCTTTAAAACCATCCAAGGCACTCTTGTGAAATTAATGACTTCTTCTTTTGGCCTCAATTACATCTTGTGATTCTCTTGTACTATGCTAACTTTCCTCTGTTTCTCCTCTGACTTTAAAATGTATCTTATTGGTTGCATTCCAGATATTTTGAAAACCTCTCCTTCAGAAAGGGAATGTGTTTACAACTGCCTTGAAAACCTTTCGACCTCTACAATTTCCAAAACACAAATCTTAAGATTAGTGTTCCACACTGTGTATGGTTAGTTTGAGGACATTGTAGCCTTTTAAATATTGAGGCACCAAGAGCTTGAAAAAGAAAATCAGCTTACAGCAGAACAGTGTAATGAAGACAAACTGTTAATTAAATTTTTGCTTGTAAAATTTTTATTTTCAGTTTGAGTGATCCTATACAACAGTGGTACTAGCTAAAAGTGAGGGATCTGCTTAGCAGTTCTGTCTGCTCCTTAGTGATCCTCGATGTTTCGTTCATGTGTACATTTATTCTTTTGTAAAACAGTCTATCACTTGAAAACATTAATAATAAAAATGTTTCCTTCTAATTGCAAAAGTCCAACATGGTGTTTTCTTATGATATCATAGTAAAATTTATAATCCTAATGGATTTGTTAGAAAAGTAAATGACACCAGTTTTGAATGTGTTAGCCTCTTACCCTTCCCAAACTATAGAAACTCTAAAAGTTCACTTGGTTTATAAAAATACTCTTTATAGGAGTGCATGATAGACCTGAACAGCTAGTAGTAGTAGTAGTATTTAAAAGTAGTAGTATTTAAAAAAGAGATATATAACAATAAAATTCTAGATTGCTTCTGGACATTCTGATGGCTTAATTAATCCTTGACTTTTCATTCACTGAGTATTTTTTGACTGCTTGTTTAATTTCTGAATAAGCAAGCTGCTATGGAGACAAAGGAAAATTTCTAGCCTAGTGTATCCTGATACTTATAGTTTAGTTTAATGTCTAGAGACATTATTAAAGTGTCAAAAAGCCAAAGGTATGCTATATAAATATATTAAATAGTACTAAAGAATTCAGTGAATCAGAATATTAGAATTGAAAGAGATCTTACCAGTTCTCAATTTTAGGAATAAGCTGGGGTCCAAAGGGAAAGAAATAGCTTTATAAACAATAGTGAAGTAGAGCTAGAGACCTGTGTTTCTTTTGTCAGTTCTAACTTTTTCTAGTCCTAAAACTCCACATTTCTTGTTTTGTGTTGGTAGCAAAGAGGATGTAGTATGAATAATAATAATGAAAGTAATAGTGCTGATTAAACTTACATAACTTCCTGTGTGCCAGGCTCTGTTTTAAGTACTTTACATTCATAAGCTCACTAACCCTCACAGTAACCTTATAAGGTAAGTGATGTTATGATTTCCATTTTGTGAATAAGGAAACTTCAGCCAGAAAAATTTCTTACTAAAGTGACCAGCCCAGTTCATGCTGGATAATTTGGGGAGAGGGGTTGCCATGTTGAGGAATACTAAGCTAGTAATTTCTTTTTATCCAATGTGAGGATTTTCAACATTATTGTGACTTCCCTCTTAAGGATGGGAGGGCAGGAAGAATCAATAATTTGAATGAGAGTTTATCCATAACATGAATCCATAATTGTCAAAGGTACATTGCTAGCACTGGTGTATGTCAGCATGTGTATCTCATGGCAAGAAGTGTGGCTGTGTGATCGACTGCCTATTGGACCTGTCACTTGTCCTGGATCACATGTGTAGAAGCAGTCACTGTTTCTTGCCGTATTTTCTGGTTCAGGAACTCATTCTAACCTGGTAACCTCATCTCTAAAAGCATCTGTAGTTAACCACTACCATATGTCATCCATATTTTTAATTTAGAAAGGTGTTACATTCTATTTCTTGCTTTAGGAAATTTATTTAGTTTCTCACTTCAGTTTACTGAACACTGGTGTATGTAGGAAGATGTGAACAGGGTTGACTGATGATACTTTTTTTTATTCCTCTTTGTCTTTACATTTTAGACACCTACCAGTGTTATTGATTAAAGCAGTGCAGAAGGTATGGTATGAGGTAGTTATAGCAGTTCTAAATAAAATCATCCAGTTTTGTAGACTCTGAAAAGTATGGAGCAGGGCTTTATTTGATCCTGTCTCAAAGGAGTATTGAATTCGTTAATGTTCTCTGCTTTCTTTTAAGATCCTATTATTGACTTGACTAATAAAATGCTTGAAAAATACTGTAACTATACAGGATCTGTAATGGTAGTTTCAGATAGATGTGGAGTTTTCCTCTGTGCAGTTCAATAAACTTTAATTAACAATCTGTCAGCTTTGTTTTCATTTAACAATATTTACTCAACTCCTACCAAGAATTAGGTTCTCTTGTAGGAGCTGGAAGGTGTGTTTGTTGCTGTGGACATTAACCTGTTTTTATTCTAAGCTATCCACTGAAGTAGATAAGTTTCTCATCCGATTTAAGTTTTTGTAGCTAGGGTCAAGCAAATATGTAATGTTAAGCAGCCTAAGTTCATTCTAACTGCTTTGCAGAAATTATTAGACATAAGACACAAAATGATAAATTGTTATGGTACAAACTTAGCCCTGAATATTTCTACTCTATGATATAGGATTTCATCTGCAGGTCTTTCTTTGCTTTTCTTTCTTCCTTCCTTTTCTTCCTTTGTCCTTTCTTTTCCTTCTTTCTTCTTTTTTGTTACAGAGTAATTATAGAACGATTTCAATTAGGTCTATGAATTAAATTTTCTATTAATGCTAGCTAATAAAAGCACACTTATGATCTGGAGAACATATTGAGGAAAACTCTAAAAATGGCTGCAATCTAAGTATGTATATACTAATATGTTGGATAAATAACCAGTTAGGTGGAGGTTGATGTTCTCATAAGGTTTGTATCTATTGTCATGATTGTTTCCTGGTGTGTTATTTCTGAGATGACCACTCTTCCCCATTTGTTTGGAACTTTCCTGTTTTTAGCACTGGAAGTCCCATATCCCAGGAAACCCCTCAGTTCTGGGCAACCAGATGGTTGTTCACCTAATTATAGATAAATTTGAAGATTTAATTTTCTCAATTTCATGGATGAAGTAACTAGTGAACAAATATTGCACGCAAATACATTTAGGTATTTAGCTTAAATATGGTGATAACAAATTGGTGTGTGGATGGGTGAATGGAGGGAAGAATTAATGGATGAATAGATAAATATACAGGGAAAGGACTCTGAAATACACCTTCTAATTGGTTAGAAAAAAATGCCAAATGCTGATATTCTAATCACGTCTCTGGGCCCAATTCATTTATAATCTTTTTGTCAATATTTCTCTGAATCTTATAGACTCAATCACTTTTTCCTGTGACTAAATGATTATACACACACACACACACACACACACACACACACACACACATATATAAAATCTCCCTACCATTGTACTTAACATAGTTATAGCATACTTGGTCGTTTGTCTTCCCAACTACACTATAAGTTGTGTCTTACTATTTCATTGGACTTCAGTTCCATATACCAGCCTGTTCTGAGCAAGAACCAAATATGTGTTTTCCAAATTAAACTTTCATCCCCCAACCACTTTTGTAACTACTTTTTTGTTAGTCACCATTGTGGAAATATAGTGTACGTACATCAAAATTCACCACATAGAAATGTACAGTTCAATAAATTGTAAGAGAATAGAGATGAAAGGTTTGCCCCCAGACATCCTCTGTGACCCCTTTGCAGTTCGTATCCTCCTCCCATTGCTAGCCCTGACAACTACTAATGTTCTTTATGTCACTATTTTTGCCTTTTTAATCATTATATATGGATTTCATATGTCTTACTTCTTTGACTTAATCTAATGCTTCTGGGGTTTATCCATATTGTTGCATTTTATTGATTTATCTTATTGCTGATTATATTCCATTGTTTAGCTATACCACATTTATTTATCTTTTAACCTATTCATGGGCATTTGTTTTTTTCTAGTTTGGGTTATTATAAATGTACTTTGGTGTACATTAATATATAATTTTGTGTTGATAAATGTTTTCAGTTTTCATTGGTAAATTTCTAAGAGTGAAGTTAGATTGAGTCTCAAGGGGATGTATAAGGAATTGCTCAGTGTTGTATGAAGCAACTACCATTTTGCATTCCTACCAGCAATGCATGAGAATTACAGTTGCTCTCCATGATTACCCATCCTTAGCATTGTCTAGTCTTTTTAGTTTTAGCTCTTCTAAGATGTGTGTGGTGATATCTCAACATGAAATTCTTTTGAATTTATTTTTTTTTTCCTTTTTTGGTCTTGTTATTGGTGTTGCACCATATTCATCCCTCCCTTTTTCCTCCTGGTCTCATAATTCTGGGCAACCAAGGTATTTCTACTGACTTCATAGTTTAACCTCAAGTGCATTAAGGCTGAAATCATGCAGTATGGAATCTTTTCACTTTGCCTTGTTTTACTTAGTGTTATCCATTAATGGTTCCTCCATGTCTTTTCATGACTTGATACCTCTCTTCTATTCATTGTTTTTTTAAAAATTTATTTAATTTTGATTCATTGTACACAAATGGAGTACAGCTGTTGTTTCTCTGGATGTACACAAAGTAGAGTCACACCATCTGTGTATTCATTGTTGAATAATATTCTATTATATGGATGCTCCATTATTCGTTTATCTGTTCTCCTATTAAAGTCATCTTAGTTGTTTCCATGTTTTTACAATGATGGATAAAGCTGCTTATAAACATTTCTGTGAAGGTTTTTGTATGGACATACATTTTTATTCATTTGAGTATACCAAGGAGCATTATGAATGCATTGTCTGGTTAAGAGTATGTTTTGTTTTGTAAGAGATTGCTAAAATATCTGCCAGAGTGGCCATACTATTTTATATTCCCAGTGGCAACCATTGAGAGTTCCAATTGCTCCACATATGCAGTATTTGGTGTTGTCAGTATCTGACATTTTAGCCTCTCTGACAGAAGCATAGTAAAAACTCATTGTTTTAATTTGCAATTACCTATTGATATAATGTTAAGTATTGACAATTATGTAATGACCTAGGATGTTGAGCATTTGATATGCTTATTTGCCATCTGTATATTTACTTTAGTGTGGTGTCTGTTCGTATCCATTGCTTATCTTTTGATCTGTTTGTGTGTTTTCTTATTATTCAGTTTTATGGTTTGGATATTATTTATTAGATGTGTGTTTAGAAAATATTTTCTCCTAGATGGTGACTCATATTTTCATTTTCTTAACAGTGCTTTTCATAGAGCAGAAGTTTTTAATTTTAATCAAGTCTACCTTTCCACTTTTTTTCAAGGAATATGCTTGTGATGTTATATCTGAATGGTCATTATTCAGCCCAATTATTAATTGTTTCTGTGTTTTATATATTTTATAGTTTTGTGTTTTACATTTACGCCTATGATTTCTAAAATTCACTCCAACAGTGAGAAATTTGGTACCCCTCCTATATTATCCACTTATCACTTACCTTATTATCCAATTCACATACATACATATGTATATATGTACATAAACATATATGTGTGTATATATATATTTTTTATCTCATTTGCTGTTCTTACCATATATATTTTTGCTTGGTGGCATAGTAAAAACAGGAAGTAACTATATAATTAGTCACTTTTTACTAATGTGAAAGAAGTCAATATATTTTTATCAGGCTTTCATTACTTACTTCAACAGTCCAGCACTACTTCCAAGGAGGCTGCCCATCTTGGTGAAAGCAAACCATTGAGATTTCTTTTGGAACTTCCCAGCTAAATCTTCAATCAGAATGAAGATTGGCACTATCTCTGACTTCCTTAGATAAATCCCTTTACTGTGCTAATCCTATGTGAAAGAAGGCAAAAGTACAAAAACTGCTTCATAAGAAACCTGATTATTTCATCTATCTGTATTCATTATATGATAGTTTGTTTTTGCATTAAATGGGAAAATAGGGAAATTGTTTGTTTAATGGAAGGAAGAAGTTTTTAACAGTGGCATCCATTTTGAGTACATTTTATAAATTCTTTTCACCTAATTTTCTTCATTTTAGACAACTGGAAAATATTGAAGACTGATATCTAAGAAGTACTTGTTTCCACCATCTAATTTTCTGTCAGTGGATTAGATGCTGTAGGCTCAATCCTGAACTCTGCACTGACTTCTTGTTGCCTTTTGACTCTTGAGGTTGAATCCCATGGGTACAGATTTCAGAATTCCTTCTGCATTAATGAGCTGAAATGAGCTAGGGTCTGGCCTTCTGAAAGGAATAAGGAACTTGGGAGAAGGAGCAGTTTTGGCAGACAGGTTTTAGAATTCTGTGACTAATGATTCTGGCACTGTCCAATTGGCCACCTTTTTATTCCCATTTTATAATGCCAGAAACCACTTATACTTTCAATAGTTTTTAAACTCTTTCTTTGACTAACAATGATTTTAAAAAAAATTAAACATATCAGTTTTTCTCCTTCAGTAGATTCAGAAATGTGTTAACTGGATTGAAATAGCTCA
This sequence comes from Glaucomys volans, assembly GCA_020662805.1. Lineage (NCBI taxonomy): Eukaryota > Metazoa > Chordata > Mammalia > Rodentia > Sciuridae > Glaucomys > Glaucomys volans. The sequence continues at coordinate 274,236 of JAJEJO010000386.1, read as the reverse complement.
AATTATGGCTGGTGTGGAAAGTGATGAGTAATAAATTGAAATACCCAAAATACTTATTTTCTAAGTTTAACAGTCATTTTATTTTCTGGGAACATGGTACCATGAAGTTTACATATGTTTTTTATTCATGACAGAGAAATCAGAAGCATTTGACTATTTCTAGCGTAGTAGGCATTGATAATTTAGGGTTTTTATTTCTTTGCTGGGTCTATTTGAATCCAGTTCAACCTTCGGATCTTAGGATAAAACACATCTTTGAAAAAGGAGTTTATTCCTGCCTGGCCACAGCAACCTGATGCAGAGAGTCAGATATCTGTATGTCTCTAGCTGCTTACTATTAGTTTGATCTAAATATTTCACTGACCTCTTTATGTTTCAATTTTTTTCACCTCTAAAATGGAGAAAATACCTCCCAGGAGGACTCCACTGCTCAGAAGAGCACTTTGAACAGCGTAAAGACATTGGCTGCTCTCATCTCTGTTGGCTCCTAGCAGGCAGTGAACTGAAACCAGATCTTTCTCTGGTGCAATTCTCCACTTGGCCTTCCTTGAACTGTGTCCCTCGGAAGTTGTTAAAGTCTCTGTAGTACCTAAGTTATACCACTGGCTTATGGAAATTGAATCAATGTCCATGAGTTTTAAATCTGTCAAGAACTCATGTAATAAAAGTGACTGTCATCATAACAGCTGGTCTACTATTACTGTTTAGAAGAATCACATTTGCTCCCTTTAAAATAACTGTTTGCATGGTTTTTCCAATGTCTTTTAAACGGTGATTTTTTTAAAAGGAAGGCTAATAGTTATTTTATGTAAGAATTATATAATTTTGATTGATGCACTATATATCCTAATCCATTAGGCATATTTCAGATTTTCTTAAGAGGAAGTTTCAGAATCCAGTGACATTTGAAGAAAATCTTATTTTATAGCTTAGTTTTCACAGTCCTACTCACTTTTTCCCTATCCCAAATGCAGTCATTTTAGATTGCAGATGTATGTCATTTATTCTTTTTTAATACATAGCCTTTTCCTTAGCAACACATTGTGATATTAAGAGAAAAGAGCTGAGTAAACCATGGAATACTAAGTAGAATCTTAGTATGTTGGCAGCATCTAATATCTATTAGGGAAATGACTTCTCAAATAAAAGACGCATGCTGAAATATAATGTAGCTTTTTTCTTTTTTCTCAGAGATCTTCCTTTTACTGTTATATTTAATAATTTTTTCATAGACAGTACTACCATCTTCATTAAAAATAAGTTACATAGTTGTTCCAGTGCATGAAAATTTCATCAGAGCCTTTTACTCTTACGTTTTTTTAGAAAGATGATTATTAAGTACAGTCAGTCAAAAAGGCAAATGCAGAGATTCCTTATGCTCTTTCACAAAATCTAATTTGTATACTATGTAGTCCAACAAGAGAGGGAGAGTGAAAATTTGGTAGATAAAAGTAAAGGGGCACATGCTAAACAAGCATTTGCTGTTTGTCCCTGATCCAGTGTTCAATACAAGTGTGCTTAGTCTAGTACAAAATGACAGAATTCCCTAGTTATGGTGACCAGATTTGGTAGTGCAAGTTCACTTTACCAGGCATTGACTATAGTTATGGAAATCTAATTTTTATTGAATTTGTGATTTGCACAACTAATAAATAAGTTAATAATAAAGATTACTGAGGGGCTGGAGTTGTGGCTCAGTGGCTCAGTGGTTTAGTGCTTGCCTGGCATGTCCAAGGCCCTGGGTTCGATATTTAGCACCACATATAAATAAATAAACAATCCATTGACAATTAAAAATATATTTTAAAAAAAATTACTAATAAATATTCATTTTCAGATGTCTGAAAAGAAAAAATAACAAGGTCAATCAATAATTGTTACACTATTATTCTTTTTGGAGAAAAATCTATGTCATTTGTTTTTGAACTTCTTATACTTTTAAGTATGTGAATATTTACACTATAAACTTTAAGAAATTTATCCTCTAAAATATAAAACTTATTTTCACCCCATGTATTCCAGTCTTCTTACCAAATATTTTGTTTTGTTTTAGCCTTTTATTTTAAGAAATCATTTTTCCTAGGCTACATTCTAAATTATCAAAAATTTTTAAAATAATAATATTGCTTTAGTCTGTGAATTGAGATATCTTTTATTCTGCGACTATTCTGCCTTATGAAATCCAATAGAATTTTTTCTCCTTTCTTTAGATGTATATCAAGGGTTGTATCTAAAAATTTCATAACACATAGAGAAATAGCATTAGACTTCCCTGTACATGGCAGATAATCAATAATGTCTGGGTTTATTAACTGAAGATGGAACTTGGCATAGCAATCATTTTTATAAGTCCTTCAGCTGCTTCTGTAGATTAACAGTATTTCTAACATGTTCATTGTCCAGAATCTCCACCTAGACCAAGAACTTCCCACAGAACACCTTCAACCCTTCCCAATTACGGGGATGTTCTGCAGCTGCATTCAGTGTCTCCCAGCCCTGTACCTCTCTTCCTCCCTTCTCTATGCCTACCACCTACATCATTATTAGCCATTTTAGCTTGTGCTTTTGTTATCTGTGAAATTCATTGAACTTAATATTTTCAGATATTTACAAAGAACGTATAGTCGTGATATATTTTTAAAATCTAAAATACCACAAGTATTATTTCAGTGCATAAAAAAAATATCAAAACTAGCTTTCTTTTCTCTATATGTGTCCTTATCCCTCAAGTGAATTCAGCAAATCAGAACTTGCACACTTACTGGTCCTGTACACTATTGTTTGTTTTGTACCATTTAGATTTACTTGTTTTTACCATCTCTCAAATTCAGTTGTGAAACTCCAGTGGAAGTTGTAATGACTCCTCATAAGCAAGAGAATAATAGATAGATTCATTAATCTGTGGTGAGTTAGTGGTTAGAGACTGCTAATGAGTTTATACTCAATACAAAATGTCTTTCAGTAGGAAGGAGCATGACAAAGGCAGAAAATTTAAACCAGGTTATCCAGAAAGATAAAACCAAATTATGTTGGGAAATTATACCTTGTTTTATTTATATCTTTTTTAAGATCCAAGCTAGCTGGAGAACCATCACTGACATACACAGACAAAACCTAAGAGGAAATCAAATACAGCATTTTATATACCATCCATTATACCATGATTCTATTCAAAAACTTAATCCTTTTTTCTTTTTCTTTTCTTTTCTTTTTTTTTAGCAAAACACTAACAGCATTGCTAAAAGAAACCTTATGTGAGGATAATTTCAATAATTTAAAAAGATGTAACTTTCTGTAATAAAAATTGATTCCATTTCTCTTATTTACTTGAATGCATGCTTGTTGTAAACACCTTAAAATTAAATTGAAATGTACCTAATTCATGTTTTTCTGAACTACTTGATTCAGTGTTTTCAAGTACATTGGTGTTGGAATTTCTGAGCTATTTATATGTAAATGAAAGTCCTCTGTAATTGGCACAGGGAGAGCCTGCTAGAAGCCCAGTAATCTAATCTAAGTTGCACATTTTCCCCTCTCTTTTATACATTCATAATGGCATTGGAGGGCAAACAGTTTGATCCTTATGTCAACATCACTCTCCTTTGCAATAAAGGGAAGAAAAGGGAAACTTTGTTTTAAGGATTAAATGGCAAAATTTTTCTCTGACACACCAGCTTAGACAGAACTGCCAGGTTTTATAAGGAGCAAAAAAATATCATTAACTTCTAACTACTTGGAATAGGAATTTAAATTATTTGCTTCAGGTAGTAGAATGAAGGTAAAATTGTACAATGATTCTGGCTGGGGCAGATTTAGTTTTATTGAATTTTACTTTTTTTTTTTTTTAAAGGATGTGCTACTGGAGATTCTGATAACAATGATATTAAAACAATTATTCTGTTTGCACATTTTTCTTTTTTGAAAATTTAACAAAAAGACATATCAGGGAGACAAGAACATTTAACAATGTTAAAACCCAGGGGATTTGTTTTATGCCTATTATAATTTATGGAATATTTAAATTTCCAGGGGTCCGAAAAAAAGGCATCTGAATCACAAATTCCATTCTGGAGCAAACAACGTTAAAAAAACGGTTTTATAGTAAATCAGTTAAAATGAGATTACTTTACTCATTCAGTCCTGTAACTATCCATTCACACACCTATGCATTCATCTGTTCACTCAAGAAATTTCATGCCCAACTGGGCGTAAGCACTCGTTTGGATGCTGAGGTGTAGTCGAAAGCAGGGCACTCACATTGCCCTACTGGAGAGTACTGTCAGACTGGAAGCCAGAGTACAGAGTTGAATGAAAAGTACATTAACATTTACCTATTTGTCATTTTCTGGGATTTCATGGTTCTGCCTTTTTCAGATGGCTAAGAGTTAACCATTTAAGCACAACTTATTTCAATTGAAAATCTTTCTGACATATGACCTCCAAATAGAAAGTACTAGAAATAATATTTATTTCCTTTTTTCTTTTTCTCGGTTTTCTTTTTCTTTTTGAATTTGTTTTTATGGTTTGTTTTGCTTTTGGGAATCAAAGAGATAATCTTTCTTTATGCTTTCAGGATCAAGGCTTCATATATTATGCTATCCTTTAATATGTGCCTTAACAACCTGGATGACTGAATTATTACACTGCTTTCAATTTGTATTTGTATTTCTTTTCTGGCTAACACACTATCGGATACTGTCTTTTTGCTAAAGTTGTGTGTCTGCTTACATAGCCCCCTACCCTCCACTCCATCATCCTTTCTGACCTTCCATAGTATAGACACAAGACCAGAAAGGTTATTAAAATTATTATAGTTATATATGAAGTAAGATGGTCCTTTAAAATAGGGTGACTTCTTCTGTGAATAAAATGTGTTTTGTTTCCTAAATTGATTTTTGCTGCTCACAGATCTTTGCTTATATGCCCTGTTCCTAATAGTTGAGCCACCATATTAACTTTTACCAGTGTAAGAAATCAAGTTGAAAAGACAGTAGTACAAACAATTCAACTGTAAATGAAAGAACATATGTTGTAGTGTTTGAAGTAGTACCCCTTGAATTTTAGATTCCAGATTTAACAAGATACAATGCTTATTTTCTAGACAGTATCTTGAACAATAGCTGACTTTATCCTGAAAATTCTTATTGGTAAAAATAACTACAACCAGTATAAAATGTTAGGATTTACCAAAGTAGAACTTTTCCCTCATTTAATCTTCACAACAGCTCTAAGAAGTAGTCAACATTAGTAACCACATCTTATAAATGATGAAACTGAATCAAAGAGAGATTAAATGGTTACCCACTTATCTACATCAAGTACTTGGGCTCTGTAGGCTTCTGAGTCTCTGGCAAGAGGTTTGTTCAAAGTACAGAAGTGGTTTTGTTAGAGGGCAGAGATCTTCCATGAAACTCGGACAGTGTGAAGGTCCCTCTTCAAAACCCAGTTCTTGCAATCATGCCAGAAATATTTTAGACATGTCACTAAGAATAATGGGCATGGGTTTATTAGAAGGGAAACAAAAGTGGGGAAAAGGGTACACTTTAAAGGGAAAGGGCCAGTCGTCTCAGAGAGGAGCAGGTCTATTTGCCCCTAATGCCCTTCAGTTTTATTGGCAGGCTCAGGGAATTTCCAGAGTCTTCTTCAGGTCCACCTCTTGACTTTTGACTGACAGCAGGATGACATCAGACATTCAAATCCCTACCTCACATGATGAGACTAGGTCATTTTGGCCCATGCTGACTGCTATAGCTGACATATTTCACAGTGAATTTGGGAGATGGAGTATGATGGGAGGGTGGAAATGGGAGAAGGAGCTGAAGAGGTAGATGAGCTGGAGGTCACCACAGTGAAGTTTCAAAAGTCTCCATTTCTATTTGAAGAATGTGTTCATTGGAAAGGGTTATTTATGGGTAAACAAAATTTCAGAAATTCTTTCCTCTAGTATATTGTTTTCAATCCCCCCTTAATTAAGCCTCTTTAGTATTCATTTCCTATCCTCCAAAACCTAACCATTCACACTGATAATGTTTTGTATGATAAAGGAAAAATTGAAACATAAGAAAAAGTAGGCAACTTAATGTTAGTGATATCTTCTCTCTGTTGTCCACTTTTCTCTCCCCCCATGTACAGTACTGAAGTTGTTTATGTATCATATGCATTAGTTATTAGGTAATTATTAAAGGGTAAATGGCCATTTGGTTATTTGTTAATGAAGGGGTAAAGGCCAGTATGCACTTGAAAGGGTTGGAATTTATTCTCACTGAAAACAAAGACAAAGGACAAAATACATGAGCCAAGACCTTGGGCATCTGGTAACTTAGGACAGTGCTCACTGTGAGATGGGAAACAGGTAAGGTGAGCCTTACAGTTAGTTGTCTTATCTTGCCACCAGAGTATAGCTTAACAAAGTCATAACCCAATCAGACCCAGAGGACTAATTTACTATATGATCCAGCCATTCTACAACTAGGTATTTACCCAAGAGAAATGAAATGCATCTGTTAAAAGACATTCATGGATGTCTGACTTGTAATACTCCCAAATTGGAAAATAGCTCAAATGTTTATCTACTATTAAATGGATAAATAGACTCTGGTATATCCATATAATGAAATACTACTAAGAATTTGAGGAATGAACTATGGCTACATGGAATCAATCTCAAAATAATTACTCTGAGATTAAAAGGTCAGACAAAAATAAATGAGTTTTCTGTAGCTGCCATAACAAGCCACCCACAAAATTGGTGACTTGAAACATCAGGGTTTTTGTTCACATTCAATTCTGGAGTTTTAGAGGTCCAAAATCAAGGTGTTGACATACCTGCATTTTCTAGCAACACTAGGAAAGAATTTGTTCTTTTCTTTATCCAGCATCTGTTCACTGTATTCCTTGACTTGTGGCTACATTACTCTCTGCTCTGCCTCCATCTTCACCTTGTGTTCTCTCTTTATTTTCTCCTCTGTGCATATTAACTTATTGGACTTGATGCCCATCTAGATAATTCAACATGATGTCCTCATTTCAAGATCATTCATCTGAAAAGATGCTTTTTCCAAATAGGTAATATTCTCAGGTTGCAGGAATTAGGGTGTAGTCCACCATTCTACTGTCTACATGCATGATTCTATTACATAAAATTCTAGGAAATACAAACTAATATATAGTGACAGGGAACTGGAAAGGGGACAAGGTTTGAGAAAGGGATTTCTAAGGGATAGCTAGAAAGCTTCTGGGAATGATGGGCATGTTTGGAATGTCTTAATTGTACAGATGATTTAGTAAATCAAATATATGTCAAAATTATTTATTACACAATTTAAATATATACTGTTTGCTATATTTCAACTGTAGCATTTTTTAAAAAGTAAAAAGGATGATGCTGAAATTTTGACCCAGAATCTTGTTTTCTATACAACCTGCATTTTCTATTTGTTTCCCCAGATAATAAGTTATTGATTCATAATTTTTTTGTTTTTATTTTTAATTTTTACAGACTTCATTTTGATTCACTGTACACATATGAGGTACAAATTTTCATTTCTATGGTTGTGCATGATGTACATTCATATCATTCTTGTTAATCACACATGTACATAGGGTAATGATGTCTGTCTTATTCCACCATTTTTCATACCCCCCCTCATTTCCCTCTACATAATCTAAAGATCCTCCCTTCCTCTCTCACCCTCCACCCCCCCAAACTGATTGATTCATAATTTAATGATAGAATTCACATAGCCAGGATTTTCTACCAATTCATTTATGTGCTTATAGTGACCATCTACAAATTCTTTATGTATTCTAATTTCTCTTGTGTAATGAGAATACACCTATCCCTCTAAATTAGTGATTATTAATCTTTCTGGAATCATTTGCTCTCTTTAAAATTGGTGGGTATCATGGACCCTTTTACTCACAGAATTGCATATGTGATTCCAGATGGCTTCATGGCCCCCAAAAGTTCAGTTGTTAACCACAGCACCCCAATATTCATGGACTTTACAAACCCATGATTTGAGTAAATATAAATTTATATTTATTTGAAAAAGGGGCATTTTGAGCTATAGTAGTCTAGATGACTTGTTTATATATGTTTACCAAAGTCATAAGTATTTGAATATTTAACAAGGAAATGTTGCCATTTTGTATGTGCATATATGCTCAACTCATGCTGAAAAGTGGAAACATGTATACAATCAAAAGCCTTTACATTTCTGCAAATGCTAAGCAAACAGCAGAACTTCCCTTTGGACCCTCTTGAGAGACATGAAATTTCATCAGGTAGCCACAGATTCGCAGGGGCTTCTGTGACCATGTGGCCCTGTCAAAGTTTCGCTGCTACATTATGTATGACTTTTTTCTATCGAGGGCCTGAGCAGTTGGTACAGAGCTGTAAGGGTGATTTGGTATTGTGCCTCTTTCATAGCTCAGAAATGAGTTGTATTTGCTTTGTGTATTTGCTGTCTTTCTCATTCAGTATTGCAACATTTTCCATTAAAAACAAAAAGAAAGGTCAGCATTAAAAATGAATGAAATTTATTTCTGATCAGAGTTCTAGAATGCTTCCCCCAACCCCTTCCATACCAGGAATGGAACTGAGTGGCATTTAACCAATGAGCTATATTCCCAGCCCATTTTTTAGTTTTTACTTTGAGAGAGTCTGACTAAGTTGCTTAGGGCCTCACTAAGTTGCTGAGGCTTTGAACTTGTGATCTTCATGCCTCAGCCTCCTGAGCCACTGGGATTACAGGCATGTACCTCTGCACCCAGATAGAATGTTTTCTTAAGGCTGTCTAATGTCTTTTATACAGGAGATTGGGGTAAAATCAGCAATTTATTGACACAGCATTTATATGTCATAGCATGAAGTGGTGACTCTGTGCTACTGGTTTTAGTTCTAAAACCAGGATATAGATCATCCTTGGCTATATCCCCACTCCTCAATTATTTGTTTTAACCCAGTACTCACAAGGAGTATTATATGTCAGCATCAATAAAAACAGCCACTCACTAAGATTCTTAGCAGTGCAGGGAGTTTCAGAATGTCTGGTGAGGCAGGTAGAATTTTAAAAGTCCTGCCTATTCCCAACACCTCTGGAGATCCTATTATTTTCTTGCCTCCAGGTTGAAAACAAACAAACAAAAAAATTTGTAAGATTGACTTGTGACATTGAATCTGTTGGAAATCATGCCATCATAAGTCAAGTCTTAAGCTTAAATTCAGTTTCTGTTGATGGGGGACTTTATCCAAGGAATGATAATTAGATCCTGTAAGTAGGATGCCAGGGAACTGCATTTCTGCTGGGCTCAACCTGTCGTTATCCTTATCACTCATGTCTACTTGGTCGTGTTCATAGCCAAGCTCATGACTCATCAGTATTTAGGTGGGAAATAAGAGATTTAGAAAATGACTGCAGCTTCAGACAGGAATTTGTTGGCAGAACAAGGGTGGTTTTAGTTCCCTTGGGAAGAGGATAGCATAAAGCTAAGCACAAGTCATTCTCTGTATGAAATGTGGTTAATTGATTAGGGTGAATAAGAAATCAAATTATGAAGAATATTACCTATACCTTGCCTGCTTTCAGGTAGAATTTTCTGAGGCTTATAAAAAATAAGTGTTTGCTAAGACATAAAAAAGCAAAAAGAAGAAAAAGAGAAAGAACAAAGATGGTCTGGATCATGGAAATTGCTTCACCTTCTCTGAGGAGGTGGATAATCTATAACTTAAATGTTTTGTTATTGTTACTGTTGTTTCCTGGTTAAATAATAGTGTATTAAAGGCCCAGTCTCTCTGGTGAGCACTATCATTCTTAACTACATGGGTCATTACTGATTAAGTATTTACAGTGTGGTTTCCAGCACAGCCCTTGATTATTTGAGAAGTTAAATCAGACAAGAAAGCTCTTAATCTATTCTACTTTTTACAGATTGCCATTTTTTTCAAAATGAGCATAAGTTTAAGGAACATGTCATGATGCACAGTTTTAGATTCCTTTGAATACTTTGAATTACTTCAGTCATTTACTCCCACTGTCCCCTTGAGTATTTTTTTAATAAGCGTTGCTTTACATAATAGAAGCTCCATAATACTGTCTTTAAAGTTTTTTTGTCATCATATGTCATTGGAAACAAATTGAACTATTCCTTTCCTATGACCAACTGTATACATATTTCCACTTTTTGTACATCTAGAGTATGTGACAAGATATTAGAATTTATTGCCAAATACAAAATGCAAAGGTGAAATTTTCTCCCAAAAGTCTACCAAAGGTAGCATATTCCATTACTTTTTGGGAAATGAGATTTTAAAAATTTGCACTGAATTTTTTGTGTGTGTGTGTTTGTGTGTATGTGTGTGCCACGTGTGTGTTTGAAAGCAGTGCCCTCTCTGTGCTAAATGCTCTGTTATTCAATATGGGAATTCAAAAGGTGTAAGCAAATGGTGGAAGGAGCTGCTTTAATGTTGGAACGTTTGTCTGTGCTTTTCATCACTGTATTCCTACCAGATGCATGGCAGATATGCAGTAAATGTGTATTGAGTACATGAACAGACCACACAAGTGACATTTAAGAGCTATTAGATGAGGACATTTGAGTGACCACGAAGAGCTTCAGGAAAGAGGTGACACTTTAGCTTTGACGTGTTGATGGATGGCAGTATTCCATAAAGAAAGTGACAATATGAATCAGGAAAGCAGAAGGAAAGGAAGTCAATGAGTTGCCTCTGAATTTACATCCTTACTTCTAATAATTTCTCCCCACTGGAGATAATTAACAGTGTCAGCAGGCCAGGCTTTAGAAACCCTGTGGTAGCAGGTCCCCCTCCAAATGCAGTGGCCACTACTACTGATTTACAGGGGCTCTTCCAATGTGTTTAAACTCTCCAGGCATGATTCTGCTTTCTTTTGTGTTCCCTTTCAACCTTACTTTTTCTTTTCTAAAATCATGTTCAAAGGAAGACAGAAGACCCTGTGTAAGAGGAGGCTAAATCCTTTTTTCTTTTAGTTTGACTTCTTGGTTCTTTGAAAAGTAGGAGGAGAGCCCCTTGCTGCCTGCCCCCCCCCCCCCCATCCCTTCCTGGATGCCTCACTCCTGCCAGAGCTCCCCTGAGGATGGGGGTGTGACTCTCAGCCACTGTAGCTTCCCTGCTGTGGGGCCCTCTCTGATTTCTGACTTCCCTCTTTGCTCTCTCTGCCCCATGCCCCACGGCCTGAACTTCTGTTCAAGCACAGCAAGGATGCAAATCCTGGGACCTGTAGCTTTGCAGAGTAAGGAAACCTTGGAGCAAAGACAGCAAAGAGCAGTTACCACATTTCCCCATCCTCCTCCTCCTCCTCCAACCTTCTTTCCTCTCTGTACTACCAGACATTTCCTTCATGTGGTGCTGATTTATTTACTTTTTATCTTCATTCAAACCATTTATTGAGTGTTTAGACTGCACTTGGTGCTCAGAATGTAAAGATGGTAATCTCTGCTTTCAAGGAGCGGAATTGTCTGCACAGCATCTAGGCACGGAATAACCAGTCATCACAGTAGATTCTGTGTTTTAGATCTTGCCTGCACCCAGCTCTTGTGAACTTGTTCACTCATTCAGCTGACAGTTTGTCTTATCTAACCCTGCGAGTTTATTAGAAAGGTTAAACCATTGGATATGTAGGTGTGGCATTCTTTTAAAATAATGTCATTCTAAAATGGATATTTATAAAAAGACAGATATTTTTTCAAAAAAGCACACCACTTTTTGTTGGTTAAGATTATGCACTATTAATAGTAGCCAACCTATGCGGCTTAAATTTTGAATTCTCCAAATTTTTCTGTGCTATCAGAAAAATTACTGAACTTTGAGCCTCTATTTCTTTATATGTAAATTGGGGATAATAATGTTACGTACCTTTTGGGGGTTGTTGGGGTTTTAGGATTGCATGAACACAGATGGTTTCCAACATATGTTGGTTCCACTTAAGATTTTTTTACTTCATGATGGTGTGAAAAGTGATACACATTCAACAGAAACTGTACTTCAAAATTTGAATTTTTTCTTTTCCCAGGTTAGTGATAATGCAGTATGATACTGCCTCCTGATGCTGAGTGACATTGGTGAGCTGCAGCTCCCAGTCACCCATCAGTCAAGTGGGGAAACAACCAATACACTACATTGTGCTGTGTTGCTGAACTATGATGTTTTGCTGGTTAGGTGTATTGAATGTATTTTTGACTCATCATATTTTTAAGTTGAGGATCATCTGCATATGCAAAGTACTTAAAACAGCAGAGCACATACATCGTGCAAGTAAGTAACTGATGATTTCTACTTTTTATCTTTACTATCAAATAGCTTAGCTATTAAGCTATATTAAGCTCCTAGTTTGAAGAAGAGAAAATAATGTTTCTTTTCTCTAGAAACTGTCCTGTGTTCCAGGGCCTTATCTTTTTTTTTTTTTTGTTATTTTTTTTTTGTATGTTTTTTTTGTGGTGTGAGGTGTGAGGGATTGAACACAGGGCCTTGTGCATGTGAGGCAAGCACTCTACCAACTGAGCTACATCCCCAGCCCCCAGGGCCTTATCTTTTATATACCATTTCAGGCTACTTCAGTGAAGGATCCAGAAATTCCAATGCATATTCATACACAATTTGCGATCAGGGTCAACACTTGCTTCACAGAGCCTCTAACACTGTTTCCCATTAAGATCGGGGTCACATTATGTTGTCTGATGACTTTAGTGAACTCCCAGGGTAGTTCTGCAGCATTGAAAATCATCTTGCTACCTTTCAGGGTAAAGTACTTGTAGGAAATTATTAGATTTTTCCTACTTCTGAGAAATAATGTGAATTCAAATAATAGCAGAATAATGGCACTGTCTTAGATTGAAAAATGGAAAAGCAAACAAGAACAGTTTAAGAGTAGCTGTGACCTGCATGGGCTCCATATTAGAGCTCAGCCACATTAAGATACCTATCACTTTGATTTTCTAAGATGGCTAACAGTTTTTCCAAAAGGTTTTGTTAGGTGGGTTCCTTACTTTGGAAAAATAGGCCATTGTATAATTCAGAATGACATCTTTTCGTAAAGGCAGAAGCTTTTCTTTATGCTCAATGGGTGTTTTCTCTGATATTGTTTCTGTAGGTTCTGTTTCCCTGGGGGTCCCCACTGTGTCTGCCTGCCTCCTAGGGGGCTTGTCTACAGCTACCTGAGCCCTAGATTCTAGAGCTGCCTGGGTGTTTGTGGGAGGAGAATGCTGGTAAGCACAGCAAAAGGGTTGAAATCAGAGAAACTTTCCCTTGTTCCATATGACTGGTGAAGAAGGGGTTTTACCAAAGATAAAATGAAGTTGAAAGTGAACTGAATGAGGAGTAAAAACCAGCAATGAAAGGATGGGGATTATAAGGCAATTTCCACAGTCAGGACTGTGGTGTTTTACCCTCCTGTTTTCTAGTCACTGATCCTGTGGTGTTGGGTTTAAAGGAACAAGATCATCATATACATAATCTTCCTCTTAGCTAACCTGCATAATAACCTCTGATAAAATAAGAGGTATTATATTATCCTGCACTTTTGACATTAATGGAAAATAAATACTGGCTATAGAGTTAAGAATAAGCAAATATTTTTAGAAAATACAATTTGGAGTTCCATTGATTATAATCATTATGAAATGTCTGTTGAGATGAAGTGATTGCTGTCATCCTAGTGAAATTTGTATTTTAGTTTTTCTACTTAAATTTTTTTACAGTGTGAAAATAACATATCCTCAAAACAGGTATCATGTTATTATACGATATATACAAATTATTGAACTGTTTTTCAAGTTCAAGAGGGAAGGAAGAAAACCTTCACTTAAGCATTCTTGTAGCTAATCTCCTTCATTTTAACTTCTTATCTGAGTTTAACATAGATGAAACGCAAGGTTTTTAGTGCAAATTGAAGATGTAGTTTTAATTTTAGATGTTGAGATTAGATGTCAAAACATCTTATTCAAGCTGACGGATCCATATAGTTGTTTTTGCAATGCACACTAAATCTCAGGCAAGGGAATTTCATATTTTTATCCTTGAAATTCTCTGGCATTATGCCATTGTTCTTAGCATAACATTATTAATGCTGTATTTGTTGTCTGTGGATTCCTACGGAGTTGAATGCAGTGGCTTAAAGAAAATAATTATTAAGATATCTTTAGGAACTGCCTTAGAATATTTTTTAGTATTTGAAGGGCATGCTAAATGGTTTGGAATTGCCTAAGAATCGTTGGTGAGTGAGAGAGAGAATATATAAGAGAGAGCACAAGTATGTCAATCACTACACTTCAAAAACCTTTTTCAAAAAATATTAAACCAGTGGTTCTCAGTATATCCACAGAGCTGTACAACCATTGCCAGTATTTAATTCCAGAACATTTTTACCCCCACCAAAGGATCCCAGGGCTCATTAGCAGTCACTTCCCTTCGTACCAAATATCTCATTTATCAGAAAAATGATTTGTAAATATTCTATTCTATAAGTAACCTTTCATTCTCTTGGTTGAATCTGTTGATACATAGAAGTTTTTAGCTGTAATGCAGTCTGATTTGTCTATTTTTGCTTTCATTGTCTGTGCTTTTGGTGCTATATCCAAGAAATCTACATAGTACAATTATACATACGTGGTCAACTTTTTATTTCAAAACTCAGAGTTCTATAATTCAAACAACAGTTAATCCAAAGGTCAACTGTATTTAACTTAAAATGCTGTTTATATTTATATCTGATTATGGTTGTGCCTACTACTCTGAAAGGTAACTTCCAGAAAGAAAAGTTTTGCTAAGAATATTTGACTCAAAAAAAGCTAGAAATATGTGCAATTTTCCTGGCTTGACCCTGAGTTCAAGAACTCCTTGATGTGACAGAATTTTTTTACATGACTGTCTTTCAGAGAATTTCTTGGTAGAATGCAGGGTATACAAGAAGGTAAACCAGATTTGTTTTCACAGAAGAGCAAAGAATATAAACAGACTACTTTATGTTTACTCTGTCGAGACATGCCACAGATTCAACTTCAAAAGATATGCATAATTAATATTTAACTCTCTAACAATGCCCAAGTCACAGGGATTCATGCTACTTCTCTATAAAATGAATTCATTTTCTCACTTGTAGGTGTGTGAGTTTGTATGTGGGAGGGGTTAGTTTGGAGTGATGCTTGTGAACATATCCTGCTCGCACTCAAAGCCTCTTCAGTCCTCCTCCTCCTCTGTTCCTTTTTATGTGTGAATGGCTTCCTGTTCACCCACTTACTAAAACAGAAACTTGGATAGCCTCCCTCAGTCTTCATCTCCCTCGCACCTCTCATCCAGGAAGTCACCCAATTCTTTCAGTTTTTCCTCCTGAACCCAGTGCTGCTCTCTCAGTTCTTTCTGCTAATTTATTTGTGCAGGACATCATGCCGTGCCTTCCAGGCTGCAGCAGCCTTGTCATTGGTCTGTCTGCTTTGGCCTGCCCTCTGCAAGCTGAAGTCATATTTCTAAAATACAATTTACCCAAGTCTGTCTCTTACATAAAATCCTTACACAATTAGTCCTGCTCTCAGGACTAATACTGAATTTCTTATCCTGTTTCACAAGGCCTCTTTCTGGCATATGATCTCACACCACTTCATCTGTCCTCCTTACTCTTCTTTTAGCCTTTGTTTGGGAGATTTCTAAGTACTTCTCTGCTTATCTGTGTGTCTCAGTGGATTGTAAGGTTCTGTTTAGGCCAGGAATCTTGCCAGTCTAGCTCAGTGTTGTTGTCCCCAGTAGCAAATAAAATGCACATATATTAGGTGTGCGATACAAATGTGTTGGATGAACCAAAGCAACCAAGCTATGTGGAACCCCTTCTTCTTCCTAATTGCAAAGTTTCTTATAATGACTTAGTGTGGTCACTCTTTTCTGCCTCCTGAGGAAGCTCAAACAAATTCTGAAGAAATGAGTTACAGCAACTCCACTTGGCGTCCATTTCCTCACCTGCAAGATGAAGCCTAAGGCCTTTACAAATGAATCTGCAAACTAAAGGGTTTGTACCAGGTTATCTGTAAATCCACACTAACTCACCTCAAACTCTAGAGTAGCTACCATACATGTAATATATACAAATGTTGGTTCTATGTCAAACATCATTATACTATGTATATGTATGAATATGTAAATAGTATGTTTCTATTTTGTATACAACCAGAAAAATGAGAGTTATACTCCATTTGTGTACATTGAACCAAAAGTAAATAAAAAAACAGAAAAAAAACATAAATTTTAATAGTTTGTATAAGCTTTTTTTAAAATGTCAAGAATGTATCAATTTTCAACTTGTTTGATTTGCTTCTATGTTAGTGTCATATACAAACATTACTGTTTGTGAATACCTTCACCATAAACTGAAAAACTATGAAAGTACAGGGAACAAATGCATTCATGTTTACCTGCCTATATGAAATTTATATTGTTTTTTATTTTATTAGATACATTATTATGAAGTAATATTCCCACTGTAGTGAGCTGTTTCTGAGGGTAATTGCCTCATCAGATGAGGTGCCGAAGCTCCTTAAGGAAGAACACAATATAAATTCACAATTGTAGTGGAAATAATTACATTGTTTACTCTTAAAACTCATGCTTGGACATCTCATCAGAAATGGTACATATGAAAATTAGCTAGATCAAATTTTAACTGTAATTGCCATACAAATTTCTTTTATTCACGTACCTTTGATTTATATTACATTTCAGTTCCTTGACTAATAAAACTCTCTCCCTCTATGTCTTTTCACTACAACTCAGTAAATTACTTAGCATAGATGGAGGGTGAGAATGAACACATTTGCCTCTTTTTGCTCCCCATGTCCAATTAGAAATGGCTCTGGAAAAATGAGTTCCAGTCATGCTTCCCAGCTGTGAAGTTCCAGAGGGAAATACAGTATGAAAGGGATTGGAACTGTCATGATAATTTTGTGCCAATGACTACCAGAGTCGTAGCAATTCCAAGCTATGTCATACTGTTCCCCACCCATATCATAGTATCTTCCTAGACAGAGTTGATCCATCACCCCTCAAAATCACAAATTGTATATTGAAAGTTTTTCCTTTTGTTCATTTGTTTATTCACTCATTCATTTGTTATGGAGAAAATAATCACTTGACACTCTGTCAGTTGCAGCCTTCAGTATAACATGGTGCCAAAATCCATTCCTTGGCTGGTGGCAAAGTTGCAAACTATCACATCATGCCAAAGAATGTCTTGGCTGGGAACATAATTACTTAGCTATAGGAAATGATCCTGATCCAGGAAAGAAGGCTTTAATATCCCACAGGTTCCCCACTTATTGCTTCTTCCCCCTAGGCTTCATTTCAGAAGGATGAAAATTGTTTCAGAAAATTGTTTCTCAAATGTACTGCATCCTAAAGGAAAATGTCCCTTGTGCATGAATTTTTATGTGTATTTTATTCTTCACTGATAACAGATACCTTTCTATTTTGGGTGCACATAGATTCAGGAAAGGGGCAAGACCAGTATTTCTCCAGGTAAATAGTTTGGCCAACACTTAGAAGTAACACCAAATCAGATATTAATGAATACTTTTCTCAGCAAATGGAAGCCCACTTAAAATTTAGCCTCAATAACTCAACATGATTAAGCTAGCACACTGTTTTCTTACCATGGGCACCTGGAACCATGTCTTTAAAATACTGTCTAGTGGTTTCTTATCTTTCCCTCTGTAATCTCTGCCACCCGTTCCTACCCACTTGCCAGTACCATTCACCTCTGAAACTCTTTCCTTATTATCATTCTTATCTACTGATCTCTGGGGCAGTTTTACCTCCCCCCCTGACGTCATACCTACTTATCCTGAGGACACTTTAAACAGCTGGGTGGGTGTCTTGATTTTCCTAGTTCTGATGGTCTATTTAAGTCAACTTTGAGGGATACCTCAAATCAGTCTTCAGTTGAAACTGTGTCTCTTTTGTGATCCTGACCCCTGGACTCCCTTCTGTAGCCAAAATATAGCCTATGCTTGCAACTCACTCCTTTCTTTATGATCACTGAGTTTGCCCTTTATACTAGTGGGAGCTTTAATGATTTCCTTCAGTGTACCTGAGCTTAAGACTAGCTGACTGTGGAACTCAGAATTTCATCAAGTGTTCTTAGTTTCCTTCTGTGTAAAATAGTTGTCTGGCCCACATCTATACATCCTCTTACAACTCTAAAATTTTATGAAGGATGAGTCTTTTTGAAAAAGCACACTAATGAGTCTAATTATGAATTCTCTATGGTTTAACTTTAAGCTTTCCATTTTTGCCATATTGTACCTGTGAGGATGTGTTCTTTGATTATTCATTTTCACCTAGTCTGAAGGCACCTAAATGAATACAATATGAATGGAGAACTATTGTAGTGATTATGCACAAGACCTATCTCCAAATAAATAATTATAAAAATAAAATTTCAGTTATATTGCTTAAGACACATAAGACTGTTTTCTCTCCAAAACCTTTTATCTGTTGTTAATTAACATATTTCCCATACCCAATCTGAAAATATGTATCAGAAACGAAATATACTTCAGAAAATTAAGCAGAGCCATATGCCAAATAGTCTGCAGAATATTGTCTGTTCTAAGAGTCTTTTTACTTTCTCTGTAAAATCTATGGGAAACACTTGGAATATTTATCTAAGGAACCTGAAGATATGCTGATATAGTTAAAACCATAACTATTCAATTAGGTCTCAATTGTAAATCAGCCGGTGGCGGGGTTGTTTTAGTAGCTGGGACACTGACACAGAGATTTCACTTCTTAATTTCCTCAGTAAATGAGGGCATACATTTAAAAATAAAATGTTGCCTTGAAGCAGTGTTACAGAACACAAATAAGGTTCAGAGTCCTTAATTTTTCTTTAGCACTTTTGCAGTCCTCTTAAAACCACAGTGTTTATTTTTCACCTTCTACACAGGATGCTCCAAGAACACTAAATCCACATTCCAGAGTAGATATGAATGTGAGTGGGAGTGGCTTCGTAAGCCTTTGCTATTGCTATTGCCAAAGATTTACTTTCTCTTTTTATTCTTTTGGGGACAGACTGAAAACAAAACAAAAAATAAAAATGGTTAAAGTCATATATAACATGTACATTTTCAGTATGTCAGAATTCCGTAGGATGCTCTGATATACTTATGCTTCCTCCCATCATTCATCATCAGTGTCACTTTTGAAGCGCCTGTGATGTGTAAGGTACTGTGTTATGCAATCTGAGCATCACACAGTTTCTGCTTGCATATAATTTAGAGTCTTAGAAAAATTAAGATCAAATCTAAAATGAAAAAAAATAGACTGGGATGTATATAAATATATATGTATATATGTGTGTGTGTATAAATATATATGTTCTGCATTAAATCTGCAATTAATTTGACTTGCTAATATAGTGTTAATGAAATCATTGCAATTATAGCTCTTTACCAAATAACAGGGACACCCATTTTGGCTAAACTGAAGAAAGAGTTTGAAACTGTGAAATTACTTTTGGGCAGAATCTTCTTATCCAGAACAGTCTAATAAGGTCAGATACCCAGGTTTTTAAATTGTTTTTAGAAGAAAGAAATATAGGCAAATTGTTGTGATGGGTACATAGGAAATAAAAAAGACTTTTTCATTATAAGAATAACTAGAAAGAATGTGAAATGATATTGAATCAAATGTTAGAGTGTGTATGATGGGCCATTCAAGTAGAAGCAGTCAAAGTTGTTGGTATTTGTTTGGGGAGTTCTTCATGAACAACCACTAAGATAACCCAAAGTGGTCAAAATCAGTACAGATTCCTGATTTTACTCACAGTGTCCTATTCAGTTTCTAGAAACTTCCAACTCATCCTTTATGACTCAAGACTGGCCAATATTGTATTCTTCCACAGTAATTTTTTTCAGACTTTCTTAAAGGATTTCTTCCCCCTCAGTTCTCATACAATAAATAGTCTTGAGTGCTGTGTACCACGAATCATTCTGGAAGCTAAGAAGACAGAATATAACTACCTAACTAAAGTTCCTGTTAACACACAGCACCACATTGTGCATACCAGGTTGGCAGGAAAATAAACAATAGCAAAATGGTGTGTCTGTGTTCGTGGCCATAAAATAGAAGTGACCTGGAGAAAAATATGGTCTAAGAGTAATAGGAATTGACTAGGAACCTAGGTGAAATGACTGTTATATGTTGTTAGGGAAATATGACGCATTTGACTAGAGACTTGAAGGAAATGAGGGAGGGAACCATGTGGATATCTATGTGTCAGGGATGATCTCAGGCAGAGGAATCATACAGTTTAAAGTTCCAGAGACAGTAGGCTCTGGACAGTTGGCTCCTCAGAGAATACAGGACAGCCAGTATGATTAAGAGTAGAGCAGGAGAGGTAAATAGGAGGAGGTGACCTTAGAGATAATGTGAGAATCATACTGTTTAGGACTTTATAGGCAATTTGTGGATGTGAGCAAAGGAACTTTGCATGGGAGAAGACTCAGACTGGCCCATTTGAGAAGAGAATAGGGAGAGGCAAGAGACAAAATAGGAGAAAGGATTAGGTGGCTATTGCAGTAGTTTGAAAGAGATGTAATTATAGCTAGGCCATTACAGTGGAAATGGTGAGGACTAGTAAATTATGAATATATTCTGAAGGCAGAGTTAACAATATTCACCAATAAATTACAAATGAATGAGAGACAAAAAAGAGGAGTCAATAATGTTTTAATGTTCTTAGCCTAAAATGACTAGATGCTACTCACTGCAATTGGAAACATTGGGAAGACTTTCTAAAAAAATAGAAAGTGGAGAATCAGTCCTTTAGTTTGGAACATGTAAAGTTTTAGAAGCATATTGTAAGGAAAAATAACTGAAAATGGGAGCAGACTTTGAATCAGTAAGCTGTGTTTATTAAGCAGTGGTGGAATGGCATCAGGGAGAAAGTAGTGACTGGTTACAAGAGGGGTCTGTGTTTTATAGGTCTTAATGAGAGTTAATCATAGCAGAATGTTCAGTGTGACTTAATCATTACCGACTGAGAACGGGCTGGTTGGGCAGTCAGGAAACTAGTTTGTGGGTTAAAATGTAACTCAGGGAAACAAGTGTAAAATCTTGAAATTCATTGTTACTGGAATGAAAGTCCAGAGCCCAGGGCCTGTTGTTTGCCTTCCTCTTCTCCCATAATGCTATCCTCCTTTTCTCCCTGGGGACTGTCATTTCCCTTTTCTTGAGGGATGTTATTTTCCATATCCTTCATACATGACTTAAGCTTGGAATGGATATATATATATATATATATATATATATATACACACATATATACACATATATATATACATATACATATATATACATATCCATATGTATACAATGGATATATATATATACAATGGATATATATATGTATATACAATGGAGATATATATATATATATATATATACATACATATGTGTGTGTGTGTGTGTGTTGATCTGTGCACATACATGCATATCTATGGATCTCAAACACATGAGAATGGATAACATTAATTAGGGAATGAGTTTGAATTAAGAGAAGTATGAGGTAGGAGTCCTGGAGAATCCCAACATTTAGAGATCAGGGACAAAAGGAAAAATCATCAAGGGAGACAGCAGACAAGGCAGGAGGATTAAGAAAATACTCCATTTCAGAAACCCAAAGACATACACATTTCAAGGAGAGAATAATCAGAGTGTCAAAAGGTACCTACTCCAAAAAGAACTGTTTGGATGAAATACTAGGGACTTTTGTACCCAGTCCCAGTAGCAAGTGCACTGAGTTCAAGTGAAAACAGGAGGAGGGAAAGTGGGGAGGTTAAAAATATGGCAGAGATTCCTGGGATCAAGAACGTGCATTTTTGTGCTGACAGGAATGATCTAGCAGAAGGAGAGAAGTTGGAGAAGCAAGCGATGGAGGGGATTCCCGGAGTGGTTTCCTTGACTAGGAAGAGGAAGGGAATCTCACAAGGCTTACATGATGGTGATAAAATTTTAGAGAGAGAAAAGTAGACGCAGGAAGGTGAAAATCTGGGAACAGAGGTTCAAATAAGGAGGCAAGTCACTTGATGACAGCAAGAATTTTGCAAGCTCGGACATTGGATGAAATTGTTAAAAGAAAAAGAAAAGCAGGAAAACATCCCTCCCTCAGTACAGTGTCTGTTGAAAGATTTTTGCTTAATAAATATCTCATGAATTAACATTTAAATAGCTGTTGTGGGAAAATGTGCTTTTGCTTCAGGGGATTGAACTAGTTGTTTTTAAGAATCACTTGTAGTGTTAAAAGTCTATGAGTCCATGAAAAAGCTGGTTAATATACTACATAATTTAGAGTTCCAATACTGTGATACAAATGTCATTTTTCCTGTGTCCTCATCCATCAGCGCACATGTCATTGTACTCTTTTTCACATTGACCCAAGAGCTGACCTCACAGTCTCTTTTGAATCAACCATCATGGCCCTTCTATTGATTTTGGCATTCAAGATTGTGTCTGTGTGTTTTTTTTTAAATTAGTTATACATATTAGTAGAATGCATTTTGATACATCATATATAATGAAGTATAATTTCTCATTCTTCTGTTATATATTATGTAGAACCCCACCAGTTATATAGTGATATGTGTGCGTAGGATAATAATGTCTGATTCATTCTACTATCCTTCCATCCCCCCTACCTCTCCCTCCCTTTACTTCCTTCTACCTAATCTAAAGTAACTCTGTTCTTCCCTAATCCCTGGTCCCATTCTGAATTAGCATCCACATATCAGAGAAAACATTTGGCCTTTGTTTTTTGGAGATTGGCTTATTTTAGCATGATATTCTCCAGTTCCATCCATTTACCAGCAAATGCAATAATTTTATTCTTCTGTAATGCTGAGTAATATTCCATTCCAACTGAACAGATACTTCACAGAAGAAGATATACAATCAACAAATATATGAAAAAATGTTCAACATCTTTAGCAATTAAATAAGTGAAAATCAAAACTACTTTAAGATTTCATCTCGCCCCAGTCAGATGGCAATTATCAAGAATACAATGATAAATGTTGGCGAGGATGTAGGGGAAAATGTACACTCATACATTGCTGGTGGGAATGCAAATTGGTGCAACTATTTTGGAAAGTGGAATGGAGATTCCTACGAAAACTTGGAATGGAACCACTATTTGACCCAGCTATTCCACTCCTCTGCTTATAACCAAAGGACTTAAAAATCAGCATATTGCAGTGATGCAGCCACATCAATATTAATAGCAGCTCAATTCACAATAGTTAAACTGTGGAACCAATCTAGGTGCCTTTCAACAGACAAATGGATTAAAATATATATATATATATATATTTATACACACACACACATGCATGATGGAATATTACTCATTGTCTATGTGTTTTTACTGATACATATTTATAAGATCACAGTGACAATTGGGTCTTTTCTAATCCACACGTGAATGTAGGTATATAACTGACCCTATAATGTGAGAATGCTTCCTAAACTCTGACTCAGTGAGCCCTTGAGAGTCAGCAGTGGGAGGAAGTACGTGAGGAGGGACTAGAGCAGCTCAGCTTCCATCTATTACTCTTGACCAAGGTGTCAATAGCTTTAAAAAATATATGACCTTGCTGAATTAATTTCTATTAACTGTTTTGTGTTACTTTGTTCATCAAGCGGTGTTCCAGCAATTAATTTCATATGTCAAGAAGTTAGAAAGAATGTCCAAGGTGGACGGTAGTCTTCAGACTTCAGCTACTAGAATGCAAGACCCCTGTTTCAGAGAATATACTTGCATTCTTCACCCTCTCCTCAGTGGGCAACTGTCTCAAAAATCAAACACAAAAAAGGAATCACAGTTCTTCTGTAGCTGTTTAATTATAGGAGACTAGACTTACCCTGAACATAAACTAATCTGGTCATTACAATTGTAACACTCTTTACTGGGACATCAGTAAGTGATGAACTATGTAGATTAATTATCTGCTTAATTGTATTCAGGATGCTGAGAGCATGTGATCACCAGATGCTGTAGCAGTTGTTATAATACATTGGTGATATGGATGCTGATTTAAGTAGTTTCCCAAAACTATCATTGCAAGGAATGCATGCATTCTCTCTGTATAACTTGGACCTTAGCTTAACTATAGGTTAAAACAAATTCCTTATTAATTTCTTAGAACTACTTTATTTAACAGTAGATGTTTTCTTATTGCTCATAAGAAACACTATCTGCTTTTCTTCTTCTTTTTATGACCTATAGAAGAGATAGTATAACAATGAAACAATTTTGACTGAATATTTGCCTGGTTGCCTTTCTGGGTGGGGAAATTTGTAGATCTACGGTTAAGGCAGTTAGAATTCTAAATGTTGTCAACAACTTGGAAAGCAACAAAGTGAAACACAGAACTGATAGCCATAGATATAGGAATATAGGAGCATGATCTTTGAATCTGGAATATTGTTTGCATATTCCATCATCTTTCATGATTCAAGTAACTGCCTTTAGGGTGGACTACCAAGTTATTCATGATTTAGTAGCTATACCATATATTTTATCTTATTGCAACCTGGGAAAGTTTGAATTAGATTTAGTCACATTTATGTAATAGCTTTGATATGATAAGGAAGAATATTTTTATTTTACTTTGCCTCTTTATTCTTAAATTTCAAAATACCTTTTATTTGTATTCTCAAACACCTAGTTGTTTTATTAATAGATTTATTTCTAGAAGTTAAGGAAATAAATTACCCACATAGCATACACTGAGGGAATAAACATGGGTCACTAATAATGGGTCACTAAGCACACACATCCCAAATGGCAGCTTTGCGTTCCTTGAAAAGGGGGGGTGGCCAAAGACTTTGGATTTTATTCACTTCTGGCCATGTTTTATGGGTCTGGTATTGCTTTTATTTTGGGGTTAATAAGTTTCTCAGAATATCTTGGAACACCCCCTTTGCAAGGAGGTAAGAGTACAAATGTGGGACCATAATGACATATGTAGTATACTAAGTGCTCTGTGGGAGTTAAATAATTCTCATGGCAACCTTGTGAAGCTTGAGTATCATTTCCTCTTCTATAGAAGCTTGACTAACGTGTCCAAGGTCACTAAGACAGCACAGGGTGAAACTGAGCTTTCACCTCTTGGTAGTCTGCCTCCAGTCCCCCTGGGCAGTATTGAGGTGCATCATGTTCTCTCTTTCCTGCCTTTCAATCTGTGAATTTATGATCTTTGGCATTTATTTATTATTTTCTTTATCAAATTTATCAGTAAGTATACTAAGTTGAGTATATACAAAGCAGTTGTCTCTAGATTTGCCAAATATTCTCTGGATAATTTGTTTTAAGTAATACTTCCTACTATAAAATTGGATGTGCATTCCATGGGGTGGAGAAAGGGCCCTGGATTTGGGTAATGACATTAATCACTAAAACATGTTTTCATATTTCAACAAATTCAATTTTTGTGCATTTTGTACTCAAATCTAATTTATATGTACAAAATTTGGAACATAAACATTCTAATGGCAATAGCAGTTATTATTTGTGTAGTACTTTGTAATTTACATAATCAGAAGATTTTTAGGATTCATAACTTTAATAGAGATAATTTGATGATACTTTGATTATAAGAGTAAATGAATACAAAAGTCACAAATAAGTAGTTTTGCATTATAAGTGCAATTTGATAAAGAATACATTCTTTAGGTTAGGGGTGTAGTTCAGTGGTAGGGTTTGCATAGTATGCATGAGACCCTAAGTTCATTTGTCAGCATAAGGTGCTGGGGCCAGGGAGAAGAAACATATTTGGCCATTACGCCAGTTTCTAAGATGGAGAAAGTATGGATTAGTATTATCTCCATTTAATTTTAGGAAAAGATAGGTCAAGGAAATTATTAATAATAAAATCATGGTATCCAGATTAACTCAGTTTGTTTTGATTCAGTGTATGATAAAGAGTTAACATAAACTAAGAGTGGTAAAAATAGTAACAGTAGTGACACACTAATGGGAAAAATCCTCCCTAAAGATAATTATGTTTGATTGATCTAGCAGCAATGTCTATGTCATCAAGAGAATGTTCTGGATTCTCAGAGAAGGACATGCAGGGTGGCATTTACCTGCATAGCATCATTACCATGGTCCTGGAAGTAGCTTCAGAAGCAGTTTTACCCACATTCCCCAAGTATTCCTTCTGATATGTGCTTATTCAACCTCACCATACTCTCCAGAGCCTATTAAAGCAAAACAGTACAAGTGTGAAATTTTTAAAGTGAGTTTTCCTTTTGAGTGATCTAAAAGCTTAAGACTGTTCATCAGAATAATCTCTGGAGTCAGGTGCATAGAAACTGAAGTAGTCTCTGGAGCCCTGGGTGGCAAACCTTCAGTCAGACTAGTAGAAACAATTTCACCTGAGTCAGTAATTTTTCCTTTTTAAAAGACATGAACCCCTGGGTCAAGTTTCTAACAAATGAAATCAGAGCTGCTCTAGTCCTTCCTGTCCCAGCCCTGTCAGTTCACCTTTCCATGGCAGCCTCTGAAGGGGTTTCAAGAACTTCAGGCTTATACACATATCTCTAGTGAAAGGTGGCAGGTGGCCCAGCTTCCCCCAACTATTTCTTTCCTTGAGGGCATAAAATATTGGCAAATTTGGTCACTCTTTGACATTTTCCTTCTTTTTTTCTGACCCTCTGCATCAGTTAAAGTATTTCTTTTCCTGGGATGTTTATACCCTTGATTGGATAATAGGCAGGTTTTTTTTGTCTTCTTGTTTGGGCTTTGGAGGCTTTTGTCACCCTAGGGCAAACGTTATTTGTATTTGATGACTTCTACTCTGTGCTGTTTGTGTTAAACTTATTTTCAGATCACTGCTGGTACTTCACAGGCTCTTTTCATTTGTACTCTCTGCATTTAACTCATAGCATCAGGAAGTTCATTTAATTTTGTCGAGAGAGAGAGAGAGAGAGAGAGAGAGAGAGAGAGAGAGAGAGCTCGAGCCACAGCTATCATGATATTATTGAAGTTTTGTGTACCATTGAGCATGGAAGTTCAATTTATTTGCACTGCTCACCTATAATTGCTTGTCTACATGTCTAGATTGTCCGCCCATTGGAGGAATTTGGGTGTGATCAATTTTGTAACCTTTAGCTACTTAGCTGCAGAGAGTTATCTACCTCTCAATGTTTATCTCCCAAACATTGCAATAGATTGTTCCTTTTCCTTGGTGACTTGTTTTGAGGATGGTGATGCTGATTTTTGGTAAGAAGAGTCCTAGCTCATTACAAATTGACCTTAGCGTACCACTAATGCTCACTATTAACTGTATTTGAACTTTGGCTATCAGTCATGTTTTAGCAATGAAAAATTTTGATAGATTATTATGAGATTCAAATAAATGTTCCTTTAATTGATTTATGTAAGTTGTAATTAACTGCCTTCCAAATTTCATAATAGTAGTTTTCAAATACTTAGAATGAAATCTGATCTCTTTTGATATAAAAACAGCTGATTTTGACTTATTTTCTCAAGTCTTTAACATCTTTAAAGATAGATTAGTTAATCTGTCAAAACATTATTTAAGGATATACCATATTTATTTAATACTTATGTATTTTTATCATACTTTCATACATGATTAAACATAATATAAGGTATTAAAACATGTCAACTGGAGTTATGCTTCCCTGGATTTTAATTATATTGGGGCCCTCATCAAAGATTGACTTGAAAAAGGATGTTTGAAATAATTAAACACTACATTATTTTATATTTCAGGAGTCAAATAATGTTTTGTGCATTAACAGCAGACAGGTATTTTGGCAATTGTGTGGAAGATTTAAAAGTAAGTCCTCAGGGTCTTTATGCCGATTCCACATTCAGAGGTTTCTGCATTCCATTGGTAATGCAGCATCTGTGCATTGCCACCAACTGGTGACGTGTGAATGAACTTGCCTTGATATCATCGTGTATACAAAACAGCTGTGAGAGTTCTGGTTCAGCGCTCTTGCTAGTAACTTTGACTTTTCTAGCTCTTTTATTATCTTTTTCATACATTTCAAAATGAATTAGAGAGTGTCAAAATATTAGTAAGAATTTCTGTATTTTCAGTCTATCACAGGGGACTCATTATTTTTCATGTCCATATTAAAGATAAATTGTTAATAGTATGTAATAACAGAAATTAATTTATATATAATAACAGATATTTCCATAATGAAGCCCCCTCATCCAAATATAACATCACCTAATTGTCATTTCTATTGTATCATATCCTCTTCTAACACTCTCTTGAAATTTGCACCTGTGAAAGCAAGGCTAAATATAAATATAAAAGATTAGTAAGAACTTTTAGTTTGAGACAGTTGACCAGCAGGATGTGCTTTTCTTCCATCCCTGATGAGATATTTTTAAAGGGATAAACATTTAACAGAGAAGAGAAATTCTGGGCTGAGAGTCAGCCAAGTCCTTGGGGGTTTGGTTAAGAAGTATGGCTATAAACAGGGATTGATCGAGCATACCTCCATCTCTCTCCTCAATTTCAGTTCCCAGAACAGAGTTATCTGTCAGGTACTTGGCAAAACAAAAACAAAACAGATGGCTTCTCTGTACAAGAATTGAATGGATTGACTAGGGAAAGCCCAGGCTTCTAGGGTGGATATTGATGTTCAACAGTAAAGAGAGCAAAGCTCCTCTTATTCTGTCAGTGGTGGGGGTTGCATGGAACTTATCAGATGGCACTTTTTTACCTTGACATGAAGATTGGCAAGTTTCATCCTTGGCCTTTGCTTCCCTTCTTCATGCTGACTAAACCCCATGCAGCTGTCCCACTCAAGGGAAAGACTTGGTGAAGAAAATGTCCTTCTTACCCAACAGCAAGGAAATCCATGTCAGCAACCCCATCTTCCTTTGTAACTATGAATAAACCACCAGTGATTGCCAGGTTTACAAGAAGACTGAAGACCTGAAAAATAAAAGATCTAGAAACAAAGGAGAAATATAATCCCAGTAGAAGGACTAACAATTCAAGACACATTAAATATCTTTTTAAAAATTTATTTAATGTATTCAGAAATATTTGAGAACACATTGTATCTGTAAACAAGAATCAGGAGCTATTACAGGGCCAGAGAACATTTCTAGCAAATACAAATATGATTGCTGAAAGTAAGTCAATAAAGTTAGAAAACAACATTGGGAAAATTTTGCAGAAAATAGAGCAAGAAGATAAAAAAATATGGGGGAACCTATAAAGCATAGATACCAATAATAGAAACAAAGTCTAAGAATCTCAATAAATATGGAAAATAAAAAGATAATTAACAAGAAAATAGTCAAAGACCATATCAAGATCTGAAGAAGGATATTTGTCTTTTGAGAGCGCCATACAATAATTTTTCAAGCTTGTAAACCTTGTCTTCATTTAGAACCCTAAAATTAAGAAAGGATTAAAAGCTTCCAAAAGAAAAAAGAGTCTCACAAAAGAACACAGATCAGATTTATGTCTCCTTGGGGGTAGCACAGGACACTAGAAGACACAGCATTATTTTCAAAGTTACAAAGGAAAGACTCTTTTTCAACTTAAAGTGATATCTGCCCTCCATTCTATAATTGTGGAATGAAGATATTTTCAGGTATTGAAGAACTCAGATCATTTCTCTCCTAATCCACCTGTGGGTTAAAGATTGCTGAAGGTTCTTGAACATTCTTACCATTGAGAGATATGATCCTTTATCCTTGCACCTTGAATCTGACTACTTAGAACAGTCAAATACAGTGGATTGACACTGTGCCAGTTTCCTACCCAGACTTTAAGAAACTGTCATCATTCACTTCCTCTCCTTTAGAGCACTCTTTCCTTGAATTGAATCTATTTGTCCAGTTGATTTCAGCCTTCCAGTCATCCCATCCACAGGGATGCAAGTGATGTGATGTTTGAATTAACAGAATTTTCATAAGAAATAATAATTACATGAAACTTGAAGGAACAGAGTATATATTGATGTTAGCAAACTTTGACATGCTTAAACAAAATGTGAATTTATTTGCAACAGGTAGCTGATAATTGATAGGAAAAGTAGATGGGGGGGGCATTCAAATTCATAGCAAGATAATCACATGCCCTGTGCTATGGAGTTCTACATGCTCTTCATTCTAGCAGCAGCCACAAACTAGGAGAGCAAATATATTTGGGAGACAAGATGTAGGGTATAAAGACCATGATGGAAATTTAAGAACACAGGAGATAAGTATAGAAAGGCCACCTGGGTTATACTTTCATAATCCTTAATTGCAAGATTCTAAAATTAATACTCTTTGTAGGCATTGGGAACAATTAGATGTTTTGGGGTTGGCAAGTAGGAAAAAAGGTCCCTTTCAGGGCTAAAACTGAGTGATCTGGGACCCATCCAGTTAGATATCCTGAGAAAGGTAAATTTGTGACAGGAAAATATACAATCATCTGTACTGTACCCATTAAGCACTATAAGCACTGTTATATATTATGGGAGGAAAGAACCCACATAAACAATGGGAGGGAGGAAGTAGAGGTTAAGGCACAAGAGAGCTTTCATTTTCTATTTCTGGAGCATGTTAGAAACAAGTTTTATTCAAAGAGTCTGGCATTAAAAGAATTTTGCGTGTCTGAGCCTTCCACATAGCTATTATTTCTCATTTCCTGCTTCTTAATACTAATAGTTACTTATAATCATTAAGACGAACTACAGACTGGAAGAAAGTACTTACCACATGTCTGACAATTTGTGTCTACAATTTATAAAGAGTACTCAAATCTCAGTCAGAAATGCCAAACAATCAAGGTAGGAAGCGGGCAAAAGACATGAATGACGACAAAAAAAAAAAAAATCACTGAGAAGGATATATACATAGCATATAGGCATAGGAAAAGATGCTGAGCATCATTAGTCATTAGGAATGTAAATTAAAGCCACAAGGAGATATCACTGTACAACAATCAGGGTAGCTAACATAAACAACAGTGACAACACCAAGTGCTGACAAGCATTTAGAGATTCAGAAGCATTTATACATTGCTGGTAGGACTGTGAATGGAACTGCTGCTCTGGAGAACAGTTTGACACATTCTTATAAAACTAAACCTGCAGCTAAAATATGACATGGAAATTGTCACTTAGTCATTTGTCCCAGAAAATATGAAAATTTATGTTCACACAAACACCTGAACATTAATGTCCATATCATCATTCTTTGTAATGGTTGCAAAATGGAATAATCCAAATATTTGCCTACAGGTGAATCGATAAAACTGGTACATCCATGAAACACTACTCAGCAATAATAAAAATGGACTATTGGTATATAAAACCACTTTGATGAATCTTAAAGGGATTATGTTAAAAAAAAACAAAATAAGGCCCATTCTATATAAGCTATGTATATCCCATTCTTGAAATGACAAAATTATAGCAATAGAGAACAGATTAGTGGTTACCACTTGTAACATCATAAGTGTTTAGGAGGGTGAGGAAAGATGGGGGGAGGTGAGTGTGACTATGAAAGGTCGCATGAGAACGCTGTGTAATTCTGTATCTTGACTATGATGGTCACAGGAATGTACACATGGGATGAAATTGCACAGATCTCGATATACTACACACACAGTGCATGTAAATCTGGTCAAATCTTTTTCGGGTCAGTAGTTTATATCATCATCAATATTCTGATTGTGACACTGTACTATAATTAAGCAAGGCGTTACCACTCGGGAAAATAAATGAAGGGTATACAAAGATCTGTCTGTATTATTTCTTACAATTGAAAGTAAATCTATTGTTATGTCAAAATAAGAACATTGGGGAAAAAAAGAAAGCAAAACACCTGTGTGATTTTGCAGCCCCCTCAGACAGAATGAGGCTTTTGTAAAGGTAGCATCTAAGCAGGGACTACTTAGCTGGTTTTCTCTCTTTTGACTGCTAAGTTAATGATCATAAGGCAGAGTCCCCTTGCCCAGGTGCCACTGCCCACAGTGATAATAAAGCTGACTTTTCTTGAGTACTTGTGCATGTCACTCTGCTACTTCTTTATGGAAAGATGGATTTTGCTATCTTGTATTGTCTGACAGAGGCATAACAACTCCTCATCCTCTGTGCTCCAGCTGCAGTTGCGTTCTTTCAGCTCCTGAAACTTGCCATACCTTCTGCCACCACAAGCACTTTCCCTTGGTCTTTCCTTTGACTAGAACACTCCAATGACCCTTGATTAACTCTTTTCATCCCTCAGATGTTAGTTTAAAAATCACTTATTTAGAGAAGCCTTCCCTTATTTTCCAAGCAAGGTTAGTTGCTCTATTGCACACTCCTATGGTATTTTGATTTGCCAAACACTTACAGATGCAATTGCATGACTGTCTTGTTATTTGATCGTTATTTTGCAGGAGAATAAACTAAAGCTTAGAAATGTTTTACAAGTTGCCCCAAGTTACATACCTGCTATAGTGGTAAGCCTGGATTTGATGACAGGTCTGTCTGACTAAGTCTCATGTATTTACCACTATTTTCTAAGTCATCCTATATATATTGCATCTGTAGAAATTTCTTATGTCAGGATTTTATGAGAGCCCAAAAGACTTTGTTGAAAATGGCATAACCTGAGTAGAATTATAGATAGGAAAGAAAAACACACACCCAGTATATGACACATTTGGCTAAGGATAAAGAGCCTATCAGAAACTTAGGGAGAGATGGAGCGTGTCTTAGCCTGGCTTTCCTTTTTCCAGGGCCCCTAATGGGGTTCATGGCTATTTCTGATGTTGCCTACACATGGAGGGCCCTGCCAGCTCAGGGAAAGTACCACCTTCTTAGAAGCTTGAGACAGAAAGAACTGAAATACAAAATCTATGTATCAGATATTTCAAGTCCTGTTTACAGTTTTGAAATTTCCTCCTCATTGAACCAAACTCAGTACAAAACAACATACTTCTTTATCTCAAGAAAGAAGGAAAAGGATTCTATTATATCCCTCATCACTTTTTCAGCCTCTCACTCATCAGCCTCTGGGGAAAAGTTTCCTCACATCTATCCTTTAACATAAGCATAGATATTACCAACAACTAAGTAACTATAAATATGCTTTCTGGGTCTCAGGTTTTAATGCACATTTTTTATTATGACAGAAATGATAACTTTCAGATTGATATCTGTTCAGATCCAGTTTTCTTCATGTGCTTTTCCACTTCTCTTTCTCCTCCTCAGCAGACCCCAGCATGTTCTTCCTTCATGCTAATCTGCATTGGAAATATGGTATCTGTTTTTCTTGACCCTTATTTCTAAGTTCTGAGTTTTTGTGTGAGTCGATGATTGACGTTTATGTTCTTTTACTTCTCTCTGTTGTATACTTTAAGTGTCTTATTTTCTTTCTCATAGAAATGCTGTGCTTGCTGCAGCTCTCTAATTTTCTATCTGCCTTGAATGTTCAGGGGCTGTGGACTTTTTTTCTGGGAAGACTTATTTTCTTATTAGAGTCCAATCTGAAAATATGTCCCTCTATTTCTTGGACCATGTTCCTTTCTATGTAATACCAATTAAAACTTTCTCCTGGCATTAGAGGCTCAGGAGTGTTTCTGCTTAACTCCTTCTTGCAATACAGTACTCTGTGAGCCATAAGTGTTACGATCGTTCACACAAAAGAAAGGTGCCGAAGAGATGATGTCTATTTATTGGTTAGCCTGTCCTATCAACTACTTTAAGAGAAACGAAACAACAAAGACATAAACAAGATAGAAGTTTATTTCTGTCACACACAAACATCCAAATTATAGATGGTCAGGAGGGGAACATGGAAGAGTGTGGCTCTATTCAAAGAGGTTCTTCAGGAACCAGATTCTTTCTTCTTGGTGCCGATCCCCTGGGTGTTGCTGGCATTTTCATGTCAAAGATGGAGAGCAGGAAAGAAGTGGAGGGCACACTCCTTCCTTTTAAAGGCAAGATCTGGAAGCTATACCTGTGGTTTCTGCTCCAATCCCACTGGCGAAAATAAAGTCATATGGCCACATTTTGCTGTGGGGAGACTCGGAAATATACTCTTTAGGTGAGAAATTTTCTTCTGTTGGTATAGAAAAGAGCAGGAGAGTGGATTTTCAGTGAGAGCTTATCACATTTTGTAACTAGGCATGAAGAAGGAAAAAGAACCTCAAGAATATAGTTAAGAGTTGGTTGAGGTCCTATGACTTGTGGTAAATGAAAAAAGAACATAGGAAATTGATTTGGGCTTGAGAAAAGGTTAACTTTTCGATCAGTAGAAAGTCAGGTATGTGTTTTTTCCTATAAGCAAATGACATGATGGAAGGTGAGTAGTGACTGTTTAAGGACTGTTAAGTAGTGACTGTTAAGTGCAAAATCAGAGCTATTCCCTAGCATATTAATTTGATATTGGCATTAGGGATGGAATGAGTAGGGGCAAATTGAGGCCTTTTGTTTCTTCTTTCCAGATAAGAACCAATGTGAGCCAACATTGAAGTGTAGATAGAAAAACAGAGAGAGGGCAAGCCTGAGGGGCACTGGAGAATCAAACTTACCTGACAGGGTAGAGAGGGACAGAAGTCAGTGATGACCTTGAGGTGCCAAGCACATTTCTTTAGGAGAAATAGAAAAAGTCATTATCTTGTTAAGAGAAATAAGAAAGTCAAGAGGACCTAGTTTTGTTTTGTGCCTTGTCTTGTTTGGGGTTCATGGTAGTAGGGGAGAAGAAAGTAAGATGCATCTGGTTTTTGGCCATTTGAGTTTAAGATATTAATGCAACACCCATGTGACTGTATTTATAAGGAAGTAAGATTGTTAGATGGGAATTGAGGAGAGCTTTAGAATTTTAAGGTCAAGAGACTTAGATCTTGCTGTCCTGTTTATGAATCTAAAAGTTGAAAGCATGAGAATATCAAGGCAAAGAGAAAAAAGGGTCAACTTTAGGGAAGACCCATGTTTATTTGGAGATAGCAAGAAGAGCTAGAAAAGCAACTTAAAAAGAGAGACAAGGAGAGAGAAAAGGAATTCTCATTGATGTTAACATTTTCAAGAAGAGGAATAGCCACCAGGGTAATATTTCTAGAGAAAACAAAAACAAGGAAATAAGCCTAATTAATTTGCTCATTGGGAAATCATGGTAACTCCTAAGAGAACAATTTTAGTCAAGTGACAGACATGAGCCATAATTGCACAGTTAACTAATGTGCTGAGTGGGTGGCAAAGAGGAAGGAGAGGCAGGGTGCTCTGAAAATGTTTTCTTTTCCTTTGCATTTCATTCATTAAAATGGCAAACGTCCATCTATTATGATGAGCTATAAGGAGCTGGAATAGGTTGAAAGATTGAAAGCCAAGAAACCTGGCCTATTTAAATTTTTTCATGGAATACTATAATTTCACTTACTCTTCAATTAGTTTTACTAGTGTCCTGTGGTTTAAAAATATACATACACTTCTGTTTTTATAGAACAAGATTAGATTGAGAACTCAGTAGGTATGACTACGTTGTTATCTTTTATATTACATATCCCTTTTGATGTAGTGAATTCCCACTAAAGAAATGATCTTTTCCCTTAAGTGACTTGAGGTTGGAGTCTAGCCAAATTATTTTAACTCCAGGAACTAAACACAAGTGACCTAAAAGGACAACATGAATTTGTATGCCAAGAAGTTGGCAATTTGAATAAGCATTAATTATGGTGTTATTTTTGCATATATTCTCAATTATAGTTATATTGATATTGGCTATGAGTTTTGATACATTTGTATGAACTTTCCATATGAACAAATGCTTGAGTGTTCTGATTAAGCTTCCTAATGAATCTGTTGTATATTATGAAGCTTTTGCCAAGACATTTAGGAACTCAGTTAAGTTAAAAAACAGTACATCTTTATTTGAATTTCAAATATGCCTTTAGATTCTGTTCAGAAAGTAAAACTAGATTGTGATTATGATTTATGTTACCTGTAGGGCTGATAGCATTATTGATGCATTATCATTATACTTCTTTTGCTGTTTAATATGTTTAAACTATATACTTTATGCCTTGAAATGGGTACCATATCTCTAATTATTATGCATACTATTTAATAATTCATCTGTTAAATGCAAAGTTGAGTATTTAAGTTAGTGATACCACAGGAAATACTTCAGTAAATGTGTTGCCAAAACTTGTGGGTATTGTTATTCATACTGAATAAATATTTATCAAATATTCATTATGTATAATGCATTATTACAGGACATAGGGAAGGTAAGAGAGGAATACTCAATTTTTTCTTACCCTCAATGGATGTGCAGTCTCTTGGGGAGATGTAATTGTAGCATGTATCTTTATTCATACAATGAAAAATATAAAATTAATGTTAAAAAAGAACAAAGGAAAGGTCAGATATGGTTCCTATTTCATAAAAGGATATTTAAGAAAAAGTTTGGCCAATTGATAGGATTTGGGTAGCAGAAACTATGAGGGTTGTTTTGGGCACAGGGAATAGTCTAGGTTAAAGCAAAGAAAATGAGAGCATGATCTAAATTTGAAATCAAATATGTGGGCCAGATGCAGAAGATAACCCCTAAGGGTAATGGTGGAGAGTGGAGGCTATTGAGGAAAGCATCTTAGGATGTGTGTTTATAGGAATTGGATTCACAGATAATAAGAAGTCATTGTGATGGTGGTGGTGGCAGTTATGGTTGTTATTAGAGGCATATATTTCTTATGTAATTATTAGAGTCTAATAGTATTATGCCTTTCAGAAATCACTCACTTGGTCTGTGTGCAGGGACAAGAGCTGTAACCATCACAAGGAGGGCCCAACATGGTCCTGTAGATGTAGTCTTCTCATTTAGAGAGGGTCTAATGTAAGGGTCTTTGGTGTAATTGTATTTGGACAAAAACTCACTAACAAGAGTGAAAAAGGTGGTCTTTAAAAAAGTCAAGCTTTGTTCCTGTAATTGGACATACCACTTTGAGTAAATTCTGAAATAGTCATTATGATGATGAATTGGTTGCTTTGTGGATTGCCCAGATGTATTGCATTGCATTTAAGCATGCTGAAAGTGTTAATCTTTTCAAAATAAGCATATAGAAGGAACCACCCTATATGTGGTCATGTTTTGGACTTCTACATTTTTTTTGTGATGCTGGGAGGCTTTAAAAATGGAAGTAACCTGGGTCTTTCTGAGTCTCTGAGAGGATTTGTCAGGGCCATAACATTTTCTTTTATGTGAAGAGTATTATCATTTATTAATCTTCTGTGGACTTTGCATTGATCATCCTAAATGATGTGGTTTGAAATACCACTACTATGTAAACAGCTCATAGGATTTGTACTAATCCAGTGTAACTCATGAAATTTACTTTTAATTATGAAACACACATTTTTGTCTTATTGCATGAAAATTAGAAAATTTTCCTATCCATGTGAGGACAAAGAGAGAGTGTTAATATGTCCTATTAATAACAGGTGCCAATATGAATATGAGTTTGCCCTTTATAGCATCCCTTCAGAATTTGGTATTGTTATTGTCAATAGGGTCAGGGTTGTTGGTCTACGTTTCTCTATATCACATTGCTGGAGAACCAACAAAAGTTTTTAAGCAAGAAATGATGTCCCCAGCCTTGTGTTTTAAAAGCCAATCTTGGTGTAAGGTGGCTTAGAGTAGATCAACACTGGCATTAAGGAGGTTGGCTAGAAGCTTTATGCAGTAATCCCAGCTACAAAATAATAAAGACTTGGATTTGGAAAGCGACAAGGAAAAGGAGAATTTCTGGGCAAAAATCAAAACTAATTAGTCTTGTCCCAGCGCCATGGATCTTTCCTCAATTCCAGGTTGCTTATGAAGAAGAAGTATAAGGGTCTTGTCTGCTTGGCTTATCACCTAGTAAGGAAATAACCAAAATAACTGAGAGTAAACATTTAGAGGAATGGTGCTATCAGTACATCTGGCTTAAAAAGTGTAGGTCATCCTGTGATTTTAAATGTGTTTGGATTTCCTCTCAATCTACTGTATCCAAATATTTAAATTTGAATTTTTTGACTAGAATTATTTAAAGGCAATGGGGCATGCATTTTAAGACTTTCTTGAAGAAGCTCAGAAAGAGAGTTTCTTAAATGTTACTTAATGTTTTCATGGTTGTGAGGGAAATCATTTTATTTGGAGTTACAAAGCATAAAGGATGCTGTTATACTATATGCCCTCTGTGATTATAAATTTATTAATAAATAAGAGTAATATAATATATATTACTGAAGTTCCTTATTCATGTGGCTATGTATTTGTATATATTTATTTGAATCATTGATTTATAAACCCTCATTTGCTACTTGCTCCTTTGTGCTTTTATTAAGATCAATAAACAGAAAATAATGTAGGAGTTTTTATTGAGCAGAGAGAGCTCTTTATGAAAAGTAATTGCTGATGCATCAACATAGATAATTGGTGGCACAAAATAGCATTGGCCTTTGTCTACATAGTTCATCCTGAACACTCAGAATTATTTGTTGTATGTTGAAATTATGAAATAAAAACAGGTTCCAATGAAAGTTAACTTTTTTCCTACCAAGATCTCTTTTACAACTTTAATGTCTTAGAATACATTTGCCCACCAGATGTATTGGGGAAAAGAGATAAAATATACATATATTTTATTTTATTATCAAATATCTTTATAATATTATCATTGGTATATATTTATTTAGGTACTTACATTATTAATTATAAATATTATGATATAATACATATTTAATATAAAGATGAAAAATTACAGAAAAAATAACAAACCTAAAATCTCAAATACAGCTGCCCCTAAAATAATATCTTAATGTTTATCTTTCCAGACATCTTCCACATGCTCATTTTTCCCATATACTCAGTTTTATATAGTTTTATAAAAATTATACCATATTGAAAATAGTGTATTTCTGCATCTTTATAATAAAACTCCTTCTAAATTATCAAACATTATTCTACAACATTGTGTTTCTTAAGTACATACAATTACATTTTAGGAAAGCTAGAATTCACTTAAATCCTTCTCTATTTCTGGTGTTTGGATTATTCTTAATACTTTTTAAAAGTTATTTTTTAATTCTACAAACAAGCCTAATATTGGGCATTTGCTGAATATTTGTGTTTGGGCAATAGACCAAATTTGTGTTTGCTACCTCACTGTGCTTTGTGGCTTTTGCCTACTGTTATGACCTCATCTTCACCTCTTTTTCATAGATACGGAGCAAAAGCTGCTTTCTAGTCACTAGCAGGACCACATTTCACAGCTTCTGTTGAAGGTACTGTGGCTAGATGGCAATATTTAAGCCAAAGAAATGTGAGTAAAAGTCACATGTGCTAGTTATACACCTGTCCCCCAAATGTCTTCCATGGTTGCACCTCTATTCTCTGTTCCTTTCCTACCAATGGGGATGAAGTGACCCCCACCCCTAGAGTGACCTTGGAAGTTGTGTGTTGGTGATGGAAGAGCCACTCACAGCCCACATAAAAAAGTTAAGTTTTATATTCCTTTCCTCTTACCAAACTTACATACTTTGAACTGTTATTTGAGCCAGAAGTGAACTTTAATTTGTGCAATTATACATTTTTGTATAACTCTGAGTTGTTAACCTATGTCTAATCATACAGCCCTCAATCTTTCTCCTGAAGCCTATAAGTACTGAGAATTGATGATCTATTTTACCTTTCTTAGACACTTTCTTGTACTTCTTTTTTTAGAATTTTTTTTAAAAAAATTTTAATGTGTTATAGATGTGCATTTTGATTCATTGTACACAAATGGGGTACACCTTTTTGTTTCTATAGTTGTACATGATGTAGATTCACACCATTCATGTGTAATCATATATGTACATAGGAAAATGATGTCTGTCTCATTCTACCATCTTTACTACCCCTGCCCCCCATTTCCCTCTACATAATCCAAATTCCCTCCATTCTTCTCTTACCCCCCACCCCCATTACATATCATCATCCACTTATCAGAGAAAATATTTGGCCTTTGGTTTTTGGGGATTGGCTTATTTCACTTAGCATGATAATCTCCAATCCCATCCATTTACCTGCAAATGCCATAATTTTATTTATGGCTGACTAATATTCCATTGTGTATATATACCACAGTTTCTTTATCCATTTACCTAGGTTGGTTCCACACTCTAACTATTGTGAATTGAGTAGCTATGAACATGACGTGGCTATATTACTATAGTATGCTGATTTTAAGTCCTTTGGGTATAAATCAAGGAGTGGGATAACTGGGTCAAAAGGTGGGTCCATTCCAGGTTTTCTGAGGAATATCCATACTGCTTTCCAGAATGGCTGCACCAATTTGCAACTTAAGTCTCTTTTTTTTTCTCTCTCCCACTTGATTTTGTTTTGACATTAAACTGATCTGGAACCAGTCTGTTTAAGATTGATAATGGAATAATGTGCGCTTTCCTCAAATATTTTTATTTTAGTACAAAATTTGGGGAGATTCAGGACCTTAGCTGACAGGAATAACTAATTTTAATTACTATTTTTAAATTAACATCATATTTCTTAACTAAGTCATTGAGCATTGTTACCCATGTCATTTTGCCTACCGAGTTCTAGGCAAAAAAGAAATTCTTCAAAATGTTTGGACACCTACACATCTGTTACAAATGTACAGTTTATATTAGCATACAAAAGGCTCTGAGAAACCTTGCAATAAATGAATCCAGCTCCCTTCTCTAACCTGCTGTTTCCAAAGTTCACTTCCCATAGAACTCTTGTCTTAAGGCTCTACCATTAACATCTTAGAAAATTAGCATTCCTAAAACATTTGTTCCATGAAACACAGTTTGGAGAAGTGCTAACTCAGGATGTTAGAGTCAGAGAAAACTTTGAAATGATTGAGAAAAGCAAATGGAAAGGACTGTTTTAAATTTTTATGCATTTACAAAGAAATAACTGTTCTGGTTCAAACAGAATTGTCATTTTGTTTTCTAAAACAGATTAACTGAGTGGAATGCAGCACATTGTGAATACCTGTCAACTCTGATTATCTTCTTCTGTCAAGAGTTTAAAAATAACAAGAACACTTTTTTTTGAGAATTCAACTATTATTTTCCTCCTTGACATCTTTATAAATATTAGAGATTATTTAATTCAGTTAAGCAATTTGTTAGACCTGTGCCTTCCTTGAATTTTAACCTGTTACCTTTCTATACACTATAGGTGAATATAAGAGTAATGAAATAATCTGGAAAATGAACGTTTATAATAAATTAAATTTTCAACCTTGATGTCCACTTGTGTATATATATACATATTTAACTCTACTATTTTCATTTGCATTAAGAATTTTTGTTATTTCAGTAAAAATTAACTGGTGGAACTAATCATAACATTATATAGCACTTTATCTCTTCTTAGAAAAAAAGGCGAGCCAGGAAGAAAAATAAAGGTAGCATTATAGCAAGCATCAGGGTGTTTTCTTGAATTGGGTAATGGTAGTGTTTGAATTTTTGAACAACTGTAAAGATGTATTCCAACCCA
The DNA here is from genome assembly GCA_020662805.1 of Glaucomys volans. Classification (NCBI taxonomy): domain Eukaryota; kingdom Metazoa; phylum Chordata; class Mammalia; order Rodentia; family Sciuridae; genus Glaucomys; species Glaucomys volans. Next base: position 232,669 of record JAJEJO010000386.1, on the reverse strand, counting down.
ACCTAGTAATGGTGTGATAGCACTGGAAGGGTAACCAGTTGAAGCCCAGAGAAACTATGAGATTTGTCTTTTTCCAATTTTGAAGTTAGTATTCTCTCCTCCATATTATGTTGCTTCTCGTTATTTTTAAAAAATATTCTGTTAGGTGGGACCACACATGGGGATAGTAGCAGAAAATCTCTAAGGCAGAATTTGCAAGAGACCCAGAAATCCCAGAAACTAAGATTATTTTCCCTACATCCTTTTGACAGGATAGAGACAGACTCCTTTATATCTTACAGGTTTTCAGTCATTAAGTGCCTCTTGTAAAATGCCTGGAGGAATCTCTTCTAGACTCATACTGGGCTAAAATGTTATCTCAGAGATTAGATAATCAAATAGGTTTCTAACCAAGATTGCTAAGAGCAACACTCCAAATTGAAGAGGGGGCATCTCAGGTGGGGTGATTTTAAAACTTGTCTGCTTTACAAGTATAACCAGAAAATCTCAACCCTCCCTCCCTCCCTTCCTTCGTTCTTCTCCCTCCCTCCCTCCCTTCCTCCCTCCCTCCCTCCTTCCTTCCTTCCTTCCTTCCTTTCTTTCTTCTTTCTAGCACTATATATTTTAAATGCAACAGATAGTTAATGAAATTAAAATTAATTCTGACTGGACAATTGGAATCACTGTTAATAACAGGCAGAAAATTGGTCCAGGTGGCAAAACATCTTGGGTTTACCAGTACACAGTGTATGAAAACTTAGGATTCCCTTAAAGAATGTACAAACTACTTTTACCTTGTATTTTAAAAATTAAAGTTTTGCCTTTCACCTAGCTTGGTAGCTAGATATACTTGCAATAATTTGCTTTTATTTTTAAAGGAAATATTTCCAGTGAATTTCAGGTTGTTTACTCAATTTTACAAGTTCAGCTTTTATTAAACCACTATTATATTTGTAAATGTCATTAGTTTTTATTTTTCACTTTTAAAAATTGCATTCTAAAAATTCTTTTAAGGATAACATAATTTCCAGTTTTATTAATGACATTCAATTGTATATTAAACACAGATTTGTTGGCTTTGAGAGGAAGTACATTCATATAACTTGATTCAGATGTTCTCACTCACTTGAGAAGGGAAAAACTTAAGAATGTTATAGTTCATGCTCTGGATGTTTTTATCATTTCATTCCTAATAAATGTGGAGTTTACTTTCCAGAAAAAAATACATTTCAAAAATGTTGAAAGTACTTTTTAACTTGGACCCACTTTTAAAAGTAATGAAAAGCTACATTTCTTTGCATTTGATTTGTGACCCCCAACTTACTATCCTACTTTTATTTTTAATTTTAAGATTTCAAACAATGGCTTTTCAATTTCATAGCAATAATCCACACATTTTGTTATAATATAGATTCAAGTCTTAGAGGTACTGTGAAATGTCAAAGAATCTGCATATTTAATAAGTTAGGCCCAAAAAACATTTTGAGAAAACCAGCATGTATAAGTTCTCTCTTATGTCTGCAGTAAATAACTATAGACCCAGGGACATAAAACAGAAAAGTTTTATTATATTATAGTTCTGTAGTTCATAAGTCTGACTCAGGTTTCCCAGGGCTAAAATCCAGGTGTCAGCATGACTGATTCCTTTCAAGAGGCCCTAGAAGAACATCTCTTTCTTTCCCTTTCCCAAGCTTCTTGAGGCTGCCCACATTTCTTGGCTCCTTGTCCCTCTCCTCCATCATCAGACTTGGCAACATTTCATATCTCAAACCCTGCTTCTGCCAGCAAATTTCTTTATCTGACTCTTTTCTTCTGCCCCTCCCTTCCTCTTTTAAAGATTTGCGTGATTGCATTAGGTCCATCTGAATCATCCAAAATAATCTCATTATTTTAAAATAGGAACTTTATGATCACCTTATTAGCAGCCTTAATTCCATCTTCAACCTTGGTTTCTCTTGCCATACCATTATCACAGGTTCTGAGGATGTGGATGTGGGCATCTTTGAGGGGACTTTTTTTAAAAATTTATTTATTTTGATTCATTGAACACAAATGGAGTACATCTGTTGTTTCTCTGGTTGTACACAAAGTAGAGTCACACCATTTGGGTAATCATACATGTACATAGGGTAATGATGTTTGTCTCATTCTGTTATTATTCTAACTCCCCCACCCCGATCCTACCCCTCTTTTCCCTCTATGTAATCCATCCTTCCTCCATTCTTGCCTCCCTTCCACCCCACATTATGTGTCATCATTGGACATTTTTATACCTGAAATATTGGCTTTAAATGATTGAGATACCATTAATTTTTTATTTTAGGGGTGTTTTCTTTTCTCGCAATTAAGTTAAGCCCCTACTAATTAGGTTATTGTAAGTGAAGAAAATAGTAGTAGTCCTTCATGTATCAACAAAAATAGTTTCATTAAAATAACCAAGCCTAAACATTGACTGTTACTAGCCACTAATTTTAGGCAAGATAAAATGTCATTTGGAAGTTTTAAAGAAGCATGAACACCTGAATGAAATTGCTTCCAATTAATCTTCCAATTTATCCATTATTACAGCTCTAGTTTTTACAAGGTTTAAATACTTGTTTTATTTATTATGCAACCAAAATTATTAGCATTCCGGTGAAGAAGAATTAGATTTCTAGTGTTGAAACACTGTATTAAGTATTCATTTATTTAGTTTGGTAATTATTTCTTTTCTTGAATAAGTAACATAACCTCTCAAGTAGTTTAAGCAAAATGTGAATATTTTAATCTACTACTAGATATGACCCGTTTCTCTGTTTTCTCACACACTACATTTGTGTTAGAGTATGTATAAACATACATGGCTATTCCAAGTATCTATGCTTACATGTCCTCTGTTAAACAGTCTGAGTCTGAATTCTTTTGGGAAAGCATCTATTTGGTCCAGTATTGCACTGAGTTTTTGAGTTTTACTAAATTATGCTATAACAGGCAGGGATGGATTATAGAGTATAAATGTGGCATTTGGGGGGTCCATATCCATGTTATTTTGCAGGTGGGAGTCCATGATGGTGAATTGGAAAGAAATCTAAAGATCTGAATCACTAAAACCTTAAATGACAAAATAAATAGCAAAGTAGGAAGAGTTCTTTCCATTTTTCTCTCTTGTTACCACCTGAATATACATAGATACAGAGTCCTTAGAAGGACTGAAATTCAGCCAGTATGTGGTACCTAGTCATTTACAATCTACTTTTCATATAATTGATCAGTGCTTTATCATAACTCTTGTTAAATACTTAAATTTCCCCTCTGGTCCTGAGTATTGTTTCAGCAAAACAGGGAGAAACCAGTGAATATTTAAGTGTCATGGAGGAACTAGGAGAGATTGCATAGTACATATTAAGAGAATTTTTGTGACCCTTTGTATTGCATTTCTAGATTCTGATAACCAAATTTCTAAATGATGACAGGTAGGGAAGAAACATCAGGAGGCATTATCTTAAATAAACTTGATAAAATTCCTTAATCTTTAAAAAAATTGCCACATGGAAGTGATGTTTATTATCAATTTGCCAAATTAGCAGCATAAAGACCATATCAAATACTATTTCTGAAAAAGAGGACAAATCTTTTGTTTGGTTTATATATGCATTACCTTGACAATTAGGCTATTAAGTTAAGCCTGGGGTCAAATAATTTGCATTTTCTACTTCTTAGTACTTAGTTGAGTGTTTTTGGTCTCATATATAATAACTGTCAAAAACTTCTATTTAATGACAAAATGGACCATTTGATTTATTTTTTAATAAAAGCTACATATGTTGAATTCATCAGTAGTTTTTATTTTGATTTATGATTATTACATGACATGAATATATGTTATTTAATGGTAAGAATAATTTTAAATATATGATCCCAAATCGAGGGTTGGGATACGTTAAAGTGTTATATATAGTTAATGATTTTAAGCTATGACTTTCTATTTTGTGACATTAAGAGGTCGTCATTAGTGATTCTATCTTATTTTTTTCCAATTAAAGACAAAAATATGTGACCTAAGGAAAATTTCAAACTTCCATTTCCACAAGAGACTTGAACTGCAAGATTCTATTAAAAAAAAACAAAAACAAAAACAACTTTATCCATTTAAATCCACTTGACATAGTTGACAGGTTTATATAATTTCTGATTTAAGAAAACCCTAAATTATAAGAAAAAAATACATATGTGGTTCTTAAATAATGTCCATATACATTAATAATCAATAATGTCCATATACATTTGAAAGGATAGGAAGACATTTCATTCTCACAGTGTACTTGTACAATCACAGTAGAGTCTTTTTAGGTAATTCATGGACCCTGTTGTGTTATCTCCTTCATAATGCCCACCAATTTGCTTCATTTTTGACCTAGTAGGACCACCTCCAGTGATCAGAGAGTTTCTGGGTCTTCATTCCTACAGTCTCAGGATTTTCTACTGAGATCCCCAACAAAGGTGAAAATTTTGATGTTCTGTGTATCTTTTTCCCCTTAATATGAGTGCTTATGCAGTAAGGGCTCAACTAAACCTACTTGACTTTGAGTAACTAGTGATCTAACTAAGGTCACAATGTTGCTCTAAAGGGAGTTCTGAATCAATGACTTCTTCGTGGAGGTATGTACTTGGATATGTGACCTGATTCAGTTTTATACCTTAGGCATAAATGGCGCAGCAGGGTTTAGCTTTTGGAAGATAGCTGAAACATATCTATATTATTTTTGGAAGTGTATGGATTGCACAGGAAAAATCACTTCGATTTTCTAATAGAGTCTGAAATGAGATGCAGGCATTAATAAATTTACCCAGTTGAAATGTAACCAATCCTCCCTGGAACATTATTAAAAATCTTTGAAAAGATCTTGCAATGTATGTTTCATATGAAATCTGTCAATTTTTAAAAATTTACTCCTTTATATTGTTTCCTATTGTTTTTTCCAAGTGGCAAAGGAAAGGTTAAAAGAAGGTACTCTTAATTCCAAATAGTGAATGCAGTTGTCTTGAATCTCCAAATGGAGACCATGGCATATATGACTTTTGTGGTGAGCTTGTGGAGCAAAAATTAGGAAGGAGAAGTGAAAAAGGACCAGACTCAGGCAGAGAGGCTCTGTTTCATTGTAATAGCATGAATGGCTTAGAAAAGATTTCTTTAACTTCAATGGACTGAAAGAACAGATATTTTTTCAAAGTCCTAGAAATGTAATTGATTTAGTGTTAAAACAAATTTTTTTCAACATTTTAAAAAGGATTCTCTCAACCCCCCCAAATTGCTTATCATATGTCATTTTTAATCAAAAATACTAGTTTCTGGGTTTTTTTATTTAAATGAAAAGTTACTAATAGCTATGAGTTTTGGGGTCCTCTCTGCCACATCCTGCATGCAAGAGGAAAGGGTTTATTGCAGGAGGAGGATATTGGCGATTTTTCTTTATCTATTACCCAAAAAACATACCTACTCAATAAACAGACAAGAGCCAATACTCTTTTTAATGAGAGGGGGTGTGATGGGTCTGGCCGTACCAACTCTGGCCTCTTTCAACGTTCGACAAGTAGCCCAACTCTCTTTTATTTATAGACAGACAGGTAAAAGGGGGCAAGGACCGGGAGGAGCTGCTTCTGTGATGGAAAGGATAGGGTGGAATTAGGGGAACTATTCTCTTAAGGAAAAATTCCAGTAGATAGGGAAGCACTCCCTCGCAGTGCCACATACTTCCCAGCATGACTCAACCTAGTCTGATTCTGTTAAATAAGGACGGCTTCCCACATCTGAGTATAATTGTTTATTTTATTTTATTTTTTTTAATTTTTGGTACTGGGGATTGAACCCAGGGGCACTCCACCAACTGAGCCATATCTCCAACCCTATTTTGTGTTTTATTTAGAGACAGGGTCTCACTCAGTTGCTTAGGGCCTCGCTAAGTTGCTGAGGCTGGCTTTGAACTCATGATCCTCCTGCCTCAGCCTCCCAAGTGCTGGGATTACAGGCGTGTGCCACCACTAATTGTTTATTTTATAAGGCCTGTTCTAACTAGAACAGTTAGCAAGGTTTTCATAAATGTTTTTTTAACATGACAAATTGGTTTGATTGGCCAAATAGAGACTTAACTATAGGCAAGAATTGTCAATTATTCACATAATTTTAACAGCATGACTGGTGCCATACCAATGATTCAATTCTTTCAAAGCTCTAATTTAGGTAGTTTCTCATTGACCAATAGTATTGATAGAAATTATTAGAAAATCGCAAGTCTTTCACTTTTGATTTGTGTTTGTCCTACCTGTAAGTTTTCATTATGCTGAGAGTTAAGAATTGGAAAAACTTGTCATGACAGACTTAATTATTTTTAAAACAGATCATAGAACATTGCATATAATTCCTTTAAAAAATATGTGGAGTTAGAAAGAAGTAATAGGAGATAAATTTTTTAAAATTTCCCAGCAGTTACTTTTTAAAAAATGGAATAAAAAATGATTTGGGAAGAAAAATAAAGAAATGAATTGTTAAGAAAAGTGGTAGAAAGTCCTTGGACCAATGTGTCTTGAGACCAAGACAACAAGTACCTTCTGATCCAGATAAAATTAGCATTATTATGTGAATTCTTTTGGATATTCATATTGTAAACATATTCAGAAAATGTTGTATACAAATCATATGATTCTCAGGAACACCTAATTGGACCAGACATTTAATTCAATTCATAATGATCTCCAATTGTAAGAGCAAACTTGATGTTAAATTATTTAGGATTGGGCCTAAACCTTCTTAATTTTCTTTACATGCCTTCCTGTTAAAATAAATTTATAATAAGAATTATCACTTTTAATGATATTCATATATTTCTAATTACTTTGTAAGTCACATAAATTTTAAAACAAAAATGTATGGGATTTAACAAAATTGTGGCGTTTTGTTTTTATAAAAACAGGGTTTGTGGTTTTGGCATATACCTTAAGAAGTTTTATCAAAGAATTTTAAGAAATCAAAGAGGCAGAAAATTAACTGGAGGGTTCTACAGGATCTTTGTTATCCATAATGTATGTGTTCAAACAGAATTAAATATTTTGTATTCTTATTTGTAGGAAAATAGGGTATGTTTAGAATAGATGATAATCTTATTTTAAATAGGATTGTCCCTCTAAGCAATTAATTTATTGTGATTATACAGCCTTTTATAAGAATGGAAATAATTTTAGGCTGTCACCATCAATTTATCTTTGGTGCTACATATACATTTCTATTGATTTTTTAAGTGAAACCACATTACAAAGAGTAACGGGTCTCCATGAGGAATGATAATGTAGTGTTCTGATTAATAGATGAATAGACACTCCTCATCTTGGTACAAACAATTTGATTTGAGTTTTTTGTAAAGTATTACTTTGTCTATGGCATACATTTCTTGTAAAATATAGGTAAGATTGTTTTACTCTTTTAAAATATTACAATTAAATCAGTCATAACATTTTAAAGTCTTCAGAATAAAAGCCTTGAAATATATTAACAAGAGGCAGTTTAGTATCCTTCAAAGAAAAAACACTAAAATAAATATGAGACTAAAATGTGAACTAATGTCTATCATTTATCAGCTTCCTAGTGATTTATTGTGAATGTCTCTTAGGTCTTGGACTTCTTTATTTCTGCTTTTCTAGGATATCCTATAAACTCTTTGCAGAATTTCCTGGATATTTTTAATAAATCATTATTGTTTTCATTTTGTTACCTAGCTTTTAAATGAGAAACAATTAGTTAAAGAATACAAGAGATTAAAACAATTAGATTCTCTTCAGTTTCCACACAAAATTGGTTGACTAAACTTTATATTCCACTGGAGCAGTTAAGTTGCCCAGTAAGAATACATTCAGCATTTAACAGCTCATAAACTAATGAAAAAATCAACGAATTGCTGGGTCTAAAAATAGCATAATTTAGCTGTACCATCTTTCATTTATTAAAAAGATTTTATGAAGAAGGTTTTAAGACAGAAGGAAGGAAAATAGGAAAATAAAGAAGGGAAAGAGTAAGAGTAGAAAGGAGAAATGGAAGGAGGAACCGGTATGGGGCGCAGGGAACTGACAGCCATTTGTTTGGATATAATAGACCACAATGGAGACCTCACAGAATGTTAAGTAGTTACTGATCTTCTTAGGGAGAAGTTCACTTTGTAGTCTTAGTTTCAGAGATTGTAGCTTCTTTCCTACTTAGAGTGCTCCCATGATGTGCTCCATTATAACTTATCTCATTCTGAGGCTCATTCCATGTAAAGCAGATGCTCAGCAACTAACGTTTAGTAGCTCCTATTGTCGCGACAGCAGAACTAGTTGTCATCACCTCTTTTCACTCATTAAAAATGTGTTTGAGCCAGCACGGTGGCGAACGCCTGCAATCCGAGCAGCTTGGGAGGCTGAGGCAGGAGTATCGTGAGTTCAAAGCCATCCTCAGCAATTTAGTGAGGCCCTGAGCAACTCAGTGAGACCCTGTCTCTAAATAAAATACAAAATAGGGCTGGGGATGTGGCTCAGTGGTGGAGTGACCCTGGGTTCAATCCTCAGTACCAAAAAAAAGAAAAATGTGTATGTGTTTACATGGCACACACACTAGTTAAGAGAGGTAAATGACTTGCTCAGGGTGACCCAGTTTGCCTTTGGACCTGCACATTAAAAAGAACATGCTTGCCTTGTTGGTATTGAGGTCGTTTTGTAAACTAGTACCATGTAGCGTCACTGGTCCTGTTGCCGTCCAGCACGTGTTAGTTTAGTGAATTACTTTAAGAAATGTTGTATACCTAAGACCATAGCCTTTCTGTTTTATCATAGTTCGTCACTCTGCCTTATTCAAGCATGATTTTTATAGAATATGGAAATGATGTTTTGCTCTTTTTTCCTTGAGTTATATATGCCATTCCACACTAGTTATGTATTTACTTCCAGGTTGAAGTTAAATACGAAGTTTTTAGAGTATTGTTTTTCCCTTAATAAGGAATTTTGTTTCCTCAAAATTTTGTACATATTTTAAAATCAGTATTCGTTTTCATACTTATTTTGAAATAATAGTCACCTTTATGACTATGTCTTTATCAAACATGTGAGGAGGCAGTATGTGCAGCTTCATAGAATTTTCATGTGAGGGGACCCAGCTGTGTTTATCAAAGGTGAGCCAAGATCACCTGCATGAAAATCATGTAGGTACTTGTTTTTTTATATATATATATATATGTTTTAGTTGGCAATGGACCTTTATTCTATTTATTTATATGTGTACTGGAATTGAACCCAGTGCCTCGCACATTGCCAGGCAAGCACTCTACCACTAAGCTACAACCCCAGCCCTCATGTAGGTACTTGTTAAAATGATTATAGACTCCCAGGACCCCTCCATGGGCTGTAAAGATCCAGAACCAAGGATGTACATTCAATCTGCATACTGCAGACTCATTTTTTTTCTTGTCAGTATAAATTCTCTTAGAAAGACTAGAGGAGTTATAAATTTTTTGAAGTCTCAGCTGCCATTTATAGAGCATAAAAATATACAAAGATATTGTTAGTAGGCTAATAAATCAATTTGGATATTCATAAAGCCATGACTGATACCAGTCATGAAAATGGTAACCAAAGAATAAAATGTTATACATGCTGCACATGAATAAGCTCGGAAGACTTGTTAGATTAAAAAGGACAATGTTATATAATTTCACTTACATGAGATACCTAGCAGGAATATCTTGGTGTGTGTGTGTGTGTTATGCTCTAATCATCTTCATCAACTAGTCATTACTTGCTTTATTTAAGGGTAAGTATCTGCTTTGGGATTGAATATAATAAAGTCAAGACTTTCTTCATATCATTTTATGATCTGCTTATGCATATGGGAACAATGTATCCATAGATAAGCAAGGGTGTGTAGCAAATAGGAACTTTAAAAATGTGACATCAGAGCTCAAGAAATTCAACAGTGTAAGATTCTTAATGGATTCCAGACACTCTTTTGGCTTTGTAGTTAGTTTTTCACATTTAGACTGTCACTGCTAGTGGTTCTACTATGTCCATACATGGCAAAAGCTATTTTCACAATCAAAGCCATTTTCTTACTTTGGTTTGGTGTTTCAAGATTTAAATATTAGATTGTACTACTAAGCTTAATGGAACTAGAAGTGTTTGGGAAAAATTAAAACTTTACTGGAAAAACCCCTTCAGTGATTACTGAACACAAACATTCTATAGTTGCACGTGGTGATATTTCTAACAAAACCAGTGTTTCACTGTTATTGTGACAGAACCAACCCATTGAAGTGCTAGTGTCTCTCTTGTTTCATATAAAGGAAAAGCTTAAAACCAATGCAGCCATTCAAGACAAAGAGGATCTCTTGGAAGTTGATGTGGCATCAGGTCAATACGTTATTTCTGCCGATTCTAGCATAAGACATCTAGGAGCTATGGCCCTGAAAATTAGCTTTCTGAATCAAGCTAGTTTATTACTGGCATTGAAGAAATTCTGTGTGCCTTCTCCAAAGCTAAGATTTAGGTGATAAAGCAGTTGAGCCTTTTAAAACTTAAAGAAAGGTGGAGGTGAAATGAAATAGCCATTAAAAACAGCAAATAATTAATTGAGTCTCTTTGTTAACAGGCAGAAGGTCAAGTACACATGACCACAGCAATGTTACAGTCTGCATCCCAAACAGCTGAATCTGTGACTTGAGAGTGATTATACTGGATCATCTAACTAATTAAAATGAGATTTTAACTGAGAAGGGTAGTTTAAAAGACACGATAAGTCATTTGTCATTTTTGTTTTATCATTGGAACTATTGAGGTATAACTTTGAGTTTCACTTCCTTGCCTTTTATTAAATCATGTCATATATTTGTTTAAAACCTAATTGTAATTATTAATTGTATAGTAGGATATTGACTTTATGATTAGATCAATAAACTATAGGTAGAAGTACTAAAAGTACTATTTACTAAAAGTTAATAAAAATAAAAGTTAATAAAAATAAAGTATGATTTTTCCCCAGAAACATTTGAATTATCCACTTATTCATCATAGGACTCCTCTGGATATTGTCTTTTAATTTTTAAAGCCTAGAATTATAAGGACTTAGGGAATTATAACTGTAAATGATAAGGGATGTTTGAAGAAATTTCCTCCTAGGTATAACACAAATCAAAATAACAGGAAATAACTGTGCTTAAAATAGAGGGCCAGAAACAAACTCACGTATGACCTAAATGGCAAAAAATATCCAAGAAGGGTAAGTGTCTAAAATATACAGGGGGATGTGCTGAAGGAAATCTTTGGGAAGAAGAATTAGAAAAGACCTGGAACATTTCTTGGATTATGCTGTAAGAATTGGAGGGAACATCTGAGTGCCAGTGAACAGCCTGGAGGGATGGGCATTGTGCTGGAAAAAGCAAGGCAAACAGATGGCAGCGGCAAGAAAGAGCTGATAAAGGGTGGGAGAAACATGGTGTGCATCAGTAAGGCTTTGGGGCTCTATATTTGAAAATGGAGCTGAATCAGAGGATTTTTGTGAGAAGTATTTAGTTGATTTTGTTACATCTTTTCCAGGAAGGCATTTTATTTTAGGGAGTAGAGTTTGGTTATTTAAAGTTTTAAATAGAGTATAATAATGTTATATAAATCAAAAACATCTACAAATGTGATCCTTCAAAACATTGGGCCATTGCTGATAAACCCAGTATAATGTGCATTTGACCCCTGCAAACACATTTTGTGCTGAAGAGCATTCTTAATCACTGATGATGTTTGTGCTCATGTCTCTTGGCAAAGCTTCCATGCTACAGTGAAAAGAAAATCCTAAGTTTTAGCCATTCAGATGACGAAGGGTGGGTGGTTAGCATATGTTTCTGAGAATCTGCTTTTATGTAAATGAAAGCCTCTTTCATACATTTAACCCACAGACATGCAAGACCAGTTAGAGATTATTTTCCTTAATTCTGTTTAGCCTTGGTTGACTATATTGTAGAGGTATTTGAAGATTACGAATGGTTCCTACACCTGTTTCTGGAAGAGACTCATTAAACTTCATCTGTGGGAACCATATGGGAATCAGGCCCCCTGTGAGTTTCATCTACTCAAGAAGAGGAAGTTTGCTCTCATTTTGACTTAATAATCTCACACTTCTGTTCTGGTTTGGAAGAAAACTGTTGAACATGTTTGATCTGTAGAGTAGATCTAGAGCCTGTGAAATGTACAGCTCACCAAGAGCATCAACACGACAGCTATAGAGCTTGGAGTCCATTGTGTGTGTACAGAGTCAGAGGACCGATGCTCAGAAAAGCAGGCAAGGCTTCTCACATTAATCAGTATCTTACAACCTAGAATCAAAGCATCCTCATGTAAGGAACAACTCATGTGGGCCAACAGTGTATGTTTCCATTTTAAGTGGTTACCCAATTATCTGGAATAAAATATTATGGACTAGCAAAAAAGAAGCAGCATTAGTGTATATATAGTGAAGTGAATATATTTCTTCACTATATATATATGAATATATATATATATGAATTATAGAAATGAATAGACATTCTGACAAACTGTAGTCTCTCCATATTTAGTATTTTTATTTTAAAAAACCTTAACACATTTTGTAGTTATTGCTGACTGTGCAGTTAACTAAAAATGGCAAGGTAGCATCTACCTTTGTGCATCTTAAGTTGAGATACTGTTGTGGTTTTGGGACACAAATATTTTTGGTGTTCAGTATCTATAATGCTATCAATTAGGAATATTTCCCCAGTTGTATTCATATATGATACATTTATGATGAGCAATATAATGATTATATCTATATGCATACATTGCAAAATGATTAAATCAAGCTGATCACGATAGCCATTAGCTCACATACTTGTCACTCTTTTTATTATGAGAACATTTAAGATGTATTCTCTTAACTGTTTTAAAGTATATGATACATTATTATTTACTATAGTTCCCGTTCTGTACAGTGGATCTCCATAGCTCCTGTACCAAAACTCTGTACCCTTTTCCCAACATCTCTGCATTTCTGCCTCCCCTGACTCCTGGCACATGCTATTCTACTCTCTATAACTAAGAATATTTTGACCATCTTATTTTCTTAAAGAATAAAGCTTTTTCAAAGTAACCCATGAAGGGAAAAGGCATTCTTGGTGTGAGTAACCAAAATGATAATCAAACTTGGTCTGATTCTGGGTCTCTGTTCAGTACACGGAATCCAAACTTAGTAGATCCAAGGTCTTCTGTCCCCACTCTCTTTGCTGAATCCAAGGGCACCACGCTTTCTTCTTACTTACCTGGCTGTCAGGAGACTGAGTTTCTCTCTCTGGTCACTGCTCTGTACCTCTCTGGCTTGGTTCATCCTAATGAGGCAACATCAGTTAGTTTTTGGAAAGAATTCTATCTCCATTTTCCCTATTTTCCCCAGTTTCTTTACAGTTTTTCACAATTCTTTTTAACGCCCCCTAAAAAAAATCTTTCCAGTCTCAATCTTTTTTTTCACCAAAGGACAATCTTTAGTGTTATTTGGCTTAACTTGTCAATAGATAAATTATCATAGTAACCAGTTATTTTGGTACAAATAGCAGAAGATAAAAATACATAGAAAGTTTCTGATAACTTAGCAACTAGGGCTATATGTGGCTGCCAAGCTGAGCAAGTAAATGATAATGTTGTTTTCAGGGTGACTAGTTGCATTTGATTTTGTAAAATCCCAAACCTCATGTATTTTTTCTGAAGACAGTGGCTGATGCCTTTCAGTTTTCTATCGGTGGCATAAAGTTGACATTTTCAAGAGAGCAAATTGTGTGTAGTTATTGGAGCCTAACTGAAAACTCTTCTGCAAAACAATAGTACTGTATTTTAAACATTAATAAGTTCAACAGGGTTAGAACAGAAATGAGTCAGGATGCCTCATACTCTACTTATGTTGTAACCTCTCCACTGCCAACATTCTCCAGGAGACTAAGTGTTTAGGAAAATTATGCAGAAACCTCTTCCCACACGTATACCTAAACTTGGTTTTACGAGGAAATTTTCAATCCAGCAGAACAGTTAAAACATTAGTAATGCATGTCACTAAAGGCACTAGACAGTATATAAATCCACAAATATATGCAGTGGAAAAAGTAAAATGAAATGGTGCAAATTCTCAAGTTATAGAAATAAGATATGCCAAAATATAACATTTTGTCACTATTGAGTTTAAGTTTCCAGTTGCAAGCAAAAGCTTCTTATTTTGAATTCAAGATGAATTTAAGAACTTTCCAGGACAATTCAAATCAAATTAAGCCTGTTTATGAAACTCCATCGTGTCAGAGAAGCATCTTAGGTCAGGGGAGTTTATGATGTGACAGCATCAGAGGAAGGACCCCGCACCTCTGTTGACACCTCTCTCTGTTGGCATCCATAGTGAATTACATTGGTGGCTCTGGTTCTCAGTTGTAAACATCCCTCACCAGCACTCAACAAGCCTGGCAACCATTGAAGTGTCCCCATTCCCATTTCAATCTTTACTCTCTGTTCTCTGACCCTGAAAACTACCTGGTAACCATAGTCATGGCAATAAAGGACTGAGGTGGCACATCAGTGTATACTTCCCAATTTGACCACAGAAAATTACACTGAAGACACATAACTGTGTTGTTTTGAGGGCAAAGCTCTGATGGGCATGTGTAAACACAGCACTTCTGTCCAAAACATCTGTTGGACACAAGTAGACAGTCTTCAAAATCTTAGCTAACCATAGAGAAGATAATTATTTTTATTTTCTTAATGGTAAAAATTGTGCCTCTTTTTCAAATATTTGACTGGCTAGAAAATAATTATAGGTGAAAGTGTAGGTGGAAGTTAAATACTCGCTCCAGGTAAATGGGCAAGACTGCCTTAGTTCTCCTCAGTTTTACCAAGATGCTCCCATCCCTCAGCTTGACATCTCCCACACCACAATGGACCTCCATCTTTGCAAACTGGCAAGTAAGCTGTGTTGGGATGGGCTGGGCCTTATGCCACTCTTCTAATAGCATTTTCCAGGAATCTACAGGTACTAATGTTTTTCACAACCATTAGCTTAATGTTCCCAACCTAGGCTCTCGAATATTAGTATCCATTTTGTGTTTCAGTTGGTCAACCTTCTCTAGGCCATTTTCATAGATATAGGCATGGTTAGATAAAGAGAATATAAATAAGTTGCTCTTCCTGAGTGATTTGTTGTGTGACTATTCTTGAAGACTCCAAAAAATATGTGGCAGGATTTCACAAACTGATAGAAGCTAAAGGTCTAAGACTGGTTAGCTTACTTGAAGTTATGAAGCTAGGGTTATGAAGCTAGAGTCATAGCTTTATTCCTTTAAGAACCATTTAATTTTGTTTCATTACATAGCCTAAAATGGCATTATATTGGAAAGCATACTTCATATGATAGTGTGGATTGAGAGCTAAGTCCTAGTTTGACTAAAGGAAAACTAACCTTTTGGAGGGCATGGCCAATTTTGGGACATGAGTAATGGTATTTCTGTATGGGTCTGCACTGTGAGAGTCTAGAATAATTAGCATTTTAATTTATGATAATTATTCATTTCCTCCATTTCCACAGGAATGTTCAACTTCAAGCACATTCAATGTACAAGAGCACAAGTTTACAAAATAAACAAATCAGGGAACTCAATTTTTTTGATCAGAAGTTTATAGATTGAAGTAGTTTCTTTAAATTCCATGACTTCATACTGCATAGTAGAATAACAGTTTAATTCACATGTGTGCTGTATATTATTTATGTGCTCTATATATTCATTTACATACAATGAATATAGGTATTCTAGATATTGAGGTACAATTGTAATTGTAATTATATTTAATACCTGAACTTTGAACCATTCTGTTAGGAAATGCTTGCATTAATAAACATTGGTAGAAATTAACTCACTATTATAATTATATAAATTCCTTGGACTTTTCATAGTTAAGTGAAGATCTTTGTTTTTTAGAATCAAAAACAGTCAATTAAAAAACTATGGCAGCTCTTTTTAATTATAGAAGTTAGAGCTATAATATACATTTAATTGATTTTATATAATTTTAATTGGTTTTATATAATCAAAGCTGACTTACTAACAAGACCAGTTTTGTTTTGCTTATTGAATTTCTCCTAATCATAGTAAAAGTGATAACAATATTTATATTATCCAAGAAAATTTTATAAGCAATAGTGTGATTCTTTCAAGTTTTATGCTTTTTTGTCTTATCAGTTCTATTAAAATATATTTACTTGTGTAAAGGATTGTGAATACGAATTTGAAGCATGAAATTGTTATTGCCAGTGCCATGTTCTTAGATCTCTAGAAACCTGATTGGAATCTCTTCAGTGCTCCATAAAAGTTCCATTGCTGCTGATCAGTAGCCTGATTCAGGTAGGATACGCTCTGAGAGTATGTCCAAAATAGGAAAAGCATGCCTACCTGTTCCAGCCCTACCAAATGAGACTAGATAAGCCCCAGTCGGAATTCTACTTCACATTAAAGTTTTCTATACATAATTGTAACCTTTCTGTCACTGTCTGAGGTACTTTTTTCAGAATCTCCCCTTTCCCTTCTAGAAAATAATATTATAGAAAGCAAATTTGGAATGTTAACCTGAGTTCTTGCCACCTCATGCATGTCACTTCGTTAATACTAAGGCTCTTGGATTAGACTACTTCCAGACGTATCAGAGAAAAAGTAATTATTAGGAATTAAATATACATCTGTCATTTTCTGAAAGTATATCTGAAGTTAGAAGTTCCACAGTTTTGAGGATAAGAATGAACCCAGAGAGCAACAGACGTCTAGTTTCTTTTGTTGAAGTTTAAAAGAGTCACATGATACACAGAGAATTTTGCAAGGAGAAAATGTAGCTGAAATGACAGATTAAGTAAAAAGTTTTGAGAATGCTAATTAATAAAACTGTGTTAAATTTTTTAAATGAATGAATATAAAAGGGGACTGTAGGTACAAAGTTCACACTACTGATAGTAAAGCAAGCGTATAGAATCCAACACTGAAATTACTCATTTTTATCTTTATTTAACCAATTGTGTCAATCTAATTTAAAATTAAACTGTGTCTGTTCCATATGAACATTGTGGGGTTTTTTTAGTCAACTTTTTCACTGCTGTGACTAAAGGACCTGACCAGAACAATTATAAAGGAGGAAGTTTATTTGAAGGCTCACAGTTTCAGAGGTCTAAATCCACAGATGGCAGGATCCATTCCTTGGGGCTCTAGGTGGAAGAGAAGAGTGTGGCAGAGGGAAGCAGCTCACATGATGATCAGAAAGCAGAGAGAGAGAGAGACTCCACTCACCAGATACAAATATGTACCCCACAGCCATACCCTCAATTTCCAACTCCTCCAGCCACACCCTACCACTTTAGTTTCCACTCAGATTAATCCCTATCAGGGGATTAATTCATTGATTGTGTTAAGACTCTCACAACCCAATTGTTTTTCCTCTAAACCTTCTTGCATTGTCTCACATGTGAGCGTTTGGGAGACACCTCACATCTAAACCATAACACACTGTTATATTTAGATTTTGTATTTCTTTGGTTAATTATGTAATAAAACTCCACTAAACCTTTAAAAGGCTTTTCTTTGCCATCTATTCACAAAATCCGAAAATCCTTTTACTAGAGAGTTAATAAAATTATGTAAGTCTTAAAGAAAGGACTGTACTGATTGTCTTAGGCCAATTAATTGATCTCCTCTCCAAATACATTTTAGGAAATGGTAACTAAAATTCACAGAGTATGTACCCAGGTCCCTGCCAAAACATTTATCCATGTCTCTTTCAAGTTATATGATGCCATAGGTATAAGAAATATTCAAGACTTCTAGAGTTTCCTGAAACTCAGATATACTCACACACTAGACATTGGTGAGACAGGTTGGTGAGACTACAGCAAATTCTCCATATCTGCTAGTAAGCTCCAGTAGACTTTTTCATGCAAGAGTAAGTGCAGTATTGTCAGATATCCTTATCTTCTCAAGACTAACAACAACGATAAAATATGTTGTCTCTCGTTTACTTGGCTAGCTCAAGGTTTATTCTAAAAAATACATGAACATAACAAAACATTCTACAGCCAGATGTCATTGCCTGGCTTCCAGTTTAGGTTCTGATCTCATCTTATCTTCCTGAAAATGATACATAGCTTGCCTAGAGTCTGCAACTCATTCAAAACAGAGGTGGAACAGCAACAGTAGAAGACTTATTTCCATTCCACAGCATACCTCACTATGTCATGGAGCATGCTTACAATTAAAAGCAGTGGAGGAAATGCTGTTTATAATCCAAAGGATTTTCTAATTCTAAGCTCTGTGAAAACCAGGTCAAACCCTGGCAGTATTTCCCAAAATTTAAAAATCGAAGAAGGTGGAATGGTGCCATTTGATATGATTTTTTATAACTGCATTGAGAGTACTTTTCATTCTACTCTTGTTTTCATGATTAAAACAACAACAAAACTCAAATTTTAAAAATTATGGTCATGCCAAATTATATGAGTTAGTGCATGGGTGCCTTTTAGGACAGTGAAATGTGTGCTACTTAATATAAAGCATCCCCTGAATATTGATTCTTACTTTTACCTCATGAATAAAGCACCATGATTCAAATCTCATTAGGTTATATGCAGTGTAATTAGTGTCCAATAAATGGTGGTACTTTTGAAGGATCAATACTTGCATTAGACTGACTAAAGTTACTTCTAATCCAGAGATTAATTCTATGACAGTATGGCCCAATTCTCAACCATGTACATATGAAAATCTACCCAATTCACAGAAGTAGTTTTAGAATTTTGCCTCAAATGGGAGAAGAATGGGGGTGTGTACGTCCAGGATGAAGGACCATGGGACACCAGGATGTCAAGGACAGAGTAGGGCATCTGCTAATCATGCCATCTCCACAAAATATGGGGACCCTCATGAGTACCCCAAAGTACCTTCCCAGTGCTCCAGATAGGAGCACTACTTTGGGGACATGAAAGAACATGAGATCATTTAAAAGATTAGAAAATCTAAGGCCTGGTTGTGTTTGACTTGTCACTGGGTAAAAATGGAAACATCAGAAGAGCACTGAGTATCATCCTAAGGACATCCTGTCATGTCTACCCTAGACCTCTTTCCTTACCCTAAAGCCATTCCGTTTAGAGACATATTCTGTCATACTGAAAAGATTTGCTGACCCCCATGCAGTGCAGAGATAATTCTAGTTTCCTTGTCCAAACATCTATTGAAATCTTACTTAATTAAATCTTAAGCATAGAACAGAATGTTTACAATGCAGGTCTCAGAAATGAATATAACGTGGTGTATTATGAAAACACTAAAATTAAAAATTTAAATGTAAATTTGAGTATTTACTGGGAAGAATACATTATATTTCTAAAGTAAGGTGTAATCCTTCACTTGTTATTCTTCACATTTTCTAGAAGATAGGCAAGTGGCCAAGAAAATTAAGACAAAGAGAAGTTTAATAACATTTATGATGTAAATTGGTAATAACTCTTCTGTCACTTCTACTAACATCAAAGTAATGCATTCAACAGCCAAATGATTCAAATATAGATATAGATTTAAAGCAGTAATGGAATTAATATTAGTAATAGGTTTTTTCATTTTGAATTATTTGCTTAGATTCATGAGTTTAATATTACATTAAAATGTATAGATATGTTTGAAGTAGTAATTTATAAGACTTTAATCATATAGATAGTTCACTTTACAAATTCTATTTCACTTCTTGATCTTAAAATACCAATTATTTAAAAATATAAAATACTTCTCAAGCATCTCAAAATCTTAAAGATTATTCACATAACTGTAATAGGAATTATTTTCTGCTATTTCATAATGGTAAGCCTCCCTCAATATTAGAAGGGGAACTTATTTCAGTTGTTACTCTTGTTTTGTAGCATTTTCTTTCCTCTCTTTTTCTTTTTTGCTATACTGGGGATTGAACCCAGTGGCACTTTGCCGCTGAACTGTAGCCCCTGGACATTTTACTTTTTGTTTTTGAGACAGTGTCTTGTTAAATTTCCTTGGCTAGCCTTGAATTTTCAATCCTGTTGCCTCAGCCTGCTGAGCTGCTGGGTTTATAGGCGTGCACCATCTTGCCAGGCTTGGAGCGTTTTCTTCTCAGGTGATTATCAAATGACCTAAACAGTTGTCATCTGCTAGAATGTCATGGACATTCCAATAATGTGAACCAAATCCTGGGCATAAAAGCTTTTAAAATGCACAGAAATCCTCCCTTTTACTTTTGTTTTAGATTCTTCCTGATCCTTTCCATGTAAAATTGGATGCACATTTTTGTTTGTATAATTACATGTGTGAAGTCATGGTACAAATAATATTTTCTTTCATTTTTAACATGTTCATTTTATGGATATTTCTGTATCATTAAATATTCTTCAATAATATTATTTTTAATGACTGTAAAGTATTTCATTGTGTGGATGGACTGTAATTTACTTAACTAATATCTTATAGAATTCTTTCTAATTTTTTACAGACAACACTGCTTTAGATGTCCATGTCCAAAAATTGCAGACATCCATAAATCCTAATTTCATTAGGATAAATTCCTAGAAGTATAATTGTTGTTAAAAAGAACAAAAAAATCTTGACTGCTTTACAGAAAGAAATTTACATGACTATACGGTTTATATAGAGAGTATTCATCTTCCTAAATCTTCAATAACATTTTATTTTTATTGTTAATAGTACAACCTTGTTAATATAATAAGAAAATGTTTTCCTCTCCTATTGTTTTAATATGCAATTCTTTGGTGACCAGTCAGGCTTAGTATTATTTTACACATTGCTAGTTATAGAAACAGAGAGATGTGAGAAGGGCATTTTCTGAAAAGTAAGTAACCCTGCACAGGGGACCCAAATTCCATCAGCTTGAATATGCTCAAAGCCCTCATTCTAACTTTACATTAATAACATTGAAATTATAGATATATACTTTTTACTTAATTTAATGAAGATGAGAAGCCAGTCAAACTTCTGATCAAGTTTCCTTTTAAGATAAAGAATGCTAATAATTAAGTTTGTGAAAATCTGTATATCTAATTGTCACAAGTAGATGCAACTACTTCACATGATTTCATTTTCTCTTGAAGATACATCAAGAAAATAAATTTTATTGAAACTGCATATTTCCTTTCAGGAAGTATACATTTTGAATATGCTTAATTTTTTCTGTTTTGTGCCTTTATATTCCTTTTAACAAGTAGTTCAACTCAAAATGTGACTTGAATTGAAAACATTTTTATCTGTCTGTGATTTTCAAATACATATTAAATGGTCACTTATGTGATACATGAGACATTCCTTGAAACAGGTCTGTTAAATCAAAAGACTTAAGATATTGGCAGGAAATTAACTATGTCAAAATAGAGTTATCCACTGTTGTATAACAGATTCCCCAATATTTAGTAGCTTAAAAAAATCATTTATCTCACACATTTACTGAGGATTTGGAGAGCAGAAGTACCTTATCTGGGTAGTTCTGGCTTAGTGTCTCTCACGAGGTTGCAGTCACAATATTGAGCAGAGCTACAGTTCCTAAGGACTTGACTGGAGCTTAAGGTCTTGCTTCTCAGTTTACTCACATGACTGTGAGCAGATCTGGATCCTCATCAAGTGACTTTCTCAACAGGTCTGCTCAGGACAGACATGGTTTCTCCTGAGAGAAAAAGGGAGAGGGAGAAGGGGTGGGGGAAGTGAGCAGGAAAAGAAGAGCTCAAGCTGGAAGTGAAAGTCTTTTTCATGACACATCTCAAACCTGATGTATCATCACTTTTTCCACACTGTCTTAACCTCTTAAATCAGTATTATTACAAGGTGGAAAGGATGTACACAGGAGATATCTACCAGGAGAAGGAGGGGTTTAGAGTAAATAGAATTGCTCCAAGTAAAAAGTTTTTATTGATCAAATAGATTAAAATAAATGATGTCATTTTTAAGTACATCAGAACCTGTTCATATTTTTAAACTATTTGTAACCCTGTTGTAGCCCTCTATAGTTTATAATCTTCAAATAGCTAGGTGTAAATGTGGTTAAAGGAATTTCCTAATTTTTAAATTTTTTTTAAAAAAATTGCTTCTCACATTCTGGAAAATTTAAACCAACTCCTCTGTTAATTTTCTGGAGTATTTGAATCTAACTCCTCTGTTAATTTTAAAGAAAATAAACCTAAATATGCTTTCAGTTTAAAGAAATGTCTAAATGTTTTCTTATGTATGTTTTCTTTTGTCTTTCTCAAAAGTACTTAATGACACAAATAGCCTATTTAATAAGCTTTGTCCCTTAATAATAAAATTTTTATCCTCTATTTTTTATTTTTGCAGTTTCAGTATGACTTCTTTTTCTCCAGATACTTGAAATGAAGATTATTTCAGTAGTAACTTTATTTCACACCTAAGTAGGATTGATGTCATATCATAGGTCCAAAGAATTCTCTAATGACTTTAATATAGTCTATTTGCTAATATAATTTCTTTTCAGTTTTCTTAAAGATAATAGAGACATAACTAACTGTATAACCTTATCTTTTTCTTCTAGGTCTCCTAAAAATCCAGAACAAAAAATCATTAAGAGAGTGATTGCTCTTGAAGGAGATATTATAAGGTAGGTGCACAAACTGTGGTTTTTGAGTTTGAGTTTTAATATTTTTAAATTTAGTTTTAAATCACATTTTTAAATCACAAAGCTTTGGAGATATTCCACATGAGCTGCTACATCTTTAGTGAGCATCATTAATCATTTCAGGATGGCAGGCAAACATAATGTTACTGATCATGTTATTACTCTTAAGTTGGGAAGCATAAGAAAAATAAATATTAAACTAAAATTAACCACATACTTTGTGACTATTAAATCATTTTTTTCAGATACTCAAATTAGCACAATTATTTGAAGATTGTTATATTAAGGTCCATTTTAGAAAAATTAAGAACATTTTATGATTTATAAAGCAAATACAGAAACTAATAGCAATCTTTTCTAATCATGAAGATGGGGGGAAACCTTGAAAGAATGTAAAACAGAAACTTAAGAATTAGTGATAAGGATAGAATCTGTAAGATAATACTGTAATAACCAAGTATTTAAACCATGTATAGTAATGTCTCATCTACTCTACTTGCTGATAAATTAAGAACAATATTTCAGGTTGAGTAAATAAACAGTAATATGGCATGCTATATATTGTTTACTTTAAGTATAATGTAAACAGGTCTCTACAATACAGTAGCCAAAATGCTTTGAAAACTATACTTTGGAAGTTTTATGGTCCTGTTTTACCAAGAAGTTCCCTCCTAAAACTCTGTATTAATGATACAACAGATCAAGTAATCTCATTAAAATGAATCTCAGTATTAGAGCAGAATCTAGACTAGGAGTTCTCAAAGAAGGGCTTCAGGATACCTGAGGATCCCTAAGACCCATTTAGGTGGCCTATGAGATCAAAACTTCTTTTACAGTAATGCTAACATGTTATTTGCCCTTTATATTCTCATTTCTTGTGAATGTACAGTGTAATTTTCCAGTTGTGTGATATTGTAATAGATTGAAGGCAGAAGCAGATATGAGAATCCAGCTATTGTCTATTAAGCTAGATGCTAAGAAGATTTACAAAAATGTAAAAATGCCCCCTTCACTATTTTTTCTTTTGTTTTCGAAAATAACTGTGTTTTTCATTCCGATATGTTTTTGATGATATAGGTCTGTTGTCATTTTAAAATAAATCATCAAAATGACTTTAAAAATTCTTCACTTAATTTCCAATATGGTAAATATTGGTACATAGTATCCACATAAACACAGATTTTGGGGGATCCTCAATATTTTTTAAAGTATTAAGGAGTCGTGAGTACAAACAATTCAAGTACTTTTCAGTGTACGGATTTATGGAAAAAAGTTTCAGGTCAGAATTAAATGTTCATTAGTAGCCTGCATAATATCAGTGAAACTATTATATTGAGCAGTGGTTTAAATTCATGAATATATGTTTGGTCTCTTCTTCTTTTAAAAGTTTTATTAAGGTATAATTTAAATATCAATCTAAAAGTATCCAAAATACACTTTTAGTATTTGGAAAACAGGGTGTAGATATGATGCAATCCCATTAAAGAATTCATCAGCAAGCTTGAAATCATTATGCTAAGTGAAAGAAGCTGGTCACAAAGGACCATATATTGTATGTTTCCATTTATATGAAATGTCCAGAATAGGCAAATCCATAGTAACGGAAATGAGATTAGTGGTTGCCAAAGGTGTGGAAGAGGGGGAAGGGGACATACTGCTGTGGGACATAGGTTTTGTTTATTGGTTTGCTTGCTTTTTTTTCTTTTTGAGATATGAAAAGTGTTAAATATTAGATTCACAATTAAAAAC
Source organism: Glaucomys volans (assembly GCA_020662805.1). Taxonomy (NCBI): domain Eukaryota; kingdom Metazoa; phylum Chordata; class Mammalia; order Rodentia; family Sciuridae; genus Glaucomys; species Glaucomys volans. The sequence goes on along the minus strand of JAJEJO010000386.1, from coordinate 208,225 downwards.
TAAAATACTAAAAAAACTGAGTTTTCCAACTCAGTTGGTAAATTGTTATATGAATGACATATCAACTAACCTTTTTTAAAAAATGAATTAGTTGAACAAAGCAAGCAAAAGTTTCATCTATGTAAAGTAATCTAACAATTAAGAATGTCAAGGGATCTGTTTTACACTGTAATCTGAAGAGAAAACAGCTTTTAACTCAGTTTTATCATTATTGGTCACTAGCTGAACAGTCAACAATGTAAGCTTGCAAAGCTTGGTCAGATGCAAATAGCTCTGTGCAGTCAGAAATTCTACAACACACCTCTCTGAGAAATAGTCAGGGTTGTTGCCTTTTTCAGCAAATGTAAATATTAGGTTCACATAGCAGAACTCGAGTCAGAGTGAGAGCCATGGTTAATGGCACAGGTTTGGGGTGGAGGACAGGAAGTTGGCCACATGAGAGCATGCATGCTGTGGCCCATGCCTGGAATATCTGCAAACTGACACCATAACACATGGCCCCATTTGTCCGTCTTTACTGTACCTCAATCCTGGAGCAATAATGGACGTACTTGAGCTCAAGACTTGCCTCCTGTGTAGAATCTAATACTATTTGAAAAATAATTAAAAAAACAATTGTTTTTCAGCATATACTGTTTTTAAAGAAAGTTAAAAATTTATTTTCTTTGAAACTTTATTACTTAAATATGCTGGGATTCCTGGGGTTTAAATTAGCAATTGAATATATTCCTACAATGATTTCTAAGAGTGCTGAAAAATTTTAGAGCATATTTAGGTAACAAAATATAATGTATTGAGGCACATTCCTCTAGTCCTCATTTTTTAAAATGGCAGAACATAAAAGAACACATGTAGAAATGTGCTTTCTAACTGCACTAGAAACCATTAGTCAAATAATGTCCCAACTGGTGACAGACAAAGTGCTTTGGACTGTGCTTTCCAGTCCCACCTTTCTTTGGATATTACTGGGTTACATAGAAGGGAATCTAAGTACAAATGTGGATTAGCAAATTTTTTTCTTGGAAAAATTTTGTTATTTCATAAAATGATCAAAGGAAAAAAATTACTTTTTAGGATTCAGTTATACTTACTGTGCTTGTCAGTAGTTTTTTAATTCAAATCATGCATAATTAGAGGATAGAGAAAAACAATCTTTTCAGAAATCAGGCCTGTTAAAGGCTTAATCCAAGCTCCCATTAATATACTGCTGGTTAAACTTCTTTAGATTGCTAAAAAACAGGGATGTATTGAAATATAGTTTAAAGAACATTATTTTAAAGATCCTTGGGGAAGTAAGGGCAGTGGGAACCAAGAATCAGTCTTGCCTCACTGAAGAACAGTGATGGTGGAACATTAGGACTTCTGGTTTCTGACACTTGTGCTCTCTCTGCTGGCACATTGTTTTTGCCTACCTTCTTTGTATTTCAGTTGTCTTTTGCCCCAAGTGCCCACTGCTGATTTCCTTTTGTATTTTTCATGTCTATACTAAGTGAGAAGTCTCAGTGTATCCCTTTGAGGTATAAATGTAATCATCTATAATTATAGATATAGGATGTATCTGGCTGATGACCACTGGTCAACCAGTTGATCATCTGTGCTTAGGGTGATGACCTTCCCTGTCTAGTCATCTGTAACTAGGTAGACCAGTCACCTGGTGCATACCTTGTAGTTGTAAGAAAACTGTTGGGCAAGGGTGTGAAGGCATGGCAGGTACTGTGAGGTATCCCAGAACAGGGCATCACAATATTGCAATTTGCAGTCACCTTACTAGGCATTACCATTGGAAACTTTCTCTGTTCTTGTTAATAGACACTTTTATCTTATTCTCTAAGGAAGAAAAACTCTTTTTAGGTTTTTTTTTTTTGTGGGGGGCAGGGATGGGGTACTGAGGATTGAACTTAAGGGCACTCAGCCACCAAGCCACATTCCCAGCCCTATTTTGCATTTTTTAAAAAATTTTGATTCATTGTACACAAATGGGGTACAACTTTCATTTCTCTGATTGTACATAAAATAGAATCACACCCTTTGTGTAATCATACATGTACGTAAGATAATGATGTTTATCTCATTCTATTATCTTTCCTTCCCTGCCCCACCCCTCGTTTTCCTCTACACAGTCCATCCTTTCTCCATTCTTGCCTCCCCTTCCCTGTTATGTATCATCATCCGCTTATCAGAGATATCATTCAGCCTTTGGTTTTTGGGGTTTGGCTTATTTCAGTTAGCATGATATTCTCCAACTCCATTTATTTACCTGAAAATGCCATAATTTTATGCTTCTTTATGGCTGAATACTCTTCCATTATATATGTACCACAGTTTATCCATTCATCTATTGAAGGGCATCTAGGTTGGTTCCATAATCTAGCTATTGTGAATTGAGCAGCTATGAACATTGATGTGGCTGTATCGCTGTAGTATGCTTATTTTAGGTCCTTTGGGTTTAGGCCAAGGAGTGGGATAGCTGGGTCAAATGGTGGTTCCATTCTAAGTTCTCTAAGGAATATCCACCAGCAATGTATGAGTGTACCTTTTTCCCCACATCCTTGCCAACACCTGTTGTTGCTTGTATTCTTGATAACAGCCATTCTAATTGGGGTGAGATGAAATCTTAAGGTAGTTTTGATTTGCATTTCTCTTATTACTAGAGATGTTGAACATTTTTTCATATATCTGTTGATTGCTTGTAGATCTTTTTCTATGAAGTGTCTGCTTATTTCCTTTGCCCATTTATTGACTGAGTTATTTGTATTCTTGGTGTAAAATTTTTTGAGTAGAGAAAGCAATCTTGAAATTCATTTGGAAGAATAAGAGACCCACAGTAGCCAAAGCAATCCTTAGCAGGAAGAGTGAAGCAGGAGCTATTACAATAGCAGACCTTAAACTATACTACAGAGCAATAGTAACAAAAATGGCATGGTATTGGCACCAAAATAGACAGGTAGACCAATGTATAGAACAGAGGACACAGAGACAAACCCACATAAATACAGTTACCTCATACTAGACAAAGGTGCCAAAAACATACAATGGAGAAAAGATAGCCTCTTCAACAAATGGTGCTGGGAAAACTGGCACCATATGCAGCAAAATGAAATTAAACCTCCATCTCTCACCCTACACAAAACTCAACTCAAAATGAATCAAGGACCTAGGAATTAGACCACAGACCCTGCACCTAATAGAAGAAAAAGTAGGTCCAAATCTTCATCATGTGGACTTAGGACCAAACTTCCTAAACATGACTCCCAAAGCACAAGAAATAAAATCTAGAATCAATAAATGGGATGGATTCAAACTAAAAAGCTTTTTCTCAGTAAAGGAAACAATCAATGATGTGAAGAGAGCCTACATAGTGGGAGAAATCTTTGCCACAAACACTTCAGATAGAACACTAATCTCCAGAATATATAAAGAACTCAAAAAACTTTATACCTATTTTGTATTTTATTTAGAAACAGGGTCTCTCTGAATTGCTTAGTGCCTTACTTTTGCTAAGGCTGGCTTTGATCCTGTTGCCTAGGACTCCCAAACCACTGGGACACAGGCATGTGCCACCTCAGAGAACTTTGGGGTTTTTTTGTTTTTGTCTTTGTTTTTTTCTTTTTTTAACTGAAGAAATGTTGTAATGAACATACTTGTGCACAAACCTTTGTACACTTGGTTATTTTTGTAGAATAAATAGCTGCAAGTGGAAATATTAGGTCAAGGCATGTGTTGTGGTTGGTAGGACTGTAGTTCTAATTATGACTGCCAAATTTCCCTCTGAGAAAGTTTTTGTATATTTACATTCATCAACACTATCTGAAATACCCTTCTCAGAGGAAATTGATTTAAAGGTCATGTGCAAGGGGGAAGTGGACTTCAAATTCATAAGTTAAAACATTTCAATACTTATTTTGAAATTTGTGTTAGATGATCAGGTTTTATTTCATTCAATCAGTTCACTGACAGTGTAGACCTCAGTGCCATTCATGTGATGAGCACTCCTCTAGAGTGATAACAAGATATTAGCAAATGAAAGAAACAAGGTTTCTGCCCTCATGGTGCTTACATTCTAGTGGTTTGAAGCAGACAGTAAGCAATTAACATTTAACACATACATAGACAATAAATAAACAATATGTAGTTTAGAATGCAATATCATGGTTGAAAAAAATAAAATAGGAAAAAGGTAGAGAGGCAAGACAGGGGTAGATTTTAGGTAAGGTGTTCCTTGAAAATCTCTGTAACAACAAGATGTTTGAGAAGACTTGAAAATAAGGGAGGGAAGAAGAAGAACCATACTAATATCTGGGAGAAAGATAGTTCAAGCAAACAAATGAACAAACAAACAGCAAACCTAAGATGAATACTTACTAGGTGAGCTTAAGGAATTGTGGGAAGCCACCATTTAAGGAAGAAAACTGAGGTAAGAGGTTACTTCTGAAGTTTTTCAGCATCTTGTGTGTGAGTAAGGATCTAAGAGTGGATTGAGTAGGATGGCCAGCCAGGGGAGGATTTACAACAGCGGAATGATAGGATCTGACTGGTTTCTTTAACAATTACAGTCTGCTTTGTGAGAATGGACTAGAGGGGAGCAATCTGACTTAAATAACTGGTCAGAGTATTTCTCCCTTGAAGAAGTAATGTCTAGCTTCTGGTAAATGCAGTTAAGTGCCCTTGTTTATGACAAGCTTGATGGCTACTTTGATTTATTTCCAGTTAATCACATAAAACTAGCCACATTATTTATAATAACCCTCACTATATCAAAAAGTGAAAACAGTGCTGAAGTATTGGTTCAGAGAATTCAGCCAAGAATTCCCAAGATTTTCAAAGAAGACCCTTTGAGAATGTGGACTTTCTATCTTGATGCCAACATTGATTAAAAGCACAAGTCTGTGGCTTGATTTTCTGAATCTCTTAGCTGGCAATATAATCATAATGTTGACCCAAATGGGTATGCTTATCTATAATACTAACAGTAAAACGTTAATGAAAGTAATATTTAGACATACTCATTAGTTCCACCAAAATGCTGTTCATAGTTATTTGCTTTTTCTTATTAATTTGTTATGATTCACACTGAAGCACAGTTGTAGAAAAGCATAAAATGAATGTAAATCCCTAAACCACAGCACATCAATGTGAGTCAATCACAATTGAAATTTCTAAAGCAGCAACATTGTTTATAAGGACCCTCATATTTCTGTTTCACAGATCTCTGCCCAGTCAGAAAGGAAGCTCAGCATCATTTCTCCTCTTACTTGATGAAATATACTTCACAGACTTTTGGTATCTGGGTCTTCATGTTGTTAAGAACCTCAATTAAGCAAGTAAATCGAGTCCTTTTAGTTCCCAATGAAGAGGGTGAACATATAATTTATCACTAAAGTAGGAGGCTTTGTACAGTGAAAGAGGATAATATAAATTATTGCACTGGGATAATCAAACATGAACCAGGGCTGCCAAGAAAACTGCAGCAAATGGTCATCTGACTAGTGAAGTGTAATCTACTTTATAATTCACTTCACATACATTGGTTTTGTTTCATTTGTGGCCCTCCTTGTGTCAGATGAATTCTAAGAAGTTTTCCCAGGAAACAGAATAACTTATTGAGCCCAGGGAAGAGTTAGGCAGGGGAGGATCAGAAGTGTTCTCAGAATCATGTCCTGCCCACAACACAGTTGTTTTCCTACTGGAAAGCACAGTGTGAGACTTTCTGTAACCCTTATTGACAGAGCAGAGCAATCAGAGGTAAGGAATCATAAAACTTTTCTCACTGCAAAATGTTTAAATGATGATTCCTCTTCAAGTCTAAACTCTACATTGTAAAATGTCAAAACACCATAATTTATTAAAAATAACTTTCTGGTATTAGCAAGAAAAAAATCCATTGAACCACTAGAAATTAAATATTTTAAAGCCTGTTGATTTTAAATGGGCTATTGAAGATATGGAAATCAATATTAGCCTATCACAGACAGCTGAATCATATTATATTGTAGCAAATGAAGCTCTATAGGAAGAAAAACAGAACTAAATTGAGTTTTCCCCAGTGAAACTACAGATGATGCTTGTTTAATAACTTCTTCTTCTTCTTCTTCTTCGTTATTGTTGGTGCGGTAGCTCTGAATAATAGAAGCCTAATGTGTCTGCATGGCTCTCTTCCATGCATTGATTTATGGTATTTTTGGTAGATTAGGAATTAGCAATGCTTTCGGAACTGAAAGGAAGGAGATATGAAAAGAAGCTTATGTCCAGGACTCAGATAAAGACTGGTGAATAAAATGCTTTGGAGCATGGAAGCTAATAGTTTTATTTTACCCTTCTCAGATGGAAGCAGGGTAGGTGGTTCTTTCTGAGGACAGAGAATATTTATACACTGGTTCCTAGTTGGTAATTTGAGCAGAAGGTTTTGAGAAATCTCTGCGGCCTGTTAGCTTGGTTTAATTTAAAAAATGAATTATTCCCAATCAAAATTGCACATCCTTATTTAATACTTAGGTTCTGATAAATGCTGCTGTTTAGTGGATATGGGCTTGAGTACTGAAGTTAGGTATCTCAGAGTCTGTTCAAGGGTTTAGTTACCACCAAATAAGCAGTGTTGTGAAAAATTATTAGTTTCCCTCTGATGTTACCATTGGAAATTATTAAAATAGTCTGGATATTCTTACCTTCTTCTTGCTGAGGAATTACAGTTCTTTCTTACTAAAAAAAATTACAGATTGCTCAGCAATTCATGTCTTTGTGAAAATCTCTCTTTTATATAGTTGTAGGTGATTATTTATCTTACTATTAATGTATTAGTGGAAAAATGCAGTTGATAATAAAAACTATGTTTTAGCAATTGGCATTTCTTTCTTACAATCAGATAAATAGTTCATATCTAGAAATGTTTATCTTGATTTTACATGAAGATTACTAAATGTTTTTATAAATGTCAATTTTTAAGTCAAAATTATTTTTGCAATCTAACAATGTAGGGGAGTTTCTGGAGACACTATGTCAAACATAATGTGTACACATTGTTCTAGAAGGGTGTGACATTTGCTGAAAATCAATAGACCATTTAGATTGAATTGCTTTTTCCAGTAATGTTACACCTATTATTGTGGTGGTACTCTCTCCGCCCCTTTCAGTGGATTCCCTGAATGGTTTCATTTTCTGCTTTAGTCTTCCCGTTTCTTGAATAGAGTTCTTCTTTAGATAGAAAATCTTCTATACTTAATTATTCTTACATAGTCTTTCATTTATTCATTTAGTATGGTGTGGAAGCCATGGGCACAGATGACAAATTCAGACTGCATTGATTCAGATCCCAGCTTTACTGGTGACTTTGCTACCTTGCCAAATTATTTAATTCTGTAAACCTAATTTTTCTCATCTATAAAATAAATATTAAAATAGTGCATCCTCCCTGGAGCTTTCTTGAGGATTACATGAAATAATGGATACAATTTGCTTAGCACAGGGCCTGGGACATAGTTTTTATTTAGTAAATATGAGATGATATTTTATTTAGTAAATATGTTGTGATTTAACTATTGTTTATTAAGTGCCTTGAGTATTAACTTTTTGCTCAACTAGGTGCTGGCCTCCAGGGTTATAGATATCAAAAGTCTCAGATAATTCTTATCCCTATGAAGCTTGTAGTCTGAAGGTCAGATAACAAAATCAATTGAAGAGATGTAGTGTAACAGAAATTCACCATCTTAGGGATATGCTAAAACCCCCTAGAGCTTAGCAGGGTAGGAGTGGGGCAGAGAACATCTGGTTGGCTTGAGGAGCTGGGCTATGTATTGAGATAAGGAAAGACCTGCAGCCTCCTGAATTGCAAAAGTAATTCATGTTTAGTATGTAAAACTCAAACAATACAGGAGCATATCAAATAAAAAGGAAAGGTCTTCTTTTCATTTATCCCAATTCATACCCTCAGACATATATGTGGTATATATACTTCTAACCCATGTTTCATAGTAGGAGATTGAAAAGATTAGAAAAGTATTTATCTGACAGTAGCTCTTTCCTTGAATATTTCACAAGTACACTTGAGATACATCTTGCTTTAGTCAGCTTTTTTGTTCCTACAAACAATAGATCTGTCAAGAACAATTTTAAGGAGAAAAAGTTATCTCAGGGTTCACAGTTTCAGAGTTCTCAGTCCATACACAGCTGGCTCCATTCCTTGGGGCTTGAGGTGAGGCAGAACATCAGAGTGGAAGAGTGTGGCAGAGGGAAGTGGCTCACATGATGATCAGAAAGCAAAGAGACTCCATTTGCCACACATAAAATATATAGCCCTAAGGTACACCCCCAATACCAACCTCCTCCAGCCACATCCTATCTGCCTTCAGTTACTACTCACTATCAAGAGATTAATTAGCTGAATGTTCTTGCATTGTTGCACACATGAGCTTTTGGGGGATACCTCACATCTAAACTATAACACATCTTATAGACTTATTTTTTCCTCTGTGTTATGCTAGTATACCTTTACTAGGAAGGTATAAATTATAGACTTTTAGTCCTGTAATAGTTCTAGGAGTAACCTGCACAAAGATACTATAATGCATTTTGTGGTAGTGATAATACACACTCTAGACAAACAATTCATTGAAAAAGGAAGGAAAAATGAATATTGAATGATGTCCTCATTATTTAATATTCTTCATATTGTACTCAGATTATCTAAAAGGGAGTATTAGAACCATGACCCTGTGTTCTCTAGGCAGTCCATGGGATGAAATACCAGAAGTGCTTTGGGTAGGAAGAACAGTGGCTTAACTGAATTAGAAAGAAAGTCTCTGCAACAGGGATCCTAGCAAGACGATATAATCTGCCCCATGCTCAGTCACATCTCCTTGCTTCACTTGAAAAGATACTAATCAGTGTTTGATTTTTGATGCTTTTCACTGAGCTCCTTTTCTTGTGGCCTGTTGCTGGGTCTTTTCTTCTCAGTTCTGCCATGAACCTACTCCTTCCATGATATAGATAAATGAAGTGAAGCGCTCCTGTGGAGTCTGATGCTTCCTAGTAGGAAGCACATTGCATCTGGAGACTGTAGTAACTCTGGTTTAGCTACATTTCTTAGAGTACACCTTCCTGAAGTCATGAACTATAAGTAAAAGAGAAATACTATCTTAAAATAGAGAAATACTAACTTTTATGTGCTCCTTATATGAACTAAATATTGATTTTTTTCTCTGCCTGCAGTAATTTAAGTCTGTCAAACATTTTGAAAAGACATAATTATCACAGTAGGATACTGAAAAGATTGTCTTAAAATACCTTTTTAAAAATAAAACTTAAGAACATTTCAGCCTGAATAATGACTTAATAATTAAAGAACATACACCACTTGTATTTTGGGGTAATTTAAGTTAAACTTATTTCAACTTAACATTGACCACTGGTTCTCTTTTGAAATGTTTAGAGGAAGAATTTGAGGCACAGAGCAGATGTATTCAAGATACTGATTTAATTATGAATGCTTTTAAATTTTTATTAAAATTTTTATATGAAAGATTTTTTAGCTAAGAACTAAGCAAGATAGGATGAGATGGTAGAGTGTATTACCCTTGGAATGAGACATCACCAATTTACTTCCAGTTCTGTTCCTTATGAGCTCTGTGACCTTGGCAGTTATTGACCTTAATTTTAACATATTATATATTTTCAGGGTTATTGTGAAAACCATAGAAGATTTTTAAAAAGAAACACAAATACTTTGTTAGCTTTAATACACTATCAAATTTTTGTATTCTATTATCATTTATTAATTTTATGTTTGGCTTCTCCAGAGCTTAGCCAAATGCCTTTCCCATTTTAGATGATTAATATTTTGTCTTCACTGTTAAAATAATTTTGATGTTCTGCCAGGTAAATGTATGGCTCCATGTTCTATGAATCCTATCATTGGAAGAAACAAAAACACTCTTTTTAAAAGATGAATTTAAATTTTTATTTTATTGTAGTGAGATTACATGAGATTTACCCTTTTAAAAGATTGTTAGGTATGCAATGTAGTATTGATGACTGCAGGATTGTACAGCAAAAGCTCTAGAACTTATTCATCTTGCATGACTGAAATTTTATGCCCTTTGATTAGCAATTCCTCATTTCTCTCTCCTCCTAGCCCCTGGTAAACACCATTCTACTCTCTGATTCTTTGAGTGGCTAGGTTGTATACTTCATATAAGTAGAATATAAGCAGTATTTTCCCATCTGGTGTAAGCCTAATTTACTTGGTATATATAAAGGATTTATTCATGTTGTTGTGTATAGCAGGATTCTCTCTCTCTTAAGGCTGAATAATATTTCACTGTATGTAGGTAACATATTTCCTTTATCTATAAATATTTTGATGGATATTTCAGTTAATTCCACATCTTAACTATTGTGACGAGTATTACAATGAACATAGGAGGGCTAATATCTCTTTAAGATCCTGATTTTAATACTTTAGGGTAAATGTCCAGAAGTGGGACTTCTGCATCATATGGGCAGTAATACCCCTTATATGTGGTTTTGTTTGCTATGGGTTTTGCTATGCATGCTAAACTGAGGTCTGAAAACATTAAGTAGCAAATTTTAGACATAAATAGTTTTAGATTTTGCACAGTTCTAAGTAACTTGATAGAATGTGTGGCATCCTGTTTCATCGTGCTTGCAACATAGTCATCCCTTTGTCAGCATGTCCATGCTCTATGCACTGTTCATCTGTTGGTTACTTAATAGCTGTCTTGGTTATCGGATTAACAATCTCAGTGTCACAGTGCTTGTGTTCAAGTACCACTTATTTGACTTAAAAATGGTCCAAGAGTGTAGAAGTAGGGATGCTGAAATTTAGATATCTTAAGACATCTAAATGCTTCCTTTAAATGAAAAGGAGAAAATACAATGTTTTGAGATAGACACTAAACATAAATTTTGTTGTAGAATATTATTATAATTGTATTTTGTTATTATATTTACAAGTTAAACTTTGTCATAGGTAGATATGTATAAAAAAGAGGATAGTACTTATAGGGTTTGATACATGGTTTTAGGCATGTACTCCCCAGTTTTGAATGTATTTCCTATCCATCGAGGGACTACTATAGTTATTGTTTGAAATTTTTGAGGAACCACCATAATGTTTTCCTTAGCAGTGGCATCATTTTGCATTCTCCACAACAGTGTACCTTGAATATCCAAAACAATCTTGTGGAAAGAATCTACACAGAACAATGCAACATTTAAAATGTTATTCATTTAAAAAAATTCTTATTTAATTTTTTCAGATCTCAATCATGCATAACTGAAATCATAGCATTTTTCTTAAGAAAAAAGGTGGAAGCATCCTACTTCCTTATTTCAAAATCTATTATAATGTTACGGTAATTAGAACAGGATGGTACTATTGTAAAGATGGACATACATACCAATGGAACAGAATAGAAAGCTCATGCATACATAGTCAATTGATGCTTCAAAAGTGTACCAAAAATGCACAGTGGAGAAAGGAGAGTCAACAACACAGTTGAGAAAATGGATATTCACATGTGGAAGACTGAAATTGGATCTTTTTTTTTCTTACACTGAACATCATACCCAGGGCCTCATGCACACTAGGCAAGCACTCTTAACACTGAGCTACATCCCCACACACTATGCATATAAATCAACTCAAATGGATTATTATGAGATAGTTAATCTGATATCCAATAATTCTTAAAACAAAGTCCAAAAAATTCAAAACTCAGAAAAAATTATACTGGGAAAGCTTCATTACACTGGTATTGATATGTGTCATGAGTTGGATGAGGAAGAGCTATTATATTACAAAAACATATGGTGTACCTTAACTGAAGAGTAACTACACACTCATAAAAGGAAACAGTAAATTTTATTGCTTAAATAGTCTATTCTTACTACAGAAGGAGTAGCCCTACAGTTGGTAAAATTCTGTTAGAATACTGTCCCATGCCATGTGTAGTTCATCTTATCAGCCCACCATTAGAACTCTAATTGTCTTGTAGCTGTTATGTTAGCTCAATCTTCCTGTGCCAGATCAAATCAATAATACAAAAGAGCTAACACCCTAGAAGATAGATTATTATTTTAAAATAATTTAATTCCTCAACTCGTTCATTATTATAGAAAATGTTCAAATATCATTTTACTTATTGTGAGGGCTATTTGTGTATATAATAATATCTTAAGTCACAAGCAATGATTAAATATTTGTAATGGTGATTTTGAAACAAAAGTCTATATTTTCTGTTTTGTAAAATTGCAAAAGGTTTGTTGACAGAAATATTAATTGTAAATTATTCATTAAAAAATGTCTCCCTAGTTTTCTTATGCAAAGTGGTGCTGCATGAGAGCCCAAATTGTTCTCACTAGCAGAACTAATAAGACTTTGAAATTGATCATCCTGATAGTTGTGATTCAAATGAGAATGTGAATGAAAATGATTAATTTTTTTCATTATTAGGAGTCTGACAGTTGTTATTTTCTTTCAGAAGAGTAAATTGTGTGATGAAACTTGTATATTTGAGGTATAGTGAGCAGCAAGTCATTAACTTGAGGTGCTGCAACTGGACACCTGGGAACTAAGGAGATTTTCTACTTTGTTTATTACACAAATAAATTCTCTCTGACCATTCTGTGATACCTGATTTTAATATGCAGCCTGGAGCAGGCAGTGATAAATGCTGCGTCCCACACTGCTTCACCTCTAGGTGTATTGGTACTTCCAAAGAACATTTCTGGAGTCTGGATTTCAATTTTACACACATCAAAAAGTAAATGACTATTTAATCTTTTACCATAACATGAAGAGGAGCAAGTAATACATACTGGAATGGAGTTTAGTAGGATGGAAAGCCAAAACTGAAAGATCTTCTATTCAAGATGAAAGTATAATAAGCAGTAAGCTTTACAAAAGCAGAGGATATGATAATAGAAGAGGAAACGAATGAACAGATTAGAATTTGCTATATGTATGAGAAAGTAAGGTGACCTTTAATGGATTTCTAGGCCTGTCTTTGGGGGATTATGTAAATTAAGCTTGAATTCTAAATCTAATATAACTATCATTAAAATCAAGAGAATGCTTACTGTGTGATGGAAATTGAAATGACTCCCAACTTTATAATATTTCTGAGCACTAGTATCCTCACATGAATTTCAAAAAATAATGCCTTTTTTATTATTATCATAATTTGCAACATTCTTAGCAGTAAAGTGGAAGAAAATCAAGAAAGATAGAAATTTTCCCAAGAAATATATGAAAATGTTACTCTGTATTGAGTTAGTAATGAGTATTAAATTCATTTTAAACTTTGTTAATACAAAATGTCAAAAAGTTTCTTGTTTTAATTTGAATTATTTTCATTGATAGTAATAGTGAAGAGTATATGTATTTATTACCATTTTATTTCCTTTACTAAGACTATTCTATAATTGCACATTGTTAGAACTGGTATTTAAAGTTTTCATATTGGTTTTGAATCTATCAAGTATCTTAATTCCTTATGTTTAGATCAAATATACTTCTAGTTTATAATATACCTTTTTAGTTTTATTAATTTTCAGAGATTATTTAAGAAAATATAAAGTCGTTTAATCTTACCTTTGGTAGGTTCAGATCCATGAAGTAGACTTTAGAACTTGAAATACTTGGCATAACTTTTATATATATCCACTTAATGATTTCATATTTATTAGTGAGTTAATGTTAATGCATTGTTTTACAAAGGTATATGAATGGGGATTTCCTATAAATTTGATGACATGTTCTCTCAATATTTTAAAGTTATTAAAACCTAGAAATGCTTTATTATAGAGGAGCACATGTTTGTCTATGTGCATTCTATAGGCAACCTAACCACCTCATGGAGGGTGATGTTGCTGTGTTGTTGTAGATTGTTTCTCAAAGTGTGATATCCGGAAACATCATGTCACCTGGGGCAGGCGGGGAGAGCACTTTCTCTTGGTAATCAGAAAATGGGTTAGCGGTCCTTTGTCTCTTCCCTGGATCACTGTGTCTTCATGCTAGCTCATTTTCCTTTACCTTTACCAGAGCATCCTACACACTTCCACAAGAATGATTTTTTGAAAAATATAAATCTCATTATGTCTCTCACATGTAACAGCACAAATGTTGCCCCTTATGATCTGGCCTCTCTGAACATCTTTCAAACCATGTTTTCCTCATTATTATATAGCTCTTCCAGTAGTTTGCAGTTTCATGGCAACTGGGTACGTTTTCATTAACCACTGCTTTTTAAGAAGCACCCCTCCTTTGGTCTTGTCTTTTTGTTTGTATGTTTTGGTTTGGTTTCCACTGGCTAATTCCCATTGAGCAATTCCCTTTCTAAGAATGTATCTGGTACATTTGCACATGATTTCAAACATGATTTGCACATGATTTCAAAGTGATTTTCTTATGAGTTCAAAGAAGTATGAATAATGGAATTAGTTACAGTATTGTTTATGAAAGAGAAAGACTGAAAACCTGCTATATAGTTGTCAGTACAGTTAAGGACATTATGATACATTCATAAAATAGAATATTCTGTAACAATTGAGAAGAAAGGATGTATCTGTCTGTAGATGGACATACCACATACATGTATGCTTGTATATGAGTGAACTATTTCTGGCATTAGTCAACATAATGTGTCAGATCCTGACCATCTTTTCCACCCTGAACATTTTTCTAGACATTTCCTGTCACTTTCTTTGCAATTGAAACTGGTAAGTAGATGTAGTAAATGAATAACTTTTGTTTTTAGAGAAGAAGACTGGATGGTCAGGAGACTGAGGGGATATTTTACTATATGCCCTTGCATGCTGAGGACCACCTCAGGAACATTTCTCTCTTCTCCATCTCTCTCTTATTGCACACATACATGCATATATGTGCATGTTTGGAGAAATATGGTGTGTATACACATAATATGTATGTATACTGTATGCATGTTTTTATTTTTAAAAATATGTGTATGCAAACCAACATCTCAGTTCAGATATTGCTTTTGAAAACCTGCAGTTACGATTAGTTCCTTTCTGTGCTCCCACTGTACACTATGGTTACCATTTTGTTACATTTCCCATTCACATGCACACTCATGCTGTATGCTAGAGCTATATAAAGATTAAAAAACACTTTCGTTCTTCTCTACATAGGCCCAAGTTTTGTCCTGTGCATAGCTAATCCTTCTTCACTCTGACAGAAGTGATTATCATCTACTCTGTTTGCATGGTACTTTATAAATCCAACAGGTGTAAAATGCATCCAATTGAATTAAAGCCAGTTGTGCATGCATTCATCCCTTTACCTATGAGCTCCCTGAGGTCAGGGACAGCAACTGATTTTTGGAGCCTAGGATCTAGCACAATCCTATCTTAAGAAATCTAATGTATCAAGGGAAAGCTCAGTAAGTACTGCATTTGTCAAATTTAATGACTGCTGAAAGCTCCGTGCAATATTTATGCAACTTTAATCCTGAATATCACTCTGTGAAATGATTGTATTTATTTTGGAAATATTTCAACTTAGTCCAATTAGTATCAATCCCAACTCCTTATCTTTAAAAATGTAAACTCTCTAATTTGCTAAACATTAGCTTTTCATGTTGCTGAAGGTTAAGGAAGGCAAGTGGTACAGAACATGAGTCTCAGCCATCTGTCTTCCTTTTCTCTCTCCAGCATCATAAATGCTGCAGGGATCGTCCCTGCACAGCAAAGGGGATGAATGTGCTTGTTTATTATTGAAAAAACTCAGATAGGCCCTGTGTCAATGAGCTTAGGCTAACATATTCTGTGACAACAAACTACCACCAAATCTCTGTGGTTTATAATTAGGAGAGGTGTGTTTTTCACACTCTTATATGTTCACCATGGGCCATATGAGGCTCTGTTCTTTATTTTCTTCCTGTAGGGACTCAGGTTGACAGTCTACTTTGTAGTCTCAGGGGGAATAAAAAAAACAAAGCAAAACAAAAGCCTTGTAGAATTATGGGATGGAACTTAAGACTTCTTCAAAGTGGCACATATTACATCCATTCATATGTCACTGGCCGGAACAATCTACATGGCTAAGCTTGATATCAACAAAGTGGGCCCATATGACTATAGTGATGGAATGGGAAGTAAACATTTTAAACAATAATTCATGCTACCAAAATTTCTATTGGAACTCACCTGGAGAAGAATTGATTTTGCTGTTGCATCTGTGTGCACATGTCAAATAAGCGCATACCACAAACAGAGCACACAAGCAAAGCACAGTAGGGGAGGTGACTCTACATCAAAGAACTCATTTTCACAAGGGCCTAAAAGTCCATGTTATTTCCCTCACTGTGGTCAGGTTGGTACTGCTGAAGAGAACCCTTGGAGGAGAGAAAGCTGGAGTTGGGATTGTTTGAAACTCTATGCCTTAGCTAATAATCCATAATTAACTTTGTATTATTATATTTTAATCTCACAAGCAAAGGTATTCTATTTGAGGGTTCATCACATCCATCAGTCTTTTAATTTAGTTTAGAAATTTTATGGCAGATATATATCATTATTTAATAAATATTTGCTGGTATGATGATAAACTGGTAACACTGACATTATAAGTCATTGATTAAAATAGCTGGCTAATTACCATAATTGTCAAACTCCTTGAGTATTGGATGTGTTTACTAGTATCTAAAAATGTCTTATAATAACCACTAAATATTATATTTTATAGCTTTCTATTTAATGTTATGGTTTTCATTTTGTTCTTTGTTTTACCTATCTGCCATTTTATATATTTTTAAAGAAAGAAGATGTGCTCATGCTGATGGGCAAGGATTTCCTGGTGGCATGGGATTCGATAAACTGTCTACTCATTGAATACGTAGCACCGAGGCTCTAAGCTTTCAGTGTTTCTCTGTGTTCACATTATTCCTTGTCCATTGCCTCTTAAATATATATTCAGAAGGATCATATTTTAAGAAAGGATTAAGTATTTCAAGGGAGAAAAATCATTCTGCTGTTTCTAAAGCATACACAGCTGTTAAACTTTAATTAAACAGGTTTGTAGAAAAGGGGACTGGAGACCAAGTTCATAAAACCAGACAGATATGCTTTGGAAATGAAGAAGAAAGCTAATTAAGCCAAGCATAGCAGTTTAATATTAATTTTTAAAACACTTCCAGTGTTTTTGTTGTAAATCTTGACAGTGCTATAGTGTATTTTCTAATGAGTTATTCTACAATTTAAGTTCAGCATTTGGTTGTCAAGGAATCCTAGTAAGTTGAAAAATTATAAAATCTTTCTACATTATGTTAATATTCATTGCAAGAAACAACCCTGGAATGCAATGTAATACATCATTGAAAATAATGGTATAGATATACTTTTGAAAGGGGATTTGTTAGGTAATCCACAAAAATAATTCAGCCAATTTTATTTAAAAAATTGATTATGAAGATATTTTATTCACCCAAGCAAGGCTGTTAAAACAAAGTTAATATTAATTTGTGACATTTTAAAGTTTATTTTAAAGTCATTTTAACCAAGTTATTTTTTTAAATGGACTGAGGGATAGCTATGTTATTTTAACAAAAGTTGAGCACAACAGTATATCCACAATTCTGTGAAAGAAGAACATAAAAGCCTAATGAATTAGAATTTTTGCCATAGAGTCAGAACCTAAGAAAATTGTAGGTGCATTTGGTTACTGAGTGGAGTTCATGTTTTCTTTGTGTTCTATTGTACATGGACTCTGAAAGAACATTATTAAGCATTAGATTTTACCTTCTCAATAGGAAAAACCTGAAAAGCATAAAGGTGTTTAAATTAAGCCTGCTGGGAATGAATGAAATAAATAAGATCAAACTTATGATTTCTTTAAATTGTTCACAATTTTAAACCCTTTGTCTCTCACTCAACAGTAATATCCTGCTTTGTTCCCTAAATAGAATTACGAAGCATAAAGTAAGCATTGACTCTAAGTTTAAATGCAATAAAGTAATTATAAGAATTTCAAACCATGATTTAATTATGACTGAAAAGATCTTTTGTGTTTGAGTTGAGCAAAAGGATCACAGGCACTCTTCATTGCAAAGACCACTAAAGAATAAGAACATCTTTGAGATCATCAGTAGTTTTCCCAGTTACAGTAGCTGCAAATAAATGATGATTTCAAAACAAATTATGCTGAGCAACGTAAATTGTATGACATGTTGTCTTGTAGTGCTTCAATTGATATATTGTGTGGCCATAATACCGTCATCAACAGAATATCCCCCAAAATGGCATGTTTCTCCCTGTAGGTTTCTGGATAAAATGAAATGTTTTACTCATGTAGAGATGAGAAATACACAAACCATTCTTCTGAGAGATGCATTCAACCTAAAAAGGTGCCGTTGCTCTAGGTTCTTATTTCCATTTTAAAGACAGCATTATCACAGGTTATGCTGAACATAACTCTCCAGAGTAGCGATTTCCTCTGTCGTGTTGGATGAGTGTCAACAGTGATGATTGGTCCCCTAAGTATTTTATCAGGCTGGCTTCTTTCATGCAGCACTCTGTCAGCATGTGAGGTAGTAATGATTAAAACACCACTTACAAGTGTATTAGTCATAAAGACTTTCTAAGTTCTGTCATTCTCTTCTCATGGCATATTGTAACCAAACTATAATCTTGTGGTTTTTCTTTCCCATGACATCTGAGGTATTCCCTCATGGTCTAGTCACTACAGGTTGTCATTTGTTGTATTTGATTACTCATTTACTAAAGAAGGACATACATTTGCCTAATCCAATGACATAACTTCAGTGTTGAATTCAGTTCACTCATGTTATGTATCAGGTAATTGAGATCTGAAAAGGCATGTAACTTGCCCAAATTTAGATAGCTAACTAATGACCTAAAATTCACTTCTCTTAATCATCAGTCTGATTTGATCAAGTGATACTCATTGGAAAACTATCAGTAATCTTTTATTCTGTTGGTAGCTGAATGGTTGAATGAGACCTCTGAAGATGCTTCCTAATGAACAACCACCCATATGCATAGTTTTTCTAGTGATCTATATTATTTTATATTTACATTACCTTAATTTTTAAAAGGGTTACCCTACTGCAATATCTCGGAGCTAGATCTCTCCCATTTCCAGAAAAAATTGTCTTTGAGACATGTTAGTGTCATAATGTAGTACTACTGTTTTGTCCACGTCTATACTGTGAGGATGTTTCCCTTTCAGCAAAATATACAGAAAATTGCTTTCTGTTGCATCTGAACAGTCTTTTTCATTTGAGAGCTCTTCTACCTTGGGGTGTCACTTGGAAGCCTTCATAACAGCTAGATCCTTCTATATTTTTAAGTTTTATGTTTGACAAATAATAATCATACATATTATGGGGTACGAAATGATCTTTTGATACATGTATACATTGTGGAATAATTAGATAATTAGCATATCCATCACTTCAGATATTTAAAATTTCTTTGTGGTGAGAACATTTAAAATCCTTTTAGCTATTTTGAAGCATATAATACATTACTATTAAATGCAGTCTTTTTACTATGCAGTAGAACCCTGCAATTGATTCCTTGTATCTAGCTATAGCTTTGTACTTATTAGCCAATGTCTCTCTCCTAAGCCTATCCCCCACCTCCTAAGCCTCTGGTAACCATTCTGTGCTGTACTTTTACCTTTGTAGATTCCACATAGAAGTGAGATGAGCTGAGGGGACATTATGTTAAGTGCAATTGATTGTTTTGTTGTTGGCAAAATAAGCATAGTGAGATATCCACATTTTATTTCAGGTTAACCCCTGATCTGTATCCTAATACTTGCTTATGTGATTGCTTAATTGTGAATATGCTTTTCTAGAGGGAGATATATTTATCATCTTCCCTTAAAAGACGACAGTGTAGAAGTCATTTGGTCCACCTACCTAGAGATGAGGGTTCAAGACAGAGCACTTTAGTGACTGTTACAGTGCTATCAACACGTCATTTCCAGGTGGCATCCCAGGGGCCCTAGGACTATTTCTGTCCCAGCACAAGGAATATTATTACATTATTTTTAGACCTCTTGTACTTTATGTGTTTGAATCAAATACCATGGCTTTTTGCAATTTTGCAGTCTATCAGTGATTTTAAAAAATTTGGCCAAAGGAGGAAGCTCTTGGGACACTTTTTAAAATCCAGATTCCTGAAAGTAACTTCAAATAACTAAATTTGAAACACCAAGGAACAGAGCCCAGGAATCTGTAATTTTTAGGGGCTTACCTGGTACAGGTTAAAAAGGCCTGAACCCCCTTCCCCCATACCAATTCAATCAGGAACACTGTGGATAATGCCCCAGGTTCCAAATTTTTAAGAGCTCTTCTGGTGATTCTCATGATTGAAAGCCACTGTTCTAAACTTTCTTCCATCTCTGGAGTCAGTTTTGGAAGTCCTTACTTTTATCTGCTTAGAGAATTTAGTAAAATAGACTTAGTTTTTCTGGGACAAATAAAAGAATCCCTGCCTGTTGTTTGTATGTTCATAAGTGAAGTGTTCTGGAAGCCTCTGTCAGTTCCTCTGTACTCTTGGAAGCTTTCATTTGTGGTAAAGTCAGATTTACAGATAGAGTAAAAAAGTGATTTGCATAGAGAGTGATCTAATATTCAGAGTTTCAGTCTATCCCACTCTTCAAACACATCTTCTGGTAAGAACTGCATATTTTATTTTAAGGATATTCTTCTTCTTAGGTGACCATTAGGAAAAAAATCAATTTCATTTTTAATCAACAACTCCATCAAATGCTTACTTATTCAAATCTGTAAGCTGTAATTGCAATACATAGATGAATTAGTTTGGATTTCTTCTTATTTCACTTAAAGAAATGTGTTTATTGGAAGCATATTTTTAGTAAAGAAATGTGTCTCCTGTCCAGTCTGACTCAGAATACACCATCACAGAGTACTCATCCCACCATCCCTCATCTCACCTTCTGTTGTTGTATGTGTCCTTCTACTGTATTGCTTTTATTATAAAATGCGTGCCTCCTCAACTAGATGAAATTCTCAGCCAGGAAGGCATTTGGAATCATCCTTTGATACCCATTCTCACTAGTAGCACCTGGCCTAAAGCTGACCAAAGATTAGTACCCAAATTTTTAAATACGTCTTTTAAATTTGTTTGCTTGGTATTTGTGGATTTCTTATAGAAGCCAGCAGGTGCTTTGTGTGCCTCCTTGTTGGCACAGTTGAAAGTGAGATAAGATTCACCAAAGAAGGGTCTGGCAGAGGCAAAGGTACTATAAGATCATAAAAAGTCTCTCATTCAAGGACAGGGTATAGAATCTGAATGGGTTTTTACTTCCACAGATGAGAACTTGGTAGTGTGAGCAAAGATAAACTGGCTTTGCAGAGCATAACAGGTCTGAAAGTCAACATCTTCTTCCCACTTCGATTCTTACCCCTGGTTGCATGAGGTTTAACCATATAATATTGCTTCTTGTAGATAAAAAATGGTCAAATGTAAGCAATTGCATGACATCTATGTTAGAATGAGTGGAATCATTCTTCAATGGAGAATCTCTGCATTATGTCTTAGATTTATGAATCTCTCCTGGAGTTCAGAGTACCCTGAATCCGCTCCCAAGTAGGTAGACTGTTTCAGCTGGAGTCCTCTGGTTTGTAAGTCTCTTTACCCCTAAACTGTGCAGCCTGGAGGCTCATGAGTCTAGTAACCCACTCCGCTTCATATACTGTGCCATATTCAGAGCCTGAGAGGGGAACTTTGTCTACATTCTAATTATACCTTCATCTCTGCTCATGTTATAGTCTGTGCCATTTTTTAAAATTGTCTTGGTCTTTTGTGTTTGTTTCCATCATTAATTAGGGAAAGAAATCTGAAGAGGAAGAGTATCATTTTTCCTAATTAACGGAGAGTGTCTGGGCTAAGGGCTGGTCTTACAAAAAGTCAGGGCCCGAGGGCCTTATCCATGCCATAGGATGAGGTCCTTCTCTCAGGTAGACTACTATGAAAATGAAGGAGCAGTACTTCCAAGTGTGTGGGCTACTTAACTGTACATGATGAGGTTAATATAGCTGTCGCTTGCACACACTTCTTATTTGTGATTATGTTCCAAGTAAGCACTGCAAGAGCAATCCTAAAAACCCTGTGGCAAAACTGAAGAGAGTTAGAGCTCTTCACTGATGTAATATTCTGAAATAACATTTTCTCAGGTTCGCCTTATTACTGAGGGCGTGTATAGTAATATATCATGCTAGAAAATTCTATTGCATTCTCTGGAAAGGCAACATGGAATTTTTTACACTATTCTTTCAATTATCTTTTTCATCCTCACATAATTCTCAGGTGAGATTCCCATAGGGAGGACCATAGTATTAAAGCTATGTGTACAAGGAAAATGTAGATGACATATTCTACCTTTCCTGCTAAGAAGAAAACATCAAAATATTTCTCAAATATCACCTGAGAATGTAAAAACCATATTCAACACAGAATGGAAATTCTTAAGCAGTGATTTCAGAAAAAAAAAAAAAAAACTTGAACATTTAAAGCTTTGTCTGTTGTTCATTTGTTTATTTTTTCATTTTGGAAATAGTTACTTAGCCCTAACTGTGTAATAGGTATTGTTCTAGGCAACTTTCATAAATTAATGAGAGTGCCTACTCATGAGCCTGTATTTAACTGTGGTATAAGGATATGGAAGCTAGCAAATAAATAAATGATAATGGCAAGTACTAGAAGAAAACAGAAGAGGATCTGGTAGCATCCATGGACTGAGTTCAGTGGGATTAGGTGTATGTGCAGGTTTAGGCAGCCAGAAAAGGTGTCCTAGACCAGATTAACAGAATGGAGTCATCCTGCAAAGTCATAAGGTCCCTGTATTTAAGTTAGAGGACAGAGCAAGACTTTAAGGTGCAAATGAGGTTGGCATGTACAAAGAAGAGAAGGAAGATCCTCTGGTAGAATATTAAGTGGAGGGGCAGTGGAAGATGAGGCCAGAGAAGGAGGTAGGGTTATACCATGTAAAGTCTATACACAAAAACAGAGCTTGGATTTTACTGTAAGATCTGAAGCCACTAGGTGTTTTATTTTCTATGTATGTATGTATCTACTGGGGATTGAACACAGGACGCTTTGCTACTAAGCCACTTTCCAGCCCTTTTATTTTTTTCCTTTGAGACAGGGTCTCACTAAGTTGCATGGGGCCTTACTAAATAAACTGCTGAGGATGGCCTTGAATTTGCAATCTTCCTGTCCTGCCTCAGCTTCACAAGTAATTGGAATGACAGGCATGAGCCACCTTGCCCAGCCATTTTTTTTTTGAATATATATATATGCAGTTCTAGAAGTGATGTGATAAGGGGGGAGATACCACTTTCACCCCTGGTATCTGATTCAATTCCTCAGCCTCAACCATGCCCCTGCTGATGCCTCTGGTGACTCTTCACTAGGGGATTTAGAGCAGGCAAATGACATGATATGAGTAATATTTTTAAATGATCACCTTTGAAGCTGGTGTATATCAGACTATAATGGGAAGGGCAAAAGTAGAAGCTGGATGGTGGAAGGCTATAATAATCCAGGTAAGAGATGAGGGCAACATAGTACAACTTAATAGAACAGAAATGGAAAGAACTCCAGTTGATGAAATACAGGTATGTTTTAAATAACAGGTCAAAAGATTTGCTGAGGATTACATATAAGACCTGCTGAAAAAGAAAGAATCTTAGTGACTCTTTGAGTTTTAATCTGGACAGCTAAACACATGGTGGAAATATTTATTAAGATGTGGAAAACTGGGTGGTGAAGAGAGCAAATCAGGTTGGAATTAAGGGTCAAGGGGAATTAGGTGTGAATTACTTGAACACTGTACTCAATTAATATCCCTTCATCCCCACAAGAGCCCAGTATGTTTCAGGCCAGAAAAATCCCTGATTCTCCTCTTTGTCCCTATGGAAACATTTGTAACTTTCCTGTAGAACATATACTAAAGAATTAAGTAAAAAAAAAATGTGACTTCTATATATCTCCAACCCAGGGCTCCTACCCTAGTCCTGATCTGCTCTTTTTCACCATCTGCTTTCCTGTCTGCACTCTCCCTAGGCACAGTGACCACCTCTTACCCTCCCAGCCATCCTTCTCAGCCTTTGCCTCCACCATTATACCTCTTGTTCCTGTCCTCATTCCCCAAAATAATTACAGTTTGCATTAGTTAATTTGAAAAGAAGTGGTAAGATCACATAATTTATAAGCCATTCAACTGATATACATTGATATTTTTGTGTGTCAGTGTTTAAATATCACTGTACTGGGCACTAAAGAAGAAATTTTAAATTTGTATAGACAGCTGCTAGTCTACATGAATTTAGAGTATAATGGAAGTTATAAAACACATTTATATGAAATAACTTAAATAACAATATTAGATAATTAAACTGTGTGGAAGCCATAGGACTGTTTGTCATGCAGTCATGATATGATTAATTAAGTATGGTTAAAGTGAGGTGATGTGATTTTAATCTTTCTTTATGACTTCAAACTCCACTAAGAATACAAATTGTTAATGTGATGACACAGTGCTTGGAGTTTTATGTCATAGTTTAGGTCTTTATGATACCAATTCCTATGACCTTAGGCAGCTATTCCAAGCTTCACTGTCCTATTCAGTAAAATAGGAATAATAATAGAATCTACCTAAAATATATGATGAATACATGAAAAATTGTCTGACACTTAATAAGAACTCAGTGAACATTTCTTCTCCTTCTTGTCCTCTTCCTTCTTATTTTCATTTTGATTGCTGGCATGAGTGATGAAAACAATGAGAGTTTCCAGGTATAGGCCACCTGCTCATTAGAGCAGATCAAGTTGAGAAAAATACGGTAAAATAAAAAGGTTTAATGCTACCCAAAACAACCTTGCAATGGAAGGAGGATGATCATAGTAGAGTAAGGTAGAATAATCAGGGAACAGTGAAAATAAGTGGATAGCAGAGGAACTGGTCACTCTCCAAATGCTTGTCCTACAGATGAAAAGGTGGAAAGGATTCACCATAGCAATGAAGTCTGATTGTCATGCCATGTTGAAGCTCCCAGTAACTATATATTGACTTACTGGTGTTTCTGATTTATACTGCTCAGTCTTATATATGTTGAAATGATTAAAAGCAGTATACTCATTAACTGCAAGCTGATTACTTCCCCTGAGCTAAGACTAAATCTACTACCAGGACACTGATAAATTTGTCTCTTGACAGACTAGTATTTAATAGCATTTATCATTCCCCATCTACCACCTCCTTTTGTGGTCATTTTCTTATAATTGGGAACTAGAAGAAATTCACAATTCAATCATTTCATGACATTTCTCTTTGTAAATGGCACCTTCTCTGTCACTTCTTGATCAGGGAAGAATCAGACAGTAAGTGACTCATTCCTGATTTGTTAATGCAAAACCTTTTTGTTATTTAATCATTTTGAGACAGTCATGGGGAATTATTTAGCTTTCAGATTCTTATAAGTCGTGAGCCTGCTTAGGCAGAAGATGTTGAGTAGCTTGTTGAATTATGCAAAGTTAGGTTCAAAAAGTCAATCTTGATTTACAGCTGTTACGTGAACAATTCAGTGCAGGCTCAGTGAAGCACATTATCTGCAAATAATACTCTATACTTGCATAGAAAAAGCCTGAACAGAAAGGGCCTTCATTCTATATGATTAATGCAAAAGTACTTTTTAAACTTAGAAGCAATCTACTAATATAAAATGGAATTCATATTAAACATTTATGTGACCATGGGTGAACCTAACCCAAGCATAATGAGGAGTTCCTGGTGATACCTAAGAATATAGGAGATCTAACTTTCTTAAATGGTGGGAAATGTCTTGGTGGTAATCTGCTGTTTTGCAGGCTTCCATCCTGTTGTGATGATGAGAGCAGCCTCAGTAGCCATTAAATACCATTAACATCTAATGCCAACCATTCTAGAGATACAAGGAAGCATAAGATGACATCCTTAAGAATTGCTAAGGTTCTGTTCCGTTTCTACATTCATTTCAAATAAACAAGTAGCTTTGCTATGTCAAAGAACTTTGCATGGAAGGGTCTACACATACACTTAAGTCTTGCTTTTATTCCTCCTGAATGACTTGCAGTTGAGAAACAGAGTACCTTTGCTTCTTCCCCATGTGAGGGAAATCTTGCCCTTTTATGAAAGATCACAGTGATAAATGAGACAGAGCTGGGCTAGTGATATCAATAAGGTGTCCACAAGGACAAATTATAAAATTGAAAGGAAGTAGAAAGTTGTGGCTATTCAGTGATTAATAGCAGAAGTCTATGGCTAGTTCAGCACATATGGATTCACTTTATACATATGTTTTAGAGCAGGTCCCCAGTCAGTTGTGTTAAGTACATAGGAGAGACAAATGTACACACTTAAGGGATGTCCATTTCATGAATGGGTTGGAGGATTAGGGCAGGTCTCCAGGCTCAAGAGGGAAACTAAAACAGAAGCCTGGTTACAAAGATGTGGTCCACACAGAGATGGCTGCAACCAGGTGGCAGGAAACAGACAAGTTCAGAAGAGTCACTTGATCAAATCTGCAAGATTCCAGGTGCCAGATAATTGCTTTTACTGTGCACTCGTCACAGTGGCTTCCTCTGGCTCAGCAGGCTGAGAGGCTGCATTGTTTCCAGGGGACTTGAGTCGACCTGAGGAAGACAGATTCATTAAGTTTACAGAGTAATTGATAAGCAATAGGTAGTATTCCATAGTATTCAATATAATATCAGAAATATTTGAGTATCACCAAAAGGCACATGCAGAGAGTGCTAGTTATGCTATAAAAAGACATTTGTCTTCTTTTTAAATATAATCATCTTTACGCACACTTTGTGTGAATTACTGTTTGATTCTCTGTCTCCTATGTGTCTCTGTGGGGATCCATCATTCTCTGTGTATGCACATCAGTCTTTAAAAAAAAAATCATTCCTTTTTTTCCCTTCTGTTCTGTGTCTCTTTCCATCAACCCCTTGTTTTCATTTGTTCTTTTCTTCTGTACTCTCTCCCCTAACCAAACATGATATGAAGCTGAAAGAATATGTATATATGTGTATGATTTGTGTATTTTGGTTTTTGTTTGTTTTTTGAAGGTGAGTGCTGGGGATTGAACCCAGGGCCTCCTACATGCTGGACAAGTGCTCTACCACTGAGCCACATTCCCGGCCCATTGTTTTGTGTATTTTGATACATATACACATGAATATGCATATACACATGCACTTTTTATATTTTGGGTAAGAAGGTTTTCTTATTGCAGAAGAGTGGAGTTAAATGCTTTATTTCCCTATCTTTAGAAAACATTGAATTAAATGTATTTTGCCTCCGTCTTTAGATAATGTTCTCCATAGCTATAGATCTCTAAATCTGCATTAGAGGTTTGTTTTGTTTTTAACAAAGTGAAGGAAAAGAAGCTATTTATACCTTCTACTTAATTACTTCTCGTAGGCCATGGTACCTATAATAATGCATCACTTAACATTCTGAGAAATGCAACATTAGGGGATTTTGTCCTTGTGTAAATGTAATGGAGTGTATTTATAAAAACCTAGATTCTGCACACCTAGGCTGCATGGCGTAAACTTCATGCATATTGTTTCTCATTGACCAAAACATTGTTATGCAGTATATAACTGTTTTAGTCAGCTTTTTTGCTGCTGTGACTAAATGATCTGACCAGCCCAAATATAGAGGAGGAAAGGTTTATTTGAGAGCTCATGGTTTCAGAGGTCTTAGTCCATAGAAGTCTGGCTCCATTCCTCAGGGCTCAAGGTGAGGTAGAACATCATGGCCAAGAGTGTGGCAGAGGGAAGCGACTTGCATCATCAGGAAGCAGGGAGAGAGAAACAGAGAGAGAGAGAGAGAGAGAGACTCCACTCTCCAGATACAAAATATATACCCCAAAGCCACACCCCAATTCCAGTCTCCACCACCACACCCTACCACTTCAATTAATCCCACCAGAAATTAATTCACTGATTGGGTTCAGACTCTTATAACCCAATTGTTTCTCCTCTAAAACTTCCTGCATTGTCTCATATGTGAGCTTTTGGGGGACACCTCACTTCCAAACTGTAGCAATAACTTTATGTTGTTTTAGCTATTCTTATTTTTTTCCTGTCCTGTTCTAAAAAGGACTTGAGGTAGTATACAAAAATAAACATATCACAAGAAAGGAAACATATGAAGAAAATAGAAATTAGTGCGGAGATAAGAGATCCCATGAAGTGGCCAAAGGTGTATCATTGGTTTGATAGGAGGTTCCAATAGGCCAACACTGAGAATTAGGTGAGGTCACTCTTCCAATTATAGAATGACATATAAGAACACATCCCTAAACACAGTGGCTTAAAACAAGGGTATATAATTTCCTACTGAAGTGAATCTGTAATAAATTATAACAAACTTAATGGCTAAATACAAGTTGATTTTCTTTTATTTCTGGAAGTTAGAAGTCTGACTTAGTATTATCAGACTAAAATCAAGGTGTTAATAGAGCTGCATTTCTTTCTGGGAGTAACCAATCTGTTTCCCTGCCTTTTCCAGGATCTAGTGGCTTCCCATGTTTCTTTACTCTTGGTGCCTTTCCTCCATCTTCAAGACCAGTGACACTGCAGTACTCATGTCTGTATCTGCCTCTTTATTCTGCCGTCCTCCTCCCTTTCTTGAGGCCAGCTAATTACCAAACTTCTCCTGTGCCTTGTAACTTCAGGTATTCACAGACTCTGAGGTCAAGGCCATGGACACATTATAGAGGCTATTATTATGTCTTTCACAAGAGTAAGAAGTTGCGTAGGCTTCCCAGAGCATCTTTGTGCCTGTTTGGCTCAAATTGCTGAATTATACTGACTAAGGTCTCCAAGGCAGAGAGAGTGAAAACAAGAGTGAGGAAGGAGAAGGAAGAGGAGAAGGAGAAATAAGAAGAGGAGAAAAACCAATAGACCTTTTATGTCGTAGTCTCCAAAATCATGGAATCATGGAATGAGGGTCATTTACATTCTAGTGAATGTAAATTCACTATAACTGAAAGAAAGTCAGTCAGTATTCAAGAGAGAGGAATTAGATCGAAGAAGTGTCAAAGAATTTGTAGACATCTTTTAAAGCCACTATAGTCACTTTAAAGATTTATAGTATCCCCTGAATAGCTTTTCTTGGGGATAACAAGTAAATAAATTTTTTTTCATAAGTGTCATAAAAGACACTGTATAAGGTAAAAGACAGTGGTCTCACCAATATCTGTACAAAAATGCAATGATAAAATATACATAGAGATGTATATTATGGCATTTCTAAGTGTTATTATCAATCCTTTTAAGGAAGAAGTAATTCCCAAGTTGCAAAAGGATTTTTTCCAGGTGTGCGGGTCTCTAGTGCACTAAAGAGAAACGAGGCAACAACACAAAGGTTATAGAAAAATTATTGAACCATACACATTCTTCAGCTGATTCTCTGAGAATATTGTGTTTTTTGATAAAAAATTAAGGCTTAAGCATCAAAGGGACAAAGATTTTGTTCCTTGACAAAACCATGAACAATGATAATCTCTGTGACTAATTAAGGACAAATCTTTATTTTTTTAGATGACATTTGTGTTTAGTTCTTTGATGAAATAAATTATATTCTTCTCCATATATCAGATGTAAATAGATACAAATTTTTTAATAAATGGAGAATGAAAAATATCAAGTTAAAATGGCTGTTTTCATGTTTCATTATAACAGTCTCTTAGAAAATGTGCATTTGTTACTCTTTCACTCACATCCATATAAAATAGTTGAAGTTTTTGAATTTTCATCATTAGTACTTTATACCAAAAATACAAAGAACCCAATCAATAAATGGGCCAATGATCTGGACAGACACTTTACAGAAGAAGATGTACAGGCAATCAATAAATATATAAAAAAATGTTCAACACCTCTAGGAATTAGAGAAATGCAAATTAAAACAGCTCTAAGATTTCATCTTACTCCAATTAGAATGGCTGTTATCAAGAACACAAACAATAATAGATGTTGGTGTGGATGTGGGGAAAAAGGCACACTTTTACATTGCTGGTGGAGTTGCAAATTGGTACAACCACTCTGGAAAACAGTGTGGAAATTCCTTAGAAAATTTGGAATGGGCCCACCTTTTGACCCAGTTATCCCATTCCTTGGTTTATACCCAGAGGACTTAAAATTAGCATACTACAGTAACACAGCCACATCAATGTTTACAGCAGTTCAATTCATAGTAGCTAGACTGTGGAACCAACCTAGATGCCCTTCAACAGATGAATGGATAAAGAAGCTGTGGTATATATACACAATGGAATACTACACAGCCATAAAGAAGAATAATATTATGGCATTTGCAGATAAATGGATGGAATTGGAGACTATCATGTTAAGTGAAATAAGCCAATCTCCAAAAAACAAAGGCTGAATGTTTTCCCTGATAAGTGGATGATGATATAGAATTGGTTTGGGGAGGGTGAGGGAAGAATGGAGGAACTTTAGATTACGTAGAGGGAAATGAGAGGGGGAGAAGGTGGCGGTATGAAAAATGGTGAAATGAGACAGACATCATTACCCTACGCACATGTACGATTGCAAGAATGGTATGTTGTACATCATGCACATCCATAGAAATGAAAATATTTCCCCCATTTGTGTACAATGAATCAAAATGATGTCTGTAAAAATTTAAAAAATATATATTTTGCCAACATTTATATCTAATGTCATAGGTTTTTAAAATATCAAAGTGTGAATAAAGTGGGTAAGACCACGTATAGGAGTTATTTCAGTTCTTATACTGTCAGTTCTTAAATCATGTTTTACTAAGTAGGGCAGTATATACTTTTGTTGATTATGTCCTCCTATTTTTGCTTCTTTTTATTGTCTTCAATAATATTTTTTTTCTCTCATGGATTGAGAAAAGGGTCATTCAATCACTTATATTTTTAGTAATTAGTATACACATGAGAAGTCTACTCTTTTCTTTGCAATTAAGTAATATAGCATATAGACTGTGAAATGAATGAATAAAAGCTAATTACATGGCATACTTAATCGAAAGCCAAGTTCACTAGGTTTTTAATGTTCTTTCATTTAAGTATCTATACTTGATTATTGTTGCATTTTTCCCACTGCTACCTAATAAAACAGGAAATTGCAAAGAACTTATGCAAGTCTGTCAAGGAGGCTCATGTATTTTTGCCTCAGACATAATATCAATATATAACATTAAAATTGAATAAAATGCCTATTTGAAAAACATATGACATAGGAGAGATGTGAGGGTATTTGGAGGACAGATTCAGTAGGTTGTTTGAATTTCTTTTCTTTTTTAGTACTAAAGACAGAACCCAGGGCCTTCCACATGCTAAATATATGCTCTACCACTGAGTTATACCCCCAGGCTCTCATTTTTAAAGAAAGCTCCTTATGCGTAGAAAGGCATTGATTCCTTGTGGTTAAGCCATACCCTTGAGGTTAAAGTTAGTTTGTTAGGATCAAAAATTTAAAATACATATAATTGTTATTCTCTGTTCACTTAACCTACCAAAAACCAAAGATGATTTATATGTTTGTGTATCTCTCTATAGAAAATAAAGCTGTTCTTCCTATGCCCTTCCTCTTTGGTACTACTGTCTTTCTTACAATCTTTTATTCCCCACATCTTGTGATCTTGTGTCATGATTTGAATTGTATCCCAGCAAAACAAATTTCAAAAGACAACCTCTCTTTAAAGCTGAGTAATATTCCATTGCGCATATATATATATATATATATATATATATATACACACATACATACACACACACACACACACACACACACACCACATTTTCTTTATCCATTCCTATGTTGAAGGACGCCTAGGTTGGTTCCATAGTTTACCTATTGTGAGTTGAGCTGCTATAAACATTTATGTGACTAGGCCACTGTAGTATTCTGATTTTAAGTCCTTTGGGTATAAACAAAAGACTGGGATAGCTGGGTCAAAAGGTGGTTCCCTTCCAAGTTTTCTGAGAAATCTCCATACCATTTTCTACAATGGTTGTACCAATTTGCAGTCCCACCAGCAATGTATGAGTGTACATTTTGAAATTATGGCATTTGCTGGTAAATGGATGGAGCTAGAGAATATCATACTAAGCAAAATAAGCCAATCTCCCCAAAACAAAGGCTGAACGTTTTCTCTGATTTGCAGATGCTAATTCACAATGGGAGGGGGCTAGTGAAGAAAAGAGTTACTTTGGATTTGTTAGAGTGGAGAGAAGAAAAGGGAGGGAATATAGGAGTAGGAAGTGTAGTAGAAGGACAGACATTATTACCCTATATCCATATATGACTACACAATCGGTGTGATTCTGTATCAGGTATAACCAGAAGAATGAGAAATTATATTCCATTTATGTATGCTCTGTCAAAGTTCATACTGTCATATAGAACTAATTAGATCAACAAAAAAATAATGACAACCTCTCTCTGTCATACCTCTGTTTTTCCCCTTTATTTTCATGTATAACAATGAATGGTTTGATGTAGTTAAAATTATTTGATAGCTGTTTTTATTGTATTTTACAGAGAACATCCTTAACTTTTTCTTGAGTCATATGTATGAAAGGCTCTAGGGCAGTGTGGTAGCAGAGGTGAAAACAAGAACATTCTTCCAAATTAGTGTGTGTACCAATCACACACTACTAATTATTTGGAGTAATTATAGCACATAGATAAGAAAGAGTGAAATATCCAACTACTCTTTCTATATTTGCCTCCAAGGTGAAACTCCCATTCCCTCAGTGAGGACATGATTGTCCATTATTTATTTACATTGTTGGAATATACAATATTTAAAATAAGACCAACCTGTCTAATTCCCTGTAGTGATAAAACCACAAATTAAGTCTGGTCCCTATAACAGAGAGGACCCTGGAACTTGCCAGAAGTATGAGCCCACTGTGTGCCATTTCCAGGATATCTTTGGCAAAGTACTGCTGAATTAGAACCTTAAGGCCTTTGGGGAGAGAAATTTTAAAAAACAATCTTAATTCTATTCATGCCATTTCATCTGCCTGCAGAAATAATGGAGCAAACTATGTTAATGTATTTATGAATGTATCAGAACAAACCCAAATATTATGTATAACTGTAATGTAGTAATAAAGACATTTAAAAATTTAAATGCTTTCACAAGAAATCTCAAGTTTGCTATAGAAAGGAATTGAAAAATCCCTGTGAAGAGAGAACCAATGCTGACCACATTCTCATTGGCCCAAACCTGACTTTATGTGGATAAAGGTGGGCTATTCTGATAAAGCAGTGGTCCATGTGAAATCACCAAGTAGGGGAAATAACATATTAGATAGACTATAGAAATCTCAGTAACTATAGGAGCTGTTCCTTTGTCATATATTTGACTCAATTGCACAAATTTGCCTCCTAGGAACAAGGTAAGCTGAATGTAACCTTAGAGGCCAATGAGGAGGGTGAGCTTTTAACTCTCTAGTAATCAGGGTCTATAGATGGACAGTTATGAACTTGAGATTCTATTGTCAATCACTAGAAATAAGACTGACAAATGAAACAACTTGTAGGGCACTAGAATGTTCATTAACATTCTGAGAAATCAGTTTCAATCTGCACTTAAATAAAGACTAATATGATGGGAGGTCGTGTTATAATTAAAACATTAGATCTTTTGAGTTGCAATTTAGATTAAATTAGCAGTATGTTGAAATTGTATTTCAGTTACTAACAATAATGAACTGAGACCAAAATATTTATCTGTAAAGTATATTTGATAGACTATGTATTATGAAAAAATAATGGTTAAGCATAGTAGGCTTAGTGAATTCTTCTTAAATGTTTTAATAATATAAGAACAAAATTTCCCTTAAAATGTGTACATGTGTCTGTGGGTGTGCGCATGCATAAAATAAAGCCTCCTTTTGGGCAAAATCCACTGCATTAAACAATTTACCATTTATATTTTTATGAGTTCAGTTTCTATTTTATTTTTCTTTTAAGAGTTTATTGGGTTTGTGTGTGTGTTTTGATGATGTTAGTAATACCAAATACATTGTACTTTGTCTTCATATAGAAAGTTAGCTGTAATGTGAGGTCATTGATTTGTTGACTTTTCATTCTTTTATTAAATGCACTCTCTGCAATGAACTTTCCTCTTAGCACTGCTTTCATAGTGTCCCAGAGATTTCGATATGTTGTATCTTTATTCTCGTTGACCTCTAAGAATCTTTTAATTTCCCCCCTAATGTCTTCTGTTATCCATGTATCATTCAGTAGCATGTTATTTAATCTCCAGGTCTTGGAGAAGTTTCTGTTTCTAACTTTCTCGTTGATGTCTAATTTCATGCCATTGTGATCTGATAGTATACAAGGTAGCATCTCTATGTTTTTGTATTTGTTAAGAGTAGCTTTGTGGCATAACATATGGTCTATTTTAGAGAAGGACCCATGAGCTGCTGAGAAGAATGTGTATTCGCTTTTTGATGGATGGAATATTCTATATATGTCCGTTAAGTCCAAATTAGCGATTGTGTCATTGAGTCCTATAGTTTCTTTATTCAATTTTTGTTTGGAAGATCTGTCCAATGGTGAGAGAGGAGTGTTAAAGTCTCCGAGTATTATTGTGTTTTTTCATTTCTTCCTCAATAGTGTTGGACTATAGGCTTTCCTATTCCTGTGGTTCCCTCAGCCTAATGCAACCAGTCAATTAAATGAAGAGAAGAAAAGGAATATTAAAGCTTTAATTTATCAAGGGGTTTGAATAATTTTATTTTTAATGTTTCTTCATGGGAAAGTGGTTAGGTCAGTTAGATTTAGATAGTTAAAAAAAATCTGTTCTAAAAATACTACCTTAAAGTATAGCAAGATCCAAAACTAATTGTGGGTTTTTTATCTTCTATCTACTTTATACTGTTTATTTAAGGATTATTAATGATTTGGTCATCTACTTTCACTACCAAAGTCTTGGACTTACTGTATTAGACAACTGACAAACAAATTAGGATTTTGAATGTTAGGATCTGTGGAAAATACAATTATAGAGATAGAGTTTCATTTAAACCTCATGATTGTGTACTTCTTTACAGTTTGTAGACGTTACGGTATACATTCTTTCCTGAGCAGTAGGTTTTCCAACAATGTTATAATTAGGTAACAGTTTAATAGATTCTATAATTTAATAGATTCTTCTCTTTTCAAAGAAAAGTGGAATTATTATTTCATAGCATCTAGGCACAATGATGGTTATATTGGAGTGGTGACAAATACTAGTGGATGAAGCTTATTCTTATTCAACTGAAATAAACACTGAGATGTCTAATGCTTTTCTCTACCTAATAACCAAATCCATAATGCAGCTCTAAGTTCCAGCAGTGGTACTAGTACATTGCGGTACACTGACACTAGGGTGGCACTGTAAGGGAAAATAATTTCTAACTAGTATCAAGAACCGTGAATAATTATTAAAAAGCAATTCCCTGGCTAGTTATGTTAGAGTCCTCTCTATTGTTAAGTACTCGGAGAGAGAGAGCATCCTCTTTGTGCTAGAGAAATTTACACTTCCAATTTTCACATATATGTCAAAATAATGTTCCTTATGGTGCGCCATGGGGAATTAAGCACACTTATTATTCCAAGATCCAAGATTTCACATTACTGAATAGTTGAAAATGTAATCTGATCCCAGTCCATGTTGCCAGTCTGAAAAGGAGAACAGAAGAAGAAGTATGCAGGGGGAGTCATCTCAGGATTTCTCCCTTGACCTAGGTTTCTAGAATTCTTTTCTAAAAATATTTTTAGTTGTGATGGACATAATACCTTTATTTTATTTATTTATTTTTATGTGATGCTGAGGATGGACCAGTGCCTCACTCATGCTAGGCAAATGCTCCTCTACTGAGATGCAACCTCAGCCCTGCTAGAATTCTTAAGTGTAATTTATGTGAATCGCCTCAAAAGGAGAGTAATTTGAAGTAAACCACCTTGGTCTCTGTTGGTTACTTAGATATAAAATAATGCAGAGGAATAATGAGGGATGCACAGAGGTTCTTGTGACAAATTACCTCTGGCTTTTATGTTAGTTGGTGGAACCCTTGTGTGTTTAGCAAATGAACATCTCTTTGTAGGTGCCTACTACTGCCACTCTGCCACTAGAGCAGTACACTTGGAGATGTTAGAGTCTTATGAATTCTAACCAGATGGGGCAGATCCTTCCATCCCCAAGGTAAAGAACCACCTCGAGTTTTAAGTTCCATCAAAATATGGAAAAATGGAATACTGAAATATACAATTTTGTGCATCTATAGTACTATGTCAGCATTTAACCAAGGTTATGAAACAAGTAGCATATTAAAAAAAATTAAGGATTATCTCATTTAAATGTTTCAATGCATACAATCATGAATATTCTGGAAAATATTATGAACAGATCTAGAAATATATTCTAGAAAATATTAACAAATGTCTTGTTTAAGATGTTGGCAGTTCTAATTACGATTGCTTTTTTCTCTCTCAAATAACTGGTTATTCAGTGAATTATTTTTAAAAAGAGTCACGCTCTCAGAATAAGAAAAAAGGCATTGCAGGGAAAACTGGTGAAATCTGGATAAATCTGTAGTTTAGTTAATAGTGTTAAGCCAATGTCAATTTCTCAGTTTTGATAATTGTGCTATGGTTGAATAAGTTGTTAGCATTAGAGAAATTTGGTTGAAAGGTATAGAAGTTTACTATTTTCATAACTCCTTTGTAAATATAAAATCATTTAAATTTGTTTAAAAAATTCACATTAGTCACTGAGGGAAAGGAGTGGCATGAGTAAAAACTATAATATTTAGTAGGACATAGCCCATAATGATAATTGCTTTTTCAAAACCTACAAATATAATGAGGTCTAGAAGCTTAGGAGAGTATATTAAATATAAGAATACTGTTTAAAACTACAGAAACCCATAAGATCAATTCCCAGCGTTAGGACTTTTACAGTTATCTGAATCCTCATAATCATCTCAATAACACAGAGTATATTAAGGTATACCCTGAAAAAAAAAAGCCAATCACTTCTAAAAACTTTAAAGGGTTAGCTCTTCAATGACATCTCTATCTCAAAGACATCTCTGAGATGTTTCTTAATTCCCGAGAATAAATCAGTGACCCTGTCCTTGACAGTGCCTTGCTACTGCAGAACTGAGGACCTCCTGTGTGTCCCTAACTAGTGTGGACACCCCTCAAGGCAAGAAACTTATTTTTCGTCATCTTCCCTAATGTGTTAACTCACGATAAGTTCTCTTAGAATAGTTTTTCAAGAAATCAATGGATTTGATTGTAGAACATGTGCACATTGCAAAATTTTTGTAAGAGCATCTTTTGTCATTTTCCTAGTCAGAGTGCAAATGAGGAACAAGCCAGGAGAAAAATACTTCCCTGAAGTCTCTGCTATCTTTAGGGTTCTTGAAAACATAACTTCACTGTCCCATAGAATTAAATGTAATAAAAAACAAGTGGAGTGTCCACAAAAAAGTCTTTGGGTAACATAGGGTCAATATATTTGCTGATTTTGCTGTTTCTAAGTTCTGATTATGAATTCTAATATTGAAATCCTGATTATTTGAAGGGTTGTTTTAGTTGGGCATATCTTAACCATGATTTTTTATCCCAGCCAACATCTGTCTCTTCTTTCTCATTTTGGTAAGTCATAAGACATGCCAACCAAAAATTAATTACCAGTAATTCGGTTTGTAATTTTCAACACAAAAGTAGTGAAACAAAAGTTACATTGGAAAGTAAATATAGTGAAAAGAGAAAGTCACACAGAAGTCAGCATGTGATCATCCTCAGAAGGCCTTGAATTAGTTTCAGCTTCAACAAAGCATCTTGTTCATGGTTGGTGCACTTAGCATGCACTGTGGCTGCTGTTGTTGGAAGGTTATTAAGTTTGACCTAGATTTTTTTAGTGTACACTCTAATCTACTCAATTATCTTTTGGTGTTTTTATGTGTCTCTGGGAAAGATGAACCACCAACTTCTCCTGGCATGTTGAGTAGCTATAAAGATGTGATAAAATGCTAATTGATAATAAAAAACTGAGTCACTATTTTGATTAAACTTATTTTCTTCTTCTTTTGAACATTATTAGGGAAATTATTTAATGAAAAATGAGTGACTTACGGAAGTGACTTTAGTAAAAGTATTGTAAGAGTGGGAATACTATTTGATATTTTTGTAGTATTGTATGCAAAGAAAATAAAATCATCCAAGCCAATCACGTAAAGCCAAAAGAAGCCTTTATTTTAGCTGGCCAGCGTGGATTCCCCTACACCTAAAAGTGATGTGCCGGGAAATCGCGGGATAGTTCTTTTGTTGCCAACATTTATAGGGCGCAGGAAGGGATTAGGGTGGGGCTGACTCTCTCCTGATGGCACTGGAGAATCTTTTTGGGAAGTGTAACAGTAGCTCACACAATTTAGATAATGGTCAAAGGTACTACAACTTTAGAATTGTAGGGTCAGAAGTCCTAAGTAGTTCCTTCTTTTAACTGTATGTTGATACAGTTAATACAAATTACCCAGCACAGAACGTTTCTATTTTCTTAAATAACATCAGTAGAATTAAAATTTATAATACCTTCATTAATAATTTCAGATGTTTTGAGACCTCTGATGCCTGTGTGCATTCTTTTAGGCTATGTTATCATGCTTTCAATAACTACAAAAATAGGAAAGGAGAGAAGTGCCTGAAGGAAAGCCATGTATGCTGAGCACTGGGATGTTCAGATGCTTTTGTCCATTCTTGACCTACCGGCAGTGGTGAGGTAGATGCTTTTGAGTGGAGCAGACGTGGGCGAACTAGGACACACTATAGCAGTGGGCGGACTTTCATTTGAGCAGCACTCCAGTAGTCATCTAATAATTTCTTGATATGGTTTTGGTTATATTCTCAAAATTGTTCCTTCTGCCTGTAAATTTATAGCATTTATTTTAATTTCCTCTTATCCAGTTGGGGTTTTAAAAATTCTTTCCTACAAGGTAACTGATGTTTTCTTTTGTCATTTATTTTTGAACAGATATTACATTAACATGGCTTATAACTTTTCAAGCATTTTGTACAGAAGATACATTCTGACTTTGCCTCCCATCTCATTATTCCTCTTTCTTCTGAGACTTTTTAAATGCACATGCAAGCAAAGAAGGATCTATTTAACTTATAATCTCATTCATCTTAGTATTTTTAATGGAAGAGCCTGGGTTAATGTCAGACTGATGGGATGGAATCCTAGTTCTCAGTTAGTTTATCAACAATATGAGTTAATAGTAAAGTCATCTTTATGGGTCAATAAGAAGGTTAAATAAGGAAAAGATTGTAAAAAACTTTTCAATCTTTCTGACTCATTAGCAGATACTGCTGAGTGTGGTTGTTGTCATTATTTATAACCTTTGAATGAAAGGAAGACATGAAAAGAACAATAATGTGGTATTTGTTTCCTAAGACTGCCATAACAAATTACTCCAACCTTGGTGCTGTGAAGAACAGAAATGCATTCTGTCATCGCCGTGGAGGCCAGAAGTCTGAAAGGATGGTGTGAACAGCCTGGACTCCCTCCAGAGATTCCTTTACTTCCCTCTCACAGTTGTGGTGGCCTTCAGCACTCCTGAGCTTGTGGACGTATAAGCCACTCTCTGTCTCTGTCTTTACCCAGCTCTTTCCTCATCCCTGTTGGTCTCTCATCTGTGTCTCATATCACATGGACACTTGTCATCAGACTTAGAGTCCATGCAGATAATCCAGGATGATCTTGAGTTCCTTAACTTAGTTCTATCTGTAAATACCTTTTTTCTGAGTCACATCACATTCACAAGTTTTGACATTTAGAATGAAGACTTATCTTTGGGGAGCCACTATTCAAACCACTATGAACATCTTTTTTGTTATTTGTTTGATGATGATTGCTCTATTAACAGAAAATATATTTATAATATCACAAATATTGATTGGAATTTTGTTTTATATTAACTTCACAGATGGTAAGATTTACTGGAAAACTATGAAATATAAAATTATCAAATCAGGGATAATAAATCGCCACAAGCAAAGAAAACGTATATATTTTTTGCTTGTATACTTATTTAGTCTTCTTCCCACCCTATAATTCTATGTGTGTATTTGTGAGAGGATAGAAGAAGGAAGTAGGGCAGGATTTAAAAAATAAAAGAATGTATTAATGGATTCGTCCCATTTGATAACAGAAACATGAATTGGTTGGCCACATCTTCAAGGATTCACTTTTACTCTCTGTTGTAAATTTCCATTCCCAGTGATGGCCCACTTCTTTTATATAATAGTAGAATAGCTTATCCATTCTGTCATAGCACAAAAGAGTTGGAAGAAATAGAGTGCCAGATGCATTTCTATATATCTTTTGGAACAGAAAAAGTAGAGAAACTGTTAAATTTTTTCTTTGAAAGCCATATGATTCTGTTTCAAAGAATCACCATTTCTAAAAGAGAAAATTCTTGATTGCATTAAAGCATTTAGACAGAAACATCTTATGTTGTCACCAATTCATCCATCTGTATCTTATAGTGACCCAGGGTCCTGCAATTTGTGTATGACTAAATCGAATCACAAAAGCAATGGTTTTGACCATGACATTTAATTTTTCCTCTACTGATTAGCCTGTAGCATCTCTCCATATCCATCTAGGGAATAGCATAGTATGTGAGAGCTGTTGTTATTTTAGTCTTTTAATGAAGTATTTTTTTTTTTTAGTTTTCAAAATTGTGCATTGGCTGTGGTAAACAATGCCATGTGGTCTAAGAAATGCATTACTAGTCTTTTAAATTTACTTTTCAGACTATCTGATAGGATGTTTTAGGAGATGGCATGATTTCCATACCTAACATAGCCTCCCATGTATTACTGAAGTTTCATACTTAAAGCTTTTCTAAATCCTATTTGGAGATATGCTTCCCCCTCCTGTTTTTGTAGTATAGTACTTCATTTTATTTAAAATATTTAGTTGACAAATAAAAAGTATATATTTGTATAGATTCAAAGTGTACTATGTGAAAATTTAATATATGTATACCTTGTATATCGATTGTCACATATTAATTAACACAACCACCCCACCTATAGTTACTGAATGTGGGGTGAGAGGGTGAGAACACTTAAGTCTAATTATTATTATCAGCAGTAGTAGTAGTCCTAGTATTTTTGCACTGGGGATTAAACCCAGGGCTTCTCACAGGCAGAGCACAGGCTCTACCACTGAGCTACACCCCCAGCCTTTTAAACTTCGAGTAAATAATATTGTTTTAACTATAGTCACTATACTGTATATTAGATCCCAAAACTTACTTACCTTTTTTTTGTGTGTAGTGTGTGTAGGGGATTCTAAGGATTGAACTC
Organism: Glaucomys volans; assembly: GCA_020662805.1. Taxonomy (NCBI): domain Eukaryota; kingdom Metazoa; phylum Chordata; class Mammalia; order Rodentia; family Sciuridae; genus Glaucomys; species Glaucomys volans. The sequence continues at coordinate 166,756 of JAJEJO010000386.1, read as the reverse complement.
AGGGGCCCTTGACCACTGATTCACATCTCCAGCCCTATTTTCAATTTTATTTAGAGACAAGGTCTCACTCAGTTACTTAGCACTTCATTTTTGCTGAGGCTGCCTTTGAACTCACAATCCTCCTGCCTCAGCCTCCTGAGCTGCTAGGATTACAGGCATGTGCCCAAAACTTACTTATCTTATAAGTGAAAGTGTGTACCCTTTATTCAATATCTCCCCAATTTCTGTACCCTTCAACCTTGGCAATTGCTGTTCTGTTTTCTGCTTCTAAGAAAGAGTTTTAGATTCTACATGAAAGTGAAGTCTGTACAATGTTTGTCTTTCTGTGAAGAGATTTATTTAGCATAATATGCTTCAGGTTCATCCATGTTGTTACAAATGGTAAGATTTCCTTTTTTATGGTTGAGTAATATTCCCCTGTGTGAGTTGTGTTTGTGTGCGTATGTGAGTACAAATATGTGTGGACATACCACATTTTCTATACATATATATTTCATAGATAGATTCTTAGGTTGTTTCTGTGGTTTTGATATTGTTAATAATGCTGCAATGAACATGAAGAGTACAGAAATCTCTTCAACATGTAGATTTCATTTCCTTTGGATATGTACCCAGACATAGAATGCAGCATTGCATGATAGTTCTATTTTTAAATTTTTGAGGAATCTCCATACTGTTGCCCATGATGATTGTACTGATTTACATTCCCAATAGCAGTGTGCCAGAGGAAATATTTTCTCCTCAACCCGACCAACACTTATCTCTATTTTTGATAGTAACTATCCTTACAGATATGAGGTGACATTTCATTGTGATTTTTGTTTGCATCCCCCAATGATAAATACTGTTGAACAAATTTCATATGCCTGTTGTCCATTTGTATGTTTTCTCTGGGAAAAGTCTCCGTTGTGATCCTTTGCTCATTTCAGAATCGATTTGTTCTTTAGCTATTACGTAGTAGGATTTTCTTATATATTTTTTGTATTAACTCCTTTCCTCTCTTACACAACAGAACATTTTCACTGATGCCAGTTTGCTCTGAATTTTTGAAGGTCACATTTAGCTTACCTTGGTATTTGCTAACCAGAAAGATTATATACCTGTTCTTGGTCCTTTGGTGCTCCTCGAATCTCATATCTTATCCTGAAGGGCAGGGAATGTGAATATCATCTCACCTGTTGTCCATTACCCAGTGATTACTAATCTTCTGGCTCCTTGGTAGTGGTGGTGATGACCCTCAATTCCTTCCTGATTCTGAGGAAGACTGTAGCTATCCTGGCAATCCTAAGTCAAATTTATATTTTCCTTGACAACAGAGCATGAAAAACTTCCAATCTCCAAAGCTTGCTGCTCACAGTATTCTCCTTGATTCATCCTCAGATGTATTTATGAGATGATCTCTACCTTTGAAAATGTCTTTTGCAACTAACCATTCATTCTCTAGCTGTGTGTGTCTTCTCTGCCATTGTGTATACCAGGAGTTTAGGTCACTGAGTAGATTAAACAGCAAGTTCTCCGATGCGGGTTGGGAGTGTATTCAGCCCTAATATCTCAAGGATCATTTCATGAGCAGTAGGAGAGGTTGTTACTAGAATTTTAAGAGTGTGTGTCAACCTTGATTATCACTTTCTATTTTTATTATTATTATTATTATTATTCATGGTATGAGGGATTGAACCCAGGGTCTTGTGCATGCAAGGCAAGCACTCTACCAACTGAGCTATATCCCCAGCCCTGATTATCACTTTCAAGTTAAACAGCAGCTTCTTCCCAGTCACTGGCATTTAATCAAATTTTCTTTTTATATGGATATCATAAAATTCAAATACTGAGTTGTATAAAGGTTAAAGTTCCTCTTCCTAAATTTGTCCCATTATCCTACTTTCACTAAGTAAACCATTTTAACATTTAAATGTGTTTTTCCTTCCATGATTTCTCCTGTGTAATATTTAATTCTTATAGGAATACATATGAACTTGTATGCTTTTTTTTAAATCCAGAACTTAAATTTTGTTTCCAATCTGAGATTCATCATGAGCATTATACCACCACAAATATAGCTCATTATTTGTGACCTCTGCCCAGCATCTCACCATTTGAATGGATTATAATTTTTATTTTTTACTTATTGTTGAATATTTCCATTGCGTGTATATGTTTGTGTGTGTGTATATATATGTACATATATATTTGTGTGTGTATATATACATATATATTTGCTGCAAATAATGATGCAGGAATCATTCTCATACACATATTTTTATGTAGTTTTATAATTATTTCTGCTGGACAGAATCCTAAATTTGCTAGGTCATAAGATTCTGAAAGGCATAGTCACATTGGCTATTGAAAAAGAGGTTGGAGGAAAATAGATGATTCAGTCTTCTTTCATTTACGTATGTTTGAGAGTTTCCATTTTGGTTTGTTTGATAATTTTCTTTTTGACATTTTGACTGTATATTGGAAAGGATTATGTCAGTAAAGACTAGATGCCTTTGAAATATTGATGCCAAATTAATATTTTTAACAGGATGTGTATTGTAGAACATTGTCTTCTTCTAGGAACTTCTTTCCACCTTCCAGGAAGAGAACCTCTGTAATGCATTTATTATGATTTCTGTAAAGGAAATTATTTTAATAATATTTGCTCTCCTACCAAATGCCTAAGATAAATACATGAATTTTTCAGGATGTATTTAAAAGAAGTTGAAAATTAGATAGGTTAAAGTAGGTAGCTGTCTCTTTCTTCCTTGATAAATATGAGTAAAGTTAGAGAAAATGTTTTGTGTTGCCCAAAACACTATGGGGAAGAGTAGGCATATTGCTGTCAAGATGGGAAAGTACAAACTTTTGCAATTCTGTTCAGTGCCACACATTTAATACCTGACCTCCAGAGGATTTTTCAAAACTCCCCTTTCAACCTCTTTTAGCCAACTATATTAGGTGTCTTTAGTATTTATCCATATGAATATGACTCCCTTTATTTGAACAGTTTCTGATGTTCTGTTTAAACAGGGACAAGTTGTTTATTCTTTGTTCATCTGTTTCTGTGTCCATGAAGATAGAAAAATTTTCACATAATTGAAATTAGAGCATGACTGCTAAAATAAAGTTTGCTGAGTGCTTAAAAACCCTTGGAGGGAAAAGCAATTTTAACATAAATTAATGCTTTTTGATTTACATTGTGTCATGTATTTTTAATTCCATTTTTAAAGCTGAATTTGAATTCATGCATTTTTATTACTTCTGTCTTTCAGATTTAAACTCCTTACCATGCTGTATAACTTAAGTAAATGATTATAAGAAAGCATGCAATTCTTGGTTCAGTAATTTCCTTTTCTAGGGCTATCTACATATTCTAATTTTAAATGGTTCATCATCTTAAATGGCAAAAACATATTCAAAAATACCTTTTAAATTTATATGCAAAATTATTGATGGTTTACTTGGACAGGGTCTTAAATATTTGGGTGTCTTCTACTTCCTGATTCTGAAAAGTTCCACTATCACCATCTCTGTAGAAAGAAATATGTACACAAATATATATATGTATTTATGTGTACATGTTCATTTGTATATATACATGTGCATACGTATGATTATATGTATTCATAAACACATAAATATACTTGTTTTAGTCAGCTTTTTCATTGCTGTTATCAAAAGAACTGAGAAGAACAATTTAAAGGAGAAAGAATTTGTTTCGGGGATCACAATTTCAGAGGTCTCAGTCCACAGTGGCCTCCATTCGTGAGGGCTGGAGGTGAGGCAAAGCATCATGGCAGAAGGGTGTGACAGAAGAAAGCAGCTCAGGATATCACAGCAGGAAGCAGAGAGAGAAAAAGCTCAGCTCAACAAGGACAAAATAGATACCCCAAAGGCATGCCTGCATAGACCCACCTCCTCCATCCATACCCCATCTACCTACAGTTAACACCCAGTTAATCCCTATGGGGAATTAATGCACTGATTAGGTTAAACCTTTTATAAACCAATAATTTCACCTCTAAACTTTCTTGCACTGTTTTACACATGAGCTTTTGGGGGACACCTCACATCTAAACCATAACAATAGTTTAAATATATTTAAGAGTAAATTAAAATAATTTTCTCTTAAATGTCATTGGTTCTTCACACTTCTTGAAATCCTCCCAGTAGGCATCTTCTATATTAAATCTCATTAATCTGAATATACAGATAGAATATTGTTATAAAGTCTTCTCCTGAATCAAAATATTTTCCCCAGCGGCTGAGCATGATACTGTGTGTCCCAGCTACCAGGGTTTCAGAATTGTATATTGTAAACCAAAATAACAAGTGAAAAGAGACTTATCAGGACCCTTATAAACTCTTTCAATCTTGATGAAATCACTTACGACTCAAACTCAACATTTCATAGATGTTGTTGTCCACACCTTTCCCCCAAATATGACCCACTTTTCTGCTTGGTGTCCACCCAGTCTTCTCATCTTACAGTCTTTAAATTACAGTTAGCTTTCATGCCCCTCTTTCAACTCAGTGAATAATCTATAATTAAAATTTCAAAGTCTCTCTGGTCCTTTTTTCACATTGTTGTCAGGTTACATCAAACTTCAACATATATATTCATATAAGAGATAACATTAATGTAATATATATTATAATATATTGTGTTGCATATAATATGTATTATTAAGTATTATATATAGTATTGTGTGTAACAAAATTTGTATTATGTATCATAGTATATTAATATATAATAAAAATTTTAATGAATATCTCCCTTCCTGGTTTATTATCTGTGATCCTAGCATCTAGCACTGTATATAGGGAGCATTGTAAGAACTGAATAAATGTTTCTTGAATGAGTGGATAAACACTACAAGATTAATACAGCTTATTAATTTTATTAATTTTATTTTATTTTATTAAAATACAGCTTCCATCAGGTTACTTTGCTGTACACAGATTCCCAGTGAATCTCAGACCACTTCCTATCAAGAGAGGAAAGAGCAAACTCCTCATCCTAGTGTTTAAGGCTCTTAAATACTTGCTCTCCTAATTTTACTTTTATCATTATTCTAATTACAATGCTCTTTTATTTATGCTGGTTTTAATCTTCCCCTACAATTTTCATGCTTCACCCCAGCCTCACATGTGCCATTCCTTTATCCTGTTTTCATGCCTGGTTTGCTTGCTCTAACATGACGTATTCTGTCTGGTCTCCCCTCCAAACCTAAAGCTTAACTGAGGTTTCAGGACTTGGTAGTTCCTTAGTCAGCTTTAGCCCACACTGGTGTCTCCTTCCTTGGCTGCCCCATTGTTTTAATGGTATCACCCTTTCCCTTCCCTTCTTTTTCTTTTCTTTATAACTCTACTGCCTTTCTTGAATGCAGGCCCTTTTTTCCCAATTCATAAAAGTAAGAATCCACCTTTGCCTTTCTTTGGAGAATGCAGATAAATCAGTTGAATTGTGGGAGTGTAGGTAGAATTTATAAGCACTGGTGTCCTCAGGAGAAAGCTGAACTGGCTGTGTGAATGTAGGGGGTGGGTTGGGGGTTGCATCAGGATGTGGGCACTCAGAAAATCCTGGGGGAGGGATAGTTTGTGGTAGGCCCCCAGAGTAGCCTCTGTGAAAGGGCAGAAAGTTCATCAGAAAAGAGTCCAGAAGTGAACTTTTCCTCCTTGAAAACTTTGCCCTAACATTATTCTAGTCTAGTGCTTCCTGGGCCTCAGAAGTAGAGTAAATTGAAGGTGCCAATCTCTGGCTTCCAATGCATTAGAAATTTCCTCAAGTACCTTTTGGTGAAAGTCACATAGCTTCTTTTCACCCTGCAGAGCTACACTGTCCTGCTGTGTAAGGTACTTCTTTTAACGCCACCAATAATTGAATTTCTATGTATGTAAAATGAATTCATGTCTCTCGTGGCGACTAAGCAATTGTTTCATTTATCTTGATTAAGCTGTTTCTTCAGGTACCTAACAAATGAATAAATAAATTCATCAGACTAAAGGGCTGAGTTCTTCCAGCGCAGCACAGTACATCCCTGCTCACCTCTCCTGCTTGATTTCATCCTGCCTTCTCCATGGGTTGCCTTTCTGCCACACTCCGGCCTTCTTTCAGGTTCTCAAAGGCCCTGGGTTTTCTCTGGATACAGGCCTTTTATACATGCTGTTAGTGTGCCTAAAACTTCTGGTCCTCTCTAGGCAGTTCTCACCATTGCCAGACTATCACATTTCCCTATTATAAGCATTTGTGGTCGCAGGTACTTCTCTTTCACAGTCGTTAGCATAACTCTGATATTACATTTTCAAGTGATTTCTTGGTTAATGTTCACCTTGACCTCTAAATTGGAAGTTCCTTAAGAGGACAGACTGGAACTGTTTTGTCCACTTTTGTATGCCAGTGCATGGCACCTACAAGGCACCTGATAAATATTTATTAACTTAAGTGAACTGGGAATTTAAATTTCACTTGTGAATTCAGTTATTTTACTACTCCATGTTATAGCTTTCCTTTTTAACATTGTTATCCTTGTTATTGAAACCCTCTAAAACATGGAAGAAATCAAACACATATGCAAAGGCTTCTAAACATAAATATGGTTAGTTATGTATTTAGTAAAAAAATAATTGTAGTCTTTTACAGAATTGAGTGAATTTTCATTTCTTTATGAACTTGGTACCTTTCTCCCTGCGTCTGGTTTTTTTTAAGTACATTTTTAGTATCAATACCCACTTTCAGGCAAGATTATACACAGAAAAATGTGAAACAGCCTCAAAGCCTTTCACGTTTCAATAGAGAGAGCGTAATGATTTTACTAGTCAACTTTGTTGTATAGTTTCTCAGTAGAGTGAACACTAAATCAGTTATCAGGCAAGTTCATATTAAAGGAAAGATGTTCAAAGAATTATTCCACAAGGTTTCTCATGCCTGGATCTTCAAAGAACACTTGCATGGTTTAGTGATACTAAACTATAAATAATTTTGAAGGAAAGAGAGAGAAGTTTGATGGTTTAATAAGAAAAGGTCAGTTTATTCTGGACACTGAGGTTGCTGGATGCAGAGAGACTGTTTGTAAAGACCAGGTTTTTTTCTCCTTTTGTAGTTGATTTTGTGACTTTCTTAAAAATATCTGCTTTGACTTTCTTACTGCTTTCCTGACTTTACCCATAAACCAAAAGCTATATATATGAGGGCAGCCATGTAGAAAAAGGATCCATGGCTGATGTCTTCAATTCCTCCCCCTCCTTCATGAGCCACACCCAGGCAAGTAGCAGGTACTGTAATTCCTGCCACAGGACTAAGTCTTGACTCGCTGTTTTCTCTCTCTGTCTGTCCATATTAGCACCAGCAACCTCCTTTGCATCCCCCCTCAACTTTCAGGCTTGGTCCCCAACCACCCTTGGTCCTTTTCATCTCACTCTTGACAAAGTTCATTCTAAAATGTAAATCTGAGTCCTCCTTCATTCAAACCCTTCACATAGCTCATAACAACAAATTAATATAAAAACATTATAGTATACAAAGCACTATTCAAAATACTTTGTTTATGAACAAACAACTATGGCCTGGAACTGTAAATCCTATAAGTCTGGAAACTATTATCAGTCATTACTTTGATATAATAATACAGCTGATGTTAACTGAGTGACTATCTTTGACCAGGCACTATTTTAAGCACTTTGTGGATGCTTAGGGCTACTAGAGTAGCCCTAAAAATACTGGAAAAATAAATACTATTAGTGTCTTAAAAAAAAAAAAAGTGGATTTAACTGAATCACTAATTAGGGACTAAGTAACTTGCCCAAGGCCACATGGTCAATTTGTGGAGGGATGACATACCAACTTGGGCAGTCTTGCTCCAGTCTCCAGGTTCTGAAGCCTTGCTCTGACTGGCTTCCTATTAAGCTCCCTAATTTTACAGCATGGCTCACAGTGCTCATTCAGCTCTTCTTTCCAACCTCAGTTTTCACTAAGGTTGTTTTGTCTATCTTTCATTTTATTCTTCACTTTGAACAAAACAAATGCAGTTTTAAGTGGATCTTCACCTAGACTAACTTAACTGAAGCTTTCCATTCCTTCTATAAAATATTCCTCTGAGGCTCATGACTTAGAATGTTCATCGTAAAAGTTACTTATTCAAAATACGATGTATTTTTGTTCTTACAACCTAAAATGTATGCTTCAAAAAAGTCATGATTTATCAGTTGTGATTATTCCTAATATGTTCATGCTATAACCTGTTATTGTGCCCATCAAATGTAAATATTACATACATTGATAAAATACAATTTAAAAAATCTTTAAAGACCAGCTTAGAATGAGTTTTCTTTTTAAAATGACTGTCAAATATGACAACTGTGAAATTTCAGGAAAATTTTGTAAAAATATACAAGAGTCCTCTACTCAGATTTTGCAACAAGTATCTTAAAGTTTTACTACAATGTAAAGAAACTAAAGAGAAAGAGAGAGAGCGCACACTGCTCACCAGGGATAAAATATAAACCCCAGAGTCACCCCCCACATACTTTCTCCAACCATACCCTACCTGCTTTCAGTTACCACCCAGTATATTCTTCAGTAGGTTAATCCACTGATTATAGTTCACAAAATCATTTTATCTCTGAACATTCTTGCACTGTCTCACACATGAGCTTTTGGCAGACACTTCATATCTAATCCATAACAATACACAAAGAGAATGACTTCTCTTTTTATATATTTTTTAGTTATCGATGGACAGAATACCTTTATTTTATTTATTTTTATATGGTACTGAGGATTGAACCCAGAGCCTCACACATGCCAGGTGAGTGCTCTACCACTGAGTCACACCCACAAACCCAAGAATGACTTATTAAAAGATTGGTCAATGGATTAGGTATTTGTATGTTTTGTAACATAATGTTGTGGTTAAGAAGTATATGTATAATTTTTTATATTTCTATGCCTTTGCCAACTAAAAGAAAAAATACACTGAGAGTTATTAGTCTGAATTGTGTGGAATGAGGATTTCTAATCTTTTTGAAATATAGTACCATATGTTTATCACATTCACACTGAAGCCAAACTACAGGACTCAGGTTTGTTCTAATATTAACCCATGATGTACTTTTTGATCTCTGCTTTTGTGCTTTTCAATATGCTTACCTTTTGCTTGAAATATCTTTTCCAAGCTTTCTGTGCTTGACTACTTCTGTTCATTCCTTTGTTTAGAGATCCAGCACTCTGGAATATTTTTCCAGAATCTCAAGATTAGTTAAGATATTCTCTTAAGCATCTGTTAGAAACAACTACACAGGAAAAAATTAAAGAATGAAATGTGTGAAAAGTGAAAGAATGAATGTGTTATCTTTTTTCTTTTATGGGGTATACAAGATATGACAGTTCCAACAAATCTCATTTTAAAGATATGTAATAAAGTAAAATTTTCTGATCAATGCATCTTATCCTATAAATCTGTAGGGCAATAATTAAGGATTAATAATATTGGGGTGCTGAGGATAAGACATGACAAAGAATCATGCACAATTTGATTTGTTAATTATGAGATACAAAAACTTGTTATCTTTTTAGGTGTTATGGTCAGGCTGATGGTTTGTAGGACACAATCTCTATTAGTAGTAGATGTGTAATTGTAGGGCACATTCCTCAATGTGAACATATAACTAAGTGAAGCAGTAACTGGCAAAGAAGGGTTTAGGTGCATTGAACAGTTTCCATTATAAGCCTGTTTCATCTAATCATAGTGGTATTTTGTAATCATGAAGAGAATATAATTATAGCATTTATTATCTAAATGGTATGTTTTTTTATATGGGTGAGAAAGGATTACCTTTGTTAGAGTGAAATAGATATCCAATCAGAAGATATAGAGATTATGTTAATTATGTGTTCCAGTACTTCAGAAGGAACACTGGCTTCCCTTGGACTCACTTTCATTTACAAATAGCTGCTTAACCTAAAACACGTAGGAGATGAAATACTTATGTGCTTTGCTTCCTTGGTGATCCTTCTATTGCATGCCTCTAACATGGGGGATAAGTTGAATGTAATTAGTATTCAGAAAGAACCAAACTACAGTAACCAAAACAGTATGACACTGGATAAAGACAGATACAGGCTGGGTGTGGTGGCACATGCCTGCAATCCCAGGGACTTAGGAGGCTGAGGCAGGAGGATCCCAAGATCAAGGCCAGCCTCGGCAATTTATCAAGGCCCTGAGCAACCCAGTGAGTCCCTGTCTCAAAATAAAAAAGAAAAAGAATGGGGATGTGACTCAGTGATTTAAGCACCCTGGATTCAATCCCCAGTACCAATAAAGAAAAGGAAAAACTACAACAACAAAAGATGTGATAACATCTTAACAAAATAAGTGATTAAACAGAGCAGAACACAAAATAAGTGATAACAAAATAAGTGATTAAACAGAGCAGAAAACAAAGGCTTCCAATAAATATGTAACATATTTCACAAGAAGTCCAAGAACATACAGTGTGAAAAATATGGTCTCTTCAACAAATAGGGTTGGTGAAATTAGATGTCCACATGCAAAAGAATGTTTGAACCTTTACCTTATGCTGTACATAACAACCAATTGAAAGTAGATTTAAGACTTGAATGTAAGACCTAGAACTGTAAAACTCCTTGAGGAAAAGATAGAGGAAACCTTCATGACACTGGGCTTGACAATGATTTCATGAATATGATACTAAAAGCACCATTAACAAAAACTAAACAAGTGGGACTATTTCAAATCAAAATGCTTCTACACAATGAAGGCAATGGTCAACAATGAAAAGGCAACCTTTGGAATAGAAGAAATACATGTAAACAATTTATCTGGATTAATCTATATACAAGCTGTTTATATGGGGGCTAATCTCCAAAATATATAAGTAACTTCAACAGCTGCTTAATAAAGCAAAAACTAAACCAACCAGCAAACCAAACACATAACCTGATGTGTTATGGCTAAAAGCTTGAATAGATATTTCTCCAAAGAAACCAGTACATAGCAAACAGATACATGAAAAAATGCTTAATATTTATCAGGGAAATGGAAATCAAACCACAGTGAGATATCACCTCACATCTGTGAAGATGACTATTAAGAACAACATCAATACAGGCAACGAATGTTAATGAGATTGTGGAGAAATTAAAACTCTAAACACTAATAATGGGAAAGCAAAATGGTACAACTGCTATGGAAAATAGTATGAGGATTCCTATAAAAAAATAAGATAGAGTCGCTATATGACCCAGCAATCCCATTTCTTGGTATTTATCCAAAAGACTTGAAATAAGTATCTTAAAGAAATACCTGCTTATCCATATTCACTGCAGTACTATTTCATGATAGCCAGGATATGGAAACAGTCTTAATGTACATAAACAGGTGAATAGATAAAGAAAATGTGGTGTACACATAAAATTGAATACTACTCAATACTCTATAACACAGGAGAAACTTGAGGATATTATGCCAAATGGAGTAAAGCAGTCATTAAAACAACATATTTGATTCCACATACATGAATTGTTTAAAATAGCCAAATTGATAGAACCAAAGAATAGAATGGTGGTTGCCAGGGATTCACAGAGGTAAATGTTACTAATTGGTGGCATAAAGTTTCAGTTATGCAAAAATGAGAAATAAGATACAGAGATCTGCTATGTGACCTCATACCTATACTCATCAGTAATGTATTGTACACTTAAAATTCTCTTGAAGTGTAAATCTCATGGTCAGCGTTACTACTACAATAAAAGCTAACAAAGAAACAAGAACTGTTACCCCAAAAAGCGTTGGCCAAACACCATGTATAATGAGATATTGTCCCTATAACCAGTGTTAGCTTGACATGTGCAGAAAGCAAGGGCTCCACTCTGGGAGTACTTGGTTGAATTGAAAGTATCTGAAGAAATGGTTTCTGTTGGTAGCTGGATACTTTTGCCTCCAGGCAGCTAGTGTGGTATAAGGATACGTAAGTATCATGTTGTCACTTTAAAAAAATTAATAAACACCCTTTAAGTGTTCCCCATGGTCTGCATAATAGTCTGCACTTTTTTAGATTGATATTTAAATCACTCTACATTCTATTCCCAGCCTGTATCATATATTTGCTAGCTTCCATTAAACCACATTCTAGGCAAAACAAAGAACTCATGGGTTTTATAACATAAATCCTTGATGCCCTTATTTTTTATCTACCTTTTGTCAATTTTAGCTGTACGCATTGATAATATTTTTCTAATTCCCAGATCAGGATCAGCCCAGTAAGGATTTAATCTTCTTCTTAAAGGGTGTTGAATACTATCTAAGTGGACAGGCTTTGCGGTATCTGATATTAAATCCTTCACTGTGTTCTTTTTTGACAAGGCCTGAATTACTGTTATTTAGTATAATACTTTGTTCATAATAAGTAATCAACATATAGTAGGTTGTCATCCTCATCACCTTTTGAATCTAACGTTTATAATACTCTATTTTGTATTGTGGTTTTTACATACTAATTTCGTCTTTTGTACCATATTATAATGTTTCTTGAGGTCAAAGACTTTGCCATGCTTAACATTTTAATCACGCTCAACCCTGCAAAATTATGTACATTTTAGATACATATTTTAATAAAAGTGGATGAGCTGAATTGATAGGAATGTACCTTACTAATAATGTTAAAATTTACCATAAGCTACAGGGAATCCAAATACCATGTCTTTCGATAATATTTATCTCCCATATAGTCATAGCTTGGGTGCAAATAGCCTATAAAGTCTATAAAATGAATCCACTCAGATAGTGCTGGTGCCAAATATCTAACTCTATACTTTATGTATGTTGAAATATGTTAGTGTATAATCAGAAAATCATTCCATTTCTATAAACTACAAGCTATCAATTTTCTTTCATTTAAAAAAAATGATCTGAAACATTACTAACTGAATTTCCTACTAAAAATATAAGACAAAATGCTCTTCAATTATTGAGTTCAATGAGTAATTAATTATACTACTTATATCCAATACCTATAACCAGGTTCAATTTGAATTTTTCTAAAACTAATTGTAAATGAACCTTCCATCACTGTGGGTAAAATGACCACAAAGAGAGAATATGAAGAGTCTCCCTGAAATACACTTGTGACCATTTTGCATTTTTAAGGTGAGTTTTCACAAACTGAAATCTATCACTGTTGACAAACTATTTCACCTTTCCAGGCATCCAATTTCTTACTATAAGATGACTGTGTTACCTGAAGATTTCTGAAATCCTTTGGAATTTCAGATACTAAATGATGCCGTTATTTAAACAAGGGAAATAACAACCTCAAATTGTTTACGCAGTGTTATAAAGAAGCTTACTACCAGAATCCATACTCATTTACTCATTTCATCAATATATATTTATTGAGCACCTATTAAAAAAATACATGCAGTTATAGGAATTAGGAAGATAGTATTGAAAAACTGTTAAAATTTCTGCCTTTATGGAATTTATAGTTAACTCCCTTGTCAGACAAAAATCAAGTAAAGCATGAGAGATCATAAAGCCAGGAGTAGTTAAATACTATGAAGGAAATCATGGTAAGGGTCAGAGGGTGACAGAAAGAGCATTTTAAATAGAAAGAGGACATGCAAACAGTGCATAAGTTAGGTTAAAAATGAGCTTAGAGGAAGAGAACTCCAGGTAGAGAACAGCAAGTGAAGAGAAGGCCCAGAGTCAGGAGGAACATTGGAGACCAGTGTTGAATGGAGTGAGCAAGGAAAGATAAGGCTGAAAGGTTAGCCAGGGGCCATAACCTGTAAGACATTGATTCCCAAATGGGATGATTTGAACCCCCGAGGAGACACATGGCAATGTTTGGAGTTGTTTTTAGTTGTCACACTGCAAAGCATATGCTCCTGGCATCTGGTTCATAGAGACAGGGATGATCCTTAAATCCTAAAATTCACAGGGTAGTCCACTTACTGAGTGTTATTTGGCTCAGTAGGTCTCTTATGTCACAACTAGGAATCCCAGATGGGCTTGTTGACCAAAATAAGAAATTTGTATTTTAAGTGTGATGGGAATCCAATGGAAAATATTCAACAGGACAAGATGACGTGATTAGATCTGTTGAGTGAAGAATGGCTAAAGACAGAAGACAGTGGAGACATACAAATAGTGAGGAAGTAACTGCTGGAGTCCATGGAGATATTGATGGCCTGGACAGGAGGGGAATTCAGGTAGAAGGGACTAATGGTAACACTCAAGTTATAAATAAATCTTGATTTTTTTTTTGTACTTTCAGTTATGGCTTTCTATTTGGTTTTTAAGTTTTACAAGATTGTTTATATAATTTAAAAATTTATATTAGAAAAAAAGCAATTGGTATACATGGCAGGGTATTAAGAGGATTTGTCTATGAAGTATTTACTTTTCAATTTTGATTGTCACACATATGAGAAATTGCATGTTTCACTTTATCCACTTGAATCCAACTTCATCTAGGTCGGACTTTTGTCTGATGAGTTCAGTAAATATTAAAGTCAATTTTATGTTGGTTTTTTTTGTTGTTGTTGTTGTTTTGGGTTGCGCAAGTTAAACAACCTCAATCAATATAATTTCCAGCATGTTTTATCTCAGTGAAATATTCCCCAAATTTCCTCATTCATAATGGAAAAGTTAGCTTTACTCAAGAGCACATTTCTTGGCAGTTGAGAGTTGCTCTCCAATTACCTGTGGCTTAAGTAATTAATAGCAAAAATTCATAGATATTTAAGACATAAAATCTTCTAGGAAGCATTTAATCAACTTTGTATTACACAAAGACATTTAGCATACAGACACTTTGAATCCATAACCCCAGACATGCTTTGTAGCCTAAGAATTCATGGGGAATGGCTCAGTCACTTTGTAATACTTCTGTATAAAGGAAAGGAAAAATGTCTTCTGATGGCCGGACAATTCACTCACCTATTTACTTATGAATACTGGTAGTCTTGACCTTATAAATATTCATTTAAAAGACAGATTTATGTTGGCTGAAGCCATTTGGACTTAAATTTGCTAGATCCCTTAAATGGTACTCTACAAAGCTTATGTTTTTTATATTTCTCCTTTATGAAAAATAATTTGTAGCTGTCAAATATGTAACCTAGTATTAGTTTTTAAATGTCATTATACTGTCTATAATGCTGTTGTTCAAATGAACCTAAGGAATATTCAACTGGAAAAATGCACAACAATAGTAAAACTAATCCCTGCTTCCTTAATAGTAGTTCTATTATTTTGCAACTTTGATCATGTGAAAAGAAGGATCCAACTCAAATTTTATCATTGGTTTTTGTGTTACAGTTTTTTATATAAATGTTATTAATAGATACTTAAAATTTATAAAACAGTGATTAAAAAACCAAATGGAAAGTTGTTTCCAAAAATACTGCATCATCTTATGCTTTAAAGATCAGGAGTTTCACAACCATCACAGATAATAAACTATGTGTCAAGTTGAAGAGAAATGAATTATCAAAAACTAAAATTAAAGGCCTTGATAAAATATGGAGAAAAAGAAAATTAATCCGATTTTTAAAAACTTTTGTTCTTTTTAGATACACATGACAATAGAGTATATTTCACACATTATACATACATGGAGTATAATTTCCCATTCTTGTGGTTGTATATGATGTGGAGTTACACTGGTCATGTATTCATATATGAGCATAGGAAAGTTATGTCCAATTCATTCTACTGTCTTTCCTATTCCTGTCCTACCTCCTCCCCTCCCTTCATTCCCCCTTGTCTAATCCAATAAACTTCTATTCTTCCCCTCCCTATCCTCATGTCAGAGAGAACATTCACCCTTTGATTTGAGGGGCTGGCTTATTTCACTTAACACGATCATTTCCAGTTCCATCCATTTACCAGCAAATGTGATAATTTAAGTCTTCTTTATGACTGAATATTCCATTGTGTTTATATACCACATTTTCTTTATCTCTTCATCTGTTGAAGATGAAAATTGATTCCATAGTGTGGCTATTGTGAATTAAACTACTATAAACATTGATGTGGCTGTATCACTATGCTAATTTTAAGTCCTTTGGGTATAAACTGAGGAGAGGGATAACTGGAACATTCCAAGTGGTTCCATTCCAAGTTTTCTGAGGAATCTTCATACTGCTTTCCAGAGTGGTTGCGCCAATTTACAGTACCACCAGCAACATATGAATGAAACTTTTTCCTCACATCCTCACCAACATTTATTTTTACTTTTATTCTTGATAATTGCCATTCTGACTGGAGTGAAATGGGTTCTCAGTGTGGTTTAAATATGCATTTCCCTAATCGCTAGAGATGTTGAAAATTTTTTCATATATTTTTTGACCATTTGTATTTCTTCTGTGAAGAACCTGTTCAGTTCCTTTGCCCATTGTATTGATTGGATCATTTGGTTTTTTTGGTATTAAGTTTTCTGAGTTCTTTCTATATCCTGGAGATTAATGCTCTATCAGAAGTGCAGGTAGTAAAGATTTTCTCCCATTCTGTAGGCTTTCTGTTCACATTCATGATTGTTTCCTTTGCTGTGAAGAAGCTTTTTAGTTTGATACCATCCCATTTATTGAGTTTTGATTTTACTTCTTGCTCTTTAGGAGTATTATGGAGGAAGTCAATTCCTAAGCTGACATGGTGGAGAACTGGGCCTACTTTTTCTTCTATTAGGCAAAGGGTCTCTGGTCTAATGTCTATGTCCTTGATCCACTTTGAGCTTTGGGCAGGATGAGAGATAAGGGTTCAATTTCATTCTACTACATATAGATTTTCAGTTTTCCCAGCATCATTTGTTGGAGAGTCTCCCTTTTCTTAATTGTATGTTTATGGTGCCTTTGTCTAGTATGAGATAACTGAATATATATGTGGGTTTGTCTCTGTGTCTTCTGTTCCATTGGTCTTCTTAATTGTATGTTTATGGTGCCAATACCATGCCATTTTTGTAACTATGGCTCTGTAGTATAGTTTAAAGTCTGGTATTGTGATACCTCCTGTGTCAATTTCTCACTAAGGATTACTTTGTCTATTCTGGGCCTCTTAATTTTCCCAAATGAATTTCATGACTGCTTTTTCTGTTTCTTTGAAGAATATTGTTGGAATTTTAATGGGAATTACATTAAATCTGTATAGTGCTTTTGGTAGTATGACTCTTTGAAAATATTGATTCTGCCTATTCAACTGTTGGGGTATTCCGGGTACCCCCGGCTCTATGCTAAGATGGCGCCTGGCGG